>JASSRZ010000053.1:17589114-17604022 GCA_032164315.1 Malacoctenus gilli | reverse complement strand
ACACACACACACACACACACACACACACACACACACACACACACACACACACACACACACACACACACACGTACAATGAGGCGCTTTTGACAAAGGCACTCCTCAGCAGCGGGTGCTGTCATCTCGTGAGCAGACACCAACTGACAGGGCAGCTGCTCTTGTCGTCGGCTTCAACACAAACACCGGGCCTGATTAAACTGCAGCCTCGTCACAGCCCCATTAATCACCTAATGATGAGTTACCACGGCGACCGCTGGGCTGCCGGCATATACACACAAGAGCACATTAGCGAGCGCAGGAGACGCAGAGGGCTTGGGAGAGTTATAACAGGCATGTGCGCGCAAGGACACACACCCATGCATACCTAAGTTAGAGTGACAAAATGCACGATGCCCCCCACTCTCCCACCGCCCCTCTATCCTGAGTCTGTAACCAGCAGCATGTCTCGGAGGTGTGAGGTACATGAAAACATTCATGAAGGTACCATTTGATAGCACTCCTCTAATCCTGGGGGCTGCTAGAATCTGTGTATGAGCTAAGCACCTCTTCTCTCCTCTAATCAGTAACATAAGCCTCTTCCACTGAAACCAACAAGGTCTCTAAACTGTTGCAAATGGAGGGCTGACCCATTCGCGTTTGATGTCTGGGGCAGTTGTAAGCCTCGGTAAGTATCTTTACAATCTAGGTGCTATTAGTTTACATCTGGAGACACTTTGCACAACTGCCTCATTACAAATTCTATATCTCCAATTACCTTGCTGACGTGCACATAATTATCTTCATTAACCCTCAAACGACAAAACTTCACAGGAACACACACTTGCTTCGGAATAGATGTGTAAGAAGTCGAAGTAATCAAGTAACGATATGTGGGATTGTCGATAGTTAATGTGTTGTTTTCTCGTAGTGCAGTGCACTGCAGATGATTGAAGTTGAACAAATTGAGTGAGTAAAATGCAGTGAGTCAGTTTGGAGTAGCAGCGCAATGAAAAGTCATAATGTATTGATGGCCGAGAGGGAAGAGAAAGAGAGAGAGAGAGAGAGAGAGAGAGAGAGAGAGAGAGAGAGAGAGAGAGAAAGAAGAGAGAGAGAGAGCGAGAGAGAGAGACAGAGAGAGAGAGAGAGAGAGAGAGAGAGAGAGAGAGAGAGAGAGAGAGAGAGAGAAAGAAGAGAGAGAGAGAGAGAGAGAAAGTGAGACAGAGGGAGAGAGAAAAGCGAGGGAGAAGATGGCTCTCCACCCACTACTCGGGAAACAAAGTGCTTAGTAGAAAGCAGTGGCGGCTGCCTGGCCGATGAATAACGTTGTGAGGGGGCAGGTGAGGCTTGAAGCTATTACACATCAATCACTGGGCCAGGACCCTTTGAAAGATACCAGCTGTCTTAATGGAAAAGAGAAGGAGGGGGCAGTGGCTGGAGAGGGGTTGAGGGGGTCCCAGCTAACAGCACCTAATCCACCATTTACATTACTGCAATGGAGTCAAGGGCTAGCAGCCAGCGGGGCCCCGCTCAAATACATTTCTCTTTGCCGTGCCTGTTTAAATGAGACCTCTGGCCTGAAAAACCACACAGTTTGTGGCTCGATTAACACATCATCCCCCACAATGGCCACACAGCAGGTTTCTGTTACTAAACACAGCGTTTTCTCCCCCTTCCCGCTCGCCGCCTCGAGAACAGCCTTTTCAGAAAGCCATGTTTTATTCATTCCAATCACTCCCACATTTACCCAAATCCACGCTCATCACTGTAGTTTTAATCAAAACCTGTCGAAGGATAAACACCTAAATTATCACGCTTTGCTCGAGTACCTATACACGCGACAGCGCTCAAGGGCTTCTTTTTTTCATCCGGCCAAATTTTACTAATCGATTATCCTGGATTAGAAATTTGTGAGAAATGTATATTCCTTATAGAAAGCAAACAAAACAGGAACTACAAATCTCTGCATTTAAATGCAAAAAACACAAAACTAAAAAAATCAAACTTCACAATGTGACCAAAACACTGATCCAGACAGTTTTGGGCGAGAGAGAGAGAGAGAGAGAGAGAGAGAGAGAGAGAGAGAGAGAGAGAGACGGAAAAGTCATTCATGCCATATTCAATTGGAGAATTATGAAGTAGCAAAATGTGATTGGCAAGGATTTAGGGCCGGCTTTGCAGAGGGATTGAATGAAATACTCGCATGAATACAGATTAGAGGAGAACAATGTTCGCATGAATATACACAGGGTTATTAACAATGAGGGCAACGCGAATTGATCCGAATAAAGCAGCCAGATCCTCGGCAGTGCAGGGATCCTCGCCGCGGTGATGTCGAGCTGCAGCAGGTTTTCGTCAGCTCCAATCCATTACTCAGTGCGATCTAATCTAAGCTGCCATCCAAGCCCCCTAGAAACAACAGCACAATGAAAGGCTCAGCTGGAGGCAAGGGCTAGGCCACTTCATAAGGGATTCTCTGTGGTCTCTGCACCCAGCCTGCTTTGTCTTACCTGGCGCAATCATGGCTTGCTTTTATTCTCGGAGGCCCTCTCTGTTTTACTTCACATTGGCAGGGCAAACACACTTGTGTGCTCCAATTGTTTTTCAATTCACTGTTGAGTAACCACATGGGGTCCCCCCCCCCCCCCCGTGCTCACAAAGCCTCTATTTTTAGCTGGCATCCAGGGTTAGTTTAGTAGGTAAAAGCCATGTTTGAACAAACAGATAGCTTGAGGCTTTCCAACATCAACATTTAAACCTGTCTGGAGACTCCCGTGGTTTTCCCCAAAACAAAAAAAAAAAGCAAGGCAATACAGCAGGAGAACAGACTGTCGTGAACAATGACACAGAGTGCAGTAAACTACCACTGTCTTAAAAGATTAACCAAGACAATTTAGAAAATCTCCCTGGACCAACAATAGCATCTTTTCTTTTGTAATAAAAGCCAATCAGACAGATTCTCCGTCCAACGGTCCAAAAGTACTTTCAGCCGCAGACATAAGGATCATTCTGTGAGCTCCACAGGGTTTAAGCCTCGACTCCATCTCTAAAAGAAGAATAAATCCCCCCCTCCTCCTAGTCCCTGTTTGTGAGCTTTCTGTGAGGGCTCCAAATGGCCCTGAGGGGGTCGCTCCACAACCCAGGATGTCCATTATCTACAGGGGCTGTGAGCAGGGCTTCATTTCGCAGCCTAATACGAGCTACTTCTAGACACACTACCTCTCAGTCTGCCACGTTTGTCTGGCTGGAGCGAAGCTGAAGGCCATTTCAGCAGCTCTGACCGCTTCATGAGGTATCATGTTTTGACACGGCTCCCGAGGGAAATGCCAGGGTTGCCCATTGTCACCTCTTGAGAAATGTAATCGTGAGCCGGCCGCTAAAGGACCTCTCCCCATGTGTCATTGATAAGAAAAGCAGTAGAATGTGAGGTATGTCGCGGTGGACACGGCTCTCCTGAATGTGGCACTTAATTGAGTTTCCCTCTAGATCTGGGATCCGTCTTTTTCTCTCTTTTTTTCTTTCTTTTTTTTTTTTTAATACAGTCAGTGTGAATAAAGCGCCTGATTCAAAAGGATTTCTTGTGTCTTTCACCTCTGGTGAGGCACTGACAATTCAATTTTTTCGGTAAATTATGCTCTTGTAATGGAAATTCACCCAAAGGTAAAGCTGAGGTCAGGAGAAGTATAAATACTCACCGGGGACACATTTGGAGCTGATTTGTACATGAAAATGTGTACATTTCTTCAAACATTTATCTCAATGAAATAAAACAGAGCTCCAGGAGAAGGAGGAGGAAATGAGCTCCGTGACATTTTTCGAATCAGATGCACACAATAAAGAGGGGGGAAAACCTGGGATTTCGCTCCAGCTAAAAGGACCCTCGAGAATTTAATATGTGAACACTCAATCACGTCTTACTTGCACTGATATTGTGCGATCGAATATATTCAGTCTTCCTTCGCGATCTGCCTATCAGCTTAATGATCCTATCCATCAGTTCAACTCCAACTGGTCGTCTAAATGAGTGAGAGAGCGCGGAGGAAATGTATTTATACGGCTGCCCTACATCCTCCAGCTACTCTAATCACTATGCCACACGGAGTGACGTGCCAACACTGAGGAAAAACTAACATAAATAGATTAGAGTGGCAGATAAGACAGCTCTGAGGGTTCCGACTGACAGCACGGGCCCAGCAGGAGCATTGAAGGATGTCTTCAGGAGCGCCTCTCCCAAAACAAAGCCATTAGGTCAGTACACAAAACAATTTTTCCACCTAAATTATTTAGCTACGTGGTGGCAAACCCAGCCCTATCCTGGAGCAGATGGCCGAGAAAGGGGGAGGGGGAGGGGGGGGTGGAGGACAATCCCTCCTTTCAAAGTCTTATAATGATCCGAGCCAAAAAAACACCTCCACCTCCATAAACCACAGGATGGTATTACCTCTAATTAGGAAGGGCTATTATTTCATATGCAAACGCCTCTCCTCTAACCACCAACCGCCGCGGCAGCCAAACATCTTGACTGATTGCCATTGCGAAAATAAACACAACAAAGGACTCCTCTTTTAAACACAGCATCCCCTTTTGTCTGCTGCCCGTACATGCTAATTTCACCAAACCAGAGCCATAACTCATGTGCACTGCAAACATGCACTCTGCAGTTGGAGATGTGTTTGTTTAAGGAAAAGGACCGGTTTAGAAAGCAGTCAGTGGGGGAGGGTGACTGGAGGGAGTGCAATATTCAGTGTAGCATTCAACCTTGTCATCCACCATCTCAGTCGCGCCGGCCAGTGATCCTCGGCAGAGGGGAAAGCACCGTCCGCGGTACGCATGAGAGGAATGATATGAATGATGAATCGGTGAAGCTGCCGCGCAGCTAAGCCACGCTTCTTAAACTGTGGCCATAGACAGGCTGCGTTGTAAATATTGCCTGATTCTGGATGCGTCTCCCTTCCCTCATCATCAAAAAAACCCAAAAGGGGATGGGGGGGGGGCGGTTCTAGGAGTGATGAAAACACTGCTGGAACAAGCAGGATCTGAGCACACAGCTCCCATATCCTCGGTGGACAGCTCATAAAACATGCAGTGACTGGGACTGGGCCTCCTACCGCAGTGGCATTTTAGTGCACCCCGCCGCAAACACACAGGTAGCCGTCGAATACACACACACACTCATTTTTAAAGAGTCGGAAGGATTCAAACCTGCACACTTTTACTACTCGGACGGCAAGCACACACGCGAGTCTTCCCCCAAATATGGGCATAAGCTGTGAAAGGCAGCTATTTTCCAAAAATATTAACAGCAGGGGCACACAACAATGGGCTTTGGGGGGAAAATTTGAGAATAGAGGCTGGGTATTACGCAGTGTACAGTAGTGATCCACAGATTAACTCTGCCTGTTCATGTGTGAAATGGAGACTTGATCCCCAACTGATAGTCAGTTATGCCTCCAGCAAACACAAGCTGCATATTTTCATCTTTCCAAACACCTAACAACTGCAATATATTGGATTACACATTGCATCCTTCACAGTGCAACAGCAGTGGCACAATAAAAATACCGCCTGCACCACATAACTCAGGCTGACTGGGGCTCTGTTGTCTTCTTCAAACTGAAGGTGAGCTGAGCCGGCTGCGTGTCCGAGTTGCTGTGAATAAGCCTCAGATATTCTTGGAATGTTAATGTCGGGCTTCAACCGTGGCCGTCTCACTCGCTTCTCCTCTCATCACCGACCCATTAATGACAATGAAAATACTACTTAGCGCCCCGTGCTCCCTAACGACACCTTTTTCCTTCAAGGATGCCACCCAAATAATTTGCTTTGCTAATTTCCAACGACATCCCATATGGGGGGAAAAGCCTCGTGCTGGAGTTACTGTTCATAGTGCTCTAAATTACCGCAATGTTATGAGACACCAATTGTTAACTAATCCCATGCTCGTATTGTGTTTAAGCACACCATATGTTGTGTTCATGCATAGGAAATCAGCCTCCAATGCGCCCGCCATTGCTCAGTGAAAATCTCAGTGGGCAGGTTTGTGGAGCGGTGCTCTTGTTAAAATAGCTTCCCACTGCATCTGCAAGCTTATAAAAAGCCACTGAGTGCGTTTCAACCACAGTGCTGCATTCATCTATGTGTATGCACATATGTCAATCTGAAATGTGTAGGGCATTGACACACACACACACACGCACGCACGCACGCACACACAGCGGCAGTACATAAACAAAAATTGCAGCCGCTGCTCAGCAACTGTATTTGCAGTCCAGGTCAGACTATGTGCTCAGCCAATAAATGGCTGGAGTGTAATGTGCCTTGACCTTCTATCTTTCTTTCAGCAGCTCCTTACATATATTGCTGTCTCTCCTCATATATCACTCGGGCAAATGGCGTCCTTCACCCTGCTCCCTCCTGTCCCCTCCTTAAAAGGCTGAGGGGACATCTTTGCCTACTGCACTCAATTGACAGCCGAGGCTGGCTCCTCTCGCGGGGCGATGCGAGGGAGGGAGGGGGGTTGTCGAAAAAGGGAAACGCTGCATTGAATAATTATGTTTCATAACACGCCCCGCCCCCGCCTCCCCTTTATTAGCATCCAACAATAATTAATGGGGGACAAGGGGCAACAGAGAGTCTGCTTTTCGTTTTCTGGAACAAGAGGGTCAGCACGCCCTTCAACCCTTCCTCTCTGCCCGCCGTCGGAGCAGGAGACACCTCATCCCTCTGAAAACATGCTCTTAGCTTATTTATGATGCCAGTTGCTCTGCTGGAGGAAAAGGCACCATTCCTGCCACACTCAGCAAAACGGGCCGGACCACTTTACGCAGCAGTTCACGACTTCCATCTCTCCACCTCTTCTCAGCAGGCCAACCGAACGATTCAAGAATGAATTTGAAAAGCATCTTAATTGATATCTATGGGAGCTGGAGGGAGCTGAAAATAGGAGGCTATCAGACATGGACTTGACTGGGGTCTTTTTTGTTTGGCGTAACGCTCCTCTTTCTTTCTTTTTTTTTTTTTTTAAATAATCTCTGATCAGCAGCAGCAAAGCCAGTCCTGATCGAATTAGCTCTGCACTAAGAGCTTCATTGATCTTGGCGCTCATCTGTGCAGATGAGGCCTGGAAAGGCAGCTGGTAATCCAATAGCGGCGATGGGAAGTGCTTCAAGGACTCTGCTGTGTTTACCCGCATATTTCCTACACAGAGAGGCAAGATGTTAGTGCACGCCACTCACCGGACTGATTGGAAGCCTCGGGGCCTTGGGAGCGCCACTGAAATGAATAAGAGCCGCAGTGTGACCAAAAGCAAGGTACTTGAAAGCTGAAAGTAATTGCTTTCACCACAGCTATCATGTAATGAGTAAACAGGATGAATCCAGCCGAGCCTCGATCAGTGTTTAAATGAGCTGCGCAATAACATTCAACCCCTAATACAGACTTCACTTCATAATCCCGGCCAAAAAATCGGAAAGAGGCAAAACCGATAGCAATTTACAGGCTCCATTCAGCCGAGGTGGAGAGAGGAAGGCTCGGAGAACAGGAGCGGGCGGATCCGTCTTTACACTGTGATAACTTCATTTCAGCCAGCACTGATGCAAACCTTCGCAATCAATTTTGCATGACATGAATGACATCCAACAAGTACCCAGAGGGCAGAGATCACATGAAATGAAACGGAGCAAAACTGCAGCAGTGAAAAAGGAAAACATGCAGCTGTTTCTCTTTCGGAAAATAGTTCAAGTGAAGTGCTGCCTGAATAGTATTGCTGTTGTGCATTAACTATAGTGCCGCTGCCTCGACAGTGCTGTCTCGCGCGCACGCACGCACGCACAGCCGTAATCCATCAAGGATTCATGAGTGAATGCTCAATAACAGACCGAGCGCATTTCTCTCCTTCATATCACTGCAGCAAGAAAAAGAGTGAGAACTCTTGAGCAGCCCACAGACACGCCACAAACACACACTCCTCTCATACCATACTAATAACCTTGGGCTGCCGACCAATGCCATGACTTTATGGAACAGTATAGGCTCTAAATAGAAGCTCAATTTCTCAGCCGCAGTCTGTAACAGCTCTATTTCAGCCACCCTGTCATTAAATATTTATCTTAGCAGAGTGGCGGATACCAAGGTGATAACCATTTAAAAATCCAAATGGGGGGCTTTTTCAGCCCCCCCCCCACATCCACCCTTCAAGCTAACTCCACCTCTGCCACAACAAAGGCCTATTTTTAAAAGGATTATCTACAAGTGTTCCTTTAATCAGCGGCGTGGCAGAACTGTAGAAATCCCTCAACAGCGGTCCCAGAGGAATACCTTTCTCTGAAGCCCTATCAGGCAGAGGATCTCCTTCACCCACAGCAGACTGACTGAGTGGGAGTGAGTGTGTTTGAGGATGAAAAGATGTGCTGCTACCTTGCTATGATGTCCTCTCCAACAATCTCAGAACAAAGGCCTCCATTTTGAAGTGGAGTTATGATGGCACAGGGCTCTTAAGGTCCTCTGTTGCTGTGTGTCCCATTGCTTTCTATCCTCTTTGTTAGCCTGCTGTTTGTTATGCTCGCGAGATAAGCCACTGTTGTGGGTGGCTGGGTGTGCTACAGCAACCGGTGTACTGCTCGAGTGCCAAAGCCGACAGTCTGTGGGAGGGATTGTGGGCGTTATAGTTCGCTCGGAGACAGATGTCCAGTCTTGCCCCATTGCCGACTCAAGCGCTAACCCCAGAAACTGTATGTTTGCAAACTGGACCGCTTCCTGGTGGGTCTTAAGTTGATCTTTATCGGACTTTATTGTGGCAACCTTCCTCTTTTACTGGCGCAAGGCTCGGCAGCCGAGTTATTCATGAAACAGAGGCGGGAGAAGTCTCCTCTGCCACAGCTCGATAAACATTACAAGCTGCTTTGTGCAGTCAAACAACAGACCTGGTTTTGCGCGCACGGCATGACACGGCGCCCCGAGAACACAAAGAAACGGGAATTTGGATAAATGCATGAGCATTAAATTAATACAGCCAGTGCTTCTGCTGAACGAAATGACTGGCAGCGCGCTGGTATCGTCGGCTGCCACCGACACAATGATATTCTTTTGCCGCACTAAAAAGTGTCACGCTCCAGTAAGCGTAATCAAACCCTTTGAGCATCTGTTGTCTTTACCTCGCCCTCTCCCTGCGCTTTTTATTGTGCGCTGTCACAGTTAATGATTTCCTCAAGATCTCCATTTTCCACATATGATTTACATGCTTTGAAATGCTCAGTTGAGCAGACACAGGTTGGCGAAACAAACGTTACTGCCAAGCTGAATCCAAAAGAGTGTTTGGGCAGAGCTTAGAAATTTCATTTCCAAAGCCAGGTTGATCAAGAGAAAAACAGACAAGCTATCAGCATATTGCCTTTTCAGTTTCTTCGTGTTTACATATCTGGATTGTGCAGTCATCCCTTCCGAAGAGAAACACCGCCAGCAAAAACAATTACACCCCCCACCCCAGCCCTTCACCCCTCCCCCCGCCACCCAAGCCTCTCACTGGCTGCCTCGGCTCAGCTCGACAATCAAGCCCATTAGATCTTTCTGTGAATTAACGCTGGTTAACTTAAAGCACTGGCACACATCAAGAATAGTCATTAGCCTCTCCTTTTAGCATAAAAAACAGGAATGATTTGCCGGTTCAGAGAGATCATCTCCCTACATGCAGCCTGGGGCAGCCCTCACTGTCTGCCTCATTATTTTGGGGAAGAACAAGGCCACTGATGAATCCTGCTGGATTAAATGTGAGGTGCTCTTGTTATGACCTGGCTTACACACAACAGCCGACCGCTTTAAGCCGCGCTCCTCGCAGACAAAAGAAAAATGAAGTAACCAGCCAGCACTGTAAATACACGGAGAAATCTCTCTCTCTCTCTCTCTCTCTCTCTCTCTCTCTCTCTCTCTCTCAACTGAGCTGCAAAATCAAAGAGGAATTGCTGGAGTACATCACTCCCACACAGCTGCACATTCTGCAGCGAGAAAAGCTGTCAAACGTTTGCTTTTTGTGGATACTCGCTGAGCTGACAAGTGCCAATGATACACTTTGAGTGATAAAGACATTCATTCCTGCTTAGAGAGACTTTTCCAGATGTGATCGTCTGCAATGCTCCGCTGCTTCATTACAGCAGAGAGAAAGAGGCTGCTGCCGTGTTTTCCTATTTACGTTGCCACGGTGACAAATGAAAAGCAGAATCAGCCGCACAACTAATCAAATGAGTGAGTGACAACAAGTCAATATTTTCTCATTGTGTGGACAAGCAATATATCTGCACAGTAACAGCCTGTGCTGGGAGGCTTAGGCAATGCTAGAATCGGAGCATTATAAGGATAATGTGCCAATAATCTGGCTCAGCGTGGCTGTTAAGACCAGTGCCAATAAAGACACAGTATCCGAAGAAAACCTTTACCGAGTATGAAGCTGAATTACAGGCTCATCAGACATTGTCTAGACTTGTTCTGCGAGCGCGCACGCGCGCAGTGTCGTGTAATGGCCACAAGCCGACAAAGACAGAAATGTAATGGGACATTGATCTGCGGAGGGTTAAGGATAAACAACTCATTGTCGAGCGGCAGTGAAGAGAACAGTACGCAAACGTATCGACTTCACTGTGATGTGGCATTCAAAAAAAAAAAGAAAAGAAGAGGAGGAAAATGGACGATTAGCTGCACGGGAAAAAAAAATTTAAACTATTACCATTTGTGTTAATTCCTTTGGGCTCGCTTGTCATTTTGAAAAGATGTCCAAAAAAAAACAACCCCCAGGACAATTAGCTTGCTTTTGATTACGTCCTCAAAACACAAAATGGAGTAAACATCATCTCTACAAGCCTGGTTAAACACAGGCAAGATCAATGGGCAAATTTATCAGCAAATATTACCATTCGCTGCCTGGCAAGTAATCATTAAGGAATGGCACTGATGCATTATTCATCGGCTAATGTATAATTCAGACTTAACAGCAGATTCTATGCATAAATAAAGCCGTGGTACATTTAAACACATTAAATGTTTACTCGCTAAAATAGGATATGAATGCACAGCTTGAATGCTTCCCCACTGCTGTCATTTGATTATTTGCTACTATTCCTACAGATGCGGTGATGTAAGGCAGATACCTGAATACAAGCTGTGACACTCCACTCATCACAGCAGATGCACTCAGCGGCTACACGCTGCTGATCCTGAACATACGATCCCAACGAAAATAAACTGCGTGCGCAGCCAATAGCAGAAAAAGAAGATGAAGAAAAAAAGGAAGGTTCGCGCTCTGCGTCTTGTTTCTAAGGAGATACAAATTAGGAACCGGCTGATATGACAGGAATACATTATGACAGGAATGGCGTTTTCCGGACGGAGGAGATTTATGTACTGTCACTTTGTCACCCTCGGACATCGGCTTTGTTTCAGCCCCGCGCTGAGAGAGGGAGGACAGAGTGTCCGAGCCGGTGTCGGAGGGGCAGTCAACAGGGAGGACGAGGAGGTAGAGGAGGACACGCGGGCTCCATCTGACGGTGCTGGGAGCACGCGGCCCTGTGGGGACCGCCATTCCACTTTATGACCATGCACTGAATTAACGAGGCCAGATGTCCCCCCCACTTAACATGTGTGAAAAGTGCCCTCTGATGGGCTCAGCTGCTTTAAGGATGTACAGACATACAGAGAAGGGGGGCAGAAAGATAGGGGGCTATTTTCAATTACCCCAATTTCTCACTCATTGCTGCTCCAGAGGGTTATGTTAATTAAAGATATCGGCCCCGTCCTCGACGCACGAAACAACCGGTTTGGAATTTTTTCCGCGCACAATTAACGCACCTCATCGGCCCTTCTCCATTTCAGTAGTCACCCACCAGAGGGTAGTGCCTCCTCCCTGCTGTGTTCCCACTATTTGATGAGCACAGTGTCAATCTGTGGCTAATGTATTCTAAACGAGTTGCTGGTACACTATCTGCAAGGACAATAGGCTGCGAAGAGCCGGGTGAGCCCGACCCATTTGGAAATTAAACCTGTCCAAACATTTGAAACACACCGGGAGATTTATCGTCGCTCCTTTAAAACCGCATCCGAGCGAGGAGGTGAAAATGGTGACGACGGCAGCACGGGAGCCGTGACTTCCCAGTGATTTTTCCACCTTGCTTTTTAGGGGGGGGGGGCGCTGCGCTTGCATTGCTGTGTAGCGGGGGCCAATCGTGGGATGGTGACGGCAAGTAATGTCTTGTAGGTGAGACATAAGCAGCGTTTGGACGCACGCCTCGCGACGGGGTTGTTTGATGGTGTCAAGCGGTACATCTGTTTCCATTCAGGCAACATAATGCAACAACAACTGGATCATTTTCTTTTGTAATAACAGTTAAACGCAGTCGAGTCATTCAGACTATTATCCAAATGGAAAACATATCGATACCCAAGCAGACGTTCTCATTAAGGAGAGAATGAGAGGCCCACCAATAATGTGTCAATGAGACTTTTCCCTGATTCTTTAAGCATTACATCACTGGTTTGAAAAAAAAGAAAAAAAGAAAACCTAACACAGAGACAACCCCAAAGTGTTATTCTACAAGCCAGGAACTGCCACCATCCTGACACGGGCAGGCAAAAAGGAGGCTCGAGACGCAGCGTGGTGCAATCCCAGTGAGGGCCATCATGCGAGCAGATTAAATAACGTTTTTCCAATGCCCTGTCAAACATTCAGCCGCCTCCAAGCAGCGAGACAGCCGTTGCAGCTGCACTCTATGAAGCATCTCTCTCTCTCTCTGTATGTGTGTATGGTCAGAAAACAGCCTCTTTGATCCGGATATCGCCCCTTAGATTCCTCAGAGGTGACACTCGCACACGCACCCGTATGTGAGCTGAATGTTTACTAGCGCTCTGTACCTTGTCAGCGGTGAAACTTGTGTTTGTTGGGGGGGATTGGTGGGGGTGGGTGGGGTGGGGGTGAGTCACACCACTGCTATGCTTCCCCTGGTTTACATGAATCAACAACACAGACTGTGGACTGGGATCAAATTGCACATCAGATTGTACTTCCCACAGACACTGGTATGAAACACTACAAACAGACGGGTGAAACGATACGACGGCAGTGTGTACATAATTAAGATTAAGCCTACTATCGTCTCATCTCGTAACAGACTCGCAGTGAAACGCAGTACACCCTCTTCACATACGAGGCCCACGCTGCGGAACGACTCGGCCTCGTGTATACAACTCCATTAAGAGAGCTAACCACTTCCTCTTTCATTCAGTCCACAAGCAGTGAAACTAAATGGATATCCTGACCTCTGGGGAAGGAAAGAGGATGCTGTTTCAAAATGTGCGAAGAAAGACAAGCTTTGCGAGTTTTCCCACATGACACAGGAGCCTGAGATTGTAATCGCGCGTTACCCGCATTAAAAACTATCCTCTCACAAACATTCGTGTCGCATAAGTCATCTCTCAGTCCGAACAGGGATCTGAACCTCACTCAGTTTAGTTGGCATTCAGGAGGAATGAAAGCTTTTGTAATTGGTGCTGGAACAGCTTGTGAAAATGCAGCGCTGTCATCTAATCATTTCATTGTTCAAACAGGGTTTTTCAGCAATTCTGCTGGCGGAAAATAGACTTCGAAGATAAACAGCTTCACTCATCCAAGAGAAGGTGTGAGCGTGTCTGCTGTGCTGAGGGATTTTTGATTCAGATATCTTACAGATGTCAATCTGTCCAAAATGTGAAGGCGCCAACTGGCAGTTGAGGGTTATAAGCTACGAGTGACACAAAGCAGGATGTACCTCTGTTAAATTTTTAACTCTAACTGCCCCTCATGACTTCTCCGATGTCCCACACTCACATGACTCCGAAACGCTGAGCGAGCCTCAAACAATGTTTGGGCAGAGTAAATGACACTCCAGCAATCCTTCAGCGTCTGCGGCGCTCGTGCCATACATTAGCCAATGCAGTGTCGTCCCACTCAAGTGGATTAATGGTGGCTGAATCATTAAGCTGGAGGTCACTTCTCAGCTCGCGAGGGGAGCGAAGAAATGCCACAGGAAGCCGGGCCTGCTGGAGATTAGCTCCTTGCAATCAGTGATGCAGCATCTGAGTCCACGCAACAGGCGAGTGAGAAACGCAGCAGTTAGAGTACGCTTTCAGGAAGCGCTTGTTTTTATAAGGCAATTCATTTCTCCTGGTCCGTGATTTGAACCTTCGCGGGATTTCTTTGTGGGGTTTCGTCGTGTAACATCAAGACTTACTACGACCACTTTATAGTGGTTTAAGTTAACAGATCGTCCTCCTGCTCCGACTATAACTCCAAAAACACTAAGATAAGCTGCCTTTCAGACAAATAACTGTAGTGTGGTCTCAAATCCTAAGCTGCCACCTCCTAAACACACATATCCCACCAGCAACCCGTGCCCCCCTCCTCCTCCTCCTCCTCCCTCCCTTTGCTCTTTTCAACAACAGGCACAGATTCCCTCCTCCTCCACCCACAGTGAGAGCTGCATGTGCTCAGGCCAGAGTTCATAGCCTCTGGGGTGCTGAAGGGGGGAAGTCAAGTCAATTTGGTGGTCCTTCAACAGTTTGCAATGAGTTTCACACACACACAAACAAGTCAAGACACTTTTTTTAGTGTTGTTGGAGGTTCTGAATTTACAAAGAGAAGAAATGAAAGAGCACGACACTACTTTCTGTCTCACACACTCATAATGAATTTATGACATGGCTGCAAAGCCAACAGCCAGTCCTTTATGTGAGACCAGGGGAAGTCCCACAAGTCCCACGTATGTGCCACCAACTCATTAGAATCTATTTCAACATTTTTCTCCTCAAAACTTTAACCCCAACACACGCACGCACACACACACGCACGCACGCACACACACACACACACACACGCACACACACACACACACACACACACACACACACACACACACAC
>JASSRZ010000053.1:17562036-17582314 GCA_032164315.1 Malacoctenus gilli | reverse complement strand
TTGGATTTTCTTCCACCTCACTTTGCTTACCCCCCCCCCCCCCCTTTCATTCGGCATGAATAATAGCAGCGAGAAGTAATCTCAAAGGCAAATGTACGGTCAGCGTGTCAGCGCTGGGTGCGCTGAGAAGACGACGTGTTATTCAAAGAGACAGCACGCAGTCGGGGTGTTGCGGCTGTGTTGGGAGATTAGACTGTTTTTTGTGGGCGCGAACGGTTAAAAATCAGTCTGTGTGCAGTCGGAGCAGACAGTTTGGAGATCAGTGCTGAGGTCAAGAGGAGCCACTTAGCTGTGCTTTGGCCTCCCAACCCCTACAGCATTCAGAATCAACTGTTCCACTGTGGGAGTAGATAAAAAGCTTGGCAACAGTCTTGCAACAGGAGATGGCTGCATTTACTCAAAGATGCAGGCTTGCTTTATGTCTTTTTAAAAGGTACAAAATTGAAATTAATGGGAATAGGTAGCAAGGTGGGAAGCTTACTCATTAGCTAGAATATATATTAGGTCAGGCTCACTGGTGCATCTCCCCGCAGGCATTAAATCTTCCTCTAAACAAACAAAGCAGGAAGCACTCTAAACTGGAAAGAACCCACACAGTCGCAACTAGACCGCGAAGGTCGATTTTAAAAAACATTTTTCACCAGCCATTATGGCAATGAGGGAGGTAATGAAATGGAGAGCGATGCCAGGACGCCACAAGACAAGAAAATGCCTCCAATGAGGACGTAATGTGCTGAAAGCTGAGAATAATATTTTGTGCGTCATCTATAATCACATGGCAGGAAGAAGACTCCTCATTTTTGTAGTTTGGACGTATGAATCAAGCAGACATGGGAAGAGGTCTCTCATTACGTTACCGTGGACACAAAATTACTACTCAGAAGTGGTGGAAATCCTGGAAATTGCCTGTTTCGATGAGCATTTTTCTGCTAAATGCACAAAGCATCAAACATGCAAAATAATGTGCCAGAGATCGCACCCTCGTGAGGGAGAATGACATTGGATACTTGGTGGAGTGGAAGCCTGGCATGCAGCATGCCATCTCTTGATAACGCCAACAGTCGAGGAAAGCTCGAGGAGGCTCAGCACAGCGGCAGCACCTTAAGTCAGCTGGCGGGTGGAGGAGAAGACGGATGGGTCGAGTGAGGGAAAGGAGAAATGGGGCGAGTGAGGGAGCGCGAGCTGAGGCTCGCTCTCTGTTCCTGCACACATCAGCAGCGGGAGGGCAGGGATGCGCGGAGGCCACAGCAAGCCAATTACCAAACTCATTAAGTAACCTGCTAGCTGGCTTTGAACTGCAGCCCCTCCATATCGTGAATGGATTCTCCACCGCTGTTGTGGGCATTCAGATAGGTGCCTGCTGTCACTCTTGCACCTTTTTTTAATAGCTAGAAAGAGGGCCCAAAATGGCAGGAGAGTAATCACTATTTTTTTTCTTGTTTTTGCATGCAGAAATGAAAGATGAAAGTGCAATGAAAAGGAAACTGCGGATTGGCAGCTTGAAGGTGTAACATTGCCAAAAGGCAGCTGCGAACGAAGAGGGAAAGACCTGGATATGCGGCAGGTAAGCTCACAGAAAAAACACTAAACAACAATAATGAACCCAGACACAAACACAAGAATGGATTTGCTTGAGCTAGTAATTGAGGGATGAATCAGTGCTGACAGGCTTCAGCGGTTCTCTCCAGCAACATAAACAGTGGCAGCAAAGATCGGGATGGTGAGGGGAGAGAGGAGGGGCGTGGTGAGGAAAGGTGAGGACGATGAGGATGGAGTGGTGCTGGCCACAGAGCACAAAGGCCAGGCAGACAGCGTGATGGAGGCCCAGTGGGTGGGGCAAGAATGGAAGCAGTTTAGGTGGGGGGAAAGGACGGAGAGGTAGGGCAGAGGGGATAAACGCCGCGTTAGTCAGCGTGCCAGCGTCACAGAGCATTGTTGACTAACCTTGACTGCATTCACCTCCTAGCTCATTGCCACACAGCCTCTCAACAAGTATTGACACAACGACAGTCTGCAAGAGAAAAACTGAAGGGATGGGGGGGAGGGGGAGTGGGGGGGGGGCAGAGAGGACAGAGGTAAAAAAAACGTGAACGATGTGTAAATGGAACAAACAAGGTGAGAACAGATTGACAGTCGAGGTGTATGCCTGGGTGAAGGCGGCTGTGGCACTCAGCATCATGTGGAACATATGGTGAATGTAGCCAGTGACAGACACGAAGCAACACGCAGATAATAGCATTCACTGGATAGTTAACATTTCCCATCAGGAGACTGAGAGCAATGATTCTGAACCAGCATTCCTTTTATTCCTGGTCTCAATAAACCTCCCCTTAAAGCTGTAACACACACAGCCACACGCACACACTCACAGACACACTCTCACACCCCTGAACCTCCCCCATTATCCCATGAGCCCTCTCTTCTCTGCTCCGCTCGACAAGAGCTTGGAAATAAAAACATCACAGCTCTGCCTCGCAGCACCTGTTCAATAACATTGACATTTCACATTCAGCATTCGCACACCGAGAGATTCCCTACATTTACCCTCTTTAACACGCAGGCACACAAAACTCACACACACACGCACAGTGTGAGCTACACGTTAATGTAAGCATTTCAATTCACTGAGAGCTGGGAGCGAGTAAAGGATGTGGTGCAACATTCAAATCACTTCGAATCAGGGAAAGTGACACATTCTACCTTTACAACAACCTACTGAACAGCCAGGACCGACTCCAACAATCACTGTGTTCGACTAAAGCTGCTCCCTGTGACGCTTGGGGGGGAAAAGCATGATCATTATTCAGTTGTTTTCTGGTGAAATCAATCGCACCAAAATCCGCCAACAATCAAGAGAAAGCAGTGAGCGCGGCTTGACGAGGGCAGCCACGTTCTCAATTAAACTCTTCATTTTCCGAGAGACTGTAAAATATCACAAAATGTGAAGTATTTGGCCAAATACAGAGCCAAAATGTATTCAGACTATTTTCAAAAGAAAGTACAAAAACTGAATAAAATGGTGAAATAAATTTTAGCCTTGAAAAAAGTAATTGGACAGAGTTCGTTTTTTCCCGTATTTATCAGTCAGACGGTGAAACTTCAGGATTTATTAAAAAATAATGAAAAGAGGTCAGTATTCCAACTGTTCAGTCTTTATCATTTCAGCGAACAAGACAGCGTCTTACAAAATACTATCTCAAAAGATTTGGTGTTTTTTCTGACTGGCTTTGCTGTGGAAGCAATAATTATCAGGAATGAAATTTTTGAAAATTCACAATTTTTGTTTTCATTTCTCTAAATGCAGAAAAAAGAGACAAAACAGTTGATTTTTTTTTTTTTAAAAAATGTTGTTAATCTTTGAGACGTGTCTGTATTTGTGGGATGAGGACTAATGTGTGAAGGCTTTTGTGCTCTTGAAACGGAGGTGTGATTATCTTCTCAACCGATGATTTGCTCAAAGCAAAGCTAACTCGAAGCGAGTTGACATCCCTAAATGTTTACCAGATGTGTGAAAGCCTTCAGCAGATTGTTCTTCCTCAGCCTCCAAAGCAACACAGCTCCCCGGGTCAGCTTGCATGAAGTAAAGTGGTCTGTTCAGGTTCAAATTTGAAAATAACAGCCTGTGCACAGTGAACAAAATCAAAGCACTCCTCTCCAGACAATCCCAGCTCTGTTCAACAACAACTGCTGTCTGACGCTTGGAGGGGGGGAAACAGAAAAAGAGTTGCACAAACGCAGAAGATATTGGGGTCAAACATATTCGATTTGAACATTTTGGCGTCGTTTCAAGACGTAACAAGACGCTAAACTGCATGATTTCATATAACAGTGGCCACCTGAGGACAGAGAGATGAACGTGCCGTGGGCCACCTACTGCCAAGGCTCAACAGTGTCACCAGGTGCAGCCTAACCTGGGTGGCTGAGCAGGGACATCTGTCTGAGAGCATTAGAGCCATCAGAGCCCTGCCATAACCACAGATTAAATGGCAGTAAATCTGAGGATTAGATCCATGTTTGAATAGCTCGCATCGATTTTGCAATCTCTCCGGTAACTCTGGGATTTTCGCCGTGACAGACAATGTGGCCATCAAGCGTGGCCATGAACACTCAGGGACACAAAGATCGCTCGACTCCTTCTTCTAAAGCCCCTGAAATGGAAATGAGACTGATTTTGATCTGTTCATATCTCCGTCTGTATCCAAATGGCACAAGGCGTACGACAGCGTCCCTGCAACAAACCGCCTATCCATTCAGCTTCTCCCACGAGTCACAACACAGCAACTAAAACAAGCTCAAGAGGCCTAGAAATGTCCGCTCCTATATTCTAGTGTGTGTGCTCATGTGAGAGTAAGATCACTTCTGTGCTCTGCCAGTTGAGGGTTATTATTTGTGAGCACCGTGGGGTGACGCGAGTGATGACAAAGGCAAACTGGCCTTTCCTTCTTTAGCTGCCTCATCTCCGTCCTAAAAGCCCACTGCTTATGCACGCACACACATCCCCCCTTAAATTGTCGCGGTCCCAACGCGACCTTCCTGACACCACAATCCCAAAATCCTGCGCTGAAACCCCAATCCCCTCTGGCCAACCGTGGCCCTTCGCGAAGCCGGCCGGCTTCAAAGAGAGGCGCCTGCGCGTCCATGACTCCAGTCGGTCTTCTCAGTCTGACAGGGTTTCGGGCTGCCCACCACATGCTCCTCACTGAAGCCACGGCTTTACCATCATGCTCGCGTTAAACACTTCCACCACCTCCGCAACCCAACGTGAGGCAGCCAGAGAGAGTCTGGGCTCTATCTTTGTGACATTAGCTCATTAAACGGAGGGCTGTAATAAGCTTTGAAACATAAGGAATCCAATGGCATGCAGCTTGGTCAATGCATGGATGGAATGATGGCAGAAAAGATCTGTCATGGAAGAAAATGTCAGACAATATTTCAAAGAGAAAAAGAAAAGCTGGATCGGTGTTTGTTGAATAGGCTGTGGTGAGGCTAACTTTTAAGTTGGCCTAGAATAAAACAACAACAACAACATCCCTGCGGTGCAATATTATGAGCCACAAAGCGTGCTATTCATCCCATGTCAGCTTGCCCCCCCCCCCCCGCAGCAACCAGACGCACTTCTCCACAATGGCTACCCTGGTCAGCACGGTTGACTTTTGCCACCCAGCGAGCCAATTTTAGGAGATTACGTGGCGATTAGTACGTGTTGCGAGACAGCTCTCGGGAGCACAGGTGTGCATGCGAGGTGCGGCGTGACGCTTACTGCCTCGGAAACAGACATGAGCGAGGTGAGTGAGAGAGAGGTGGAGAAACTCGGTGCGACAGTAGAGCTGCTCCAATTAGGTAAGCACATTGAGCCGTCAGGGCAGCACATTCATCAACACATGGAGCGCCAGTCAGCAGTACCAGAAGGCTGGTCCGCCTCTCCACCACACCGCCGTGGCTGTGGCATGGTGGGGAGGGGAGAGTGACAGCGAGGCAAATCGCAGAGCAGATTTGGCAGCGCAAATGTTTCTATGCATGTATCGGGTGTACTCCCATTCCAATGCCCTAATAGATTGACCACGGGCTGCTAATGATATCATTATCATACATGCAGTGTAATTATCTCCACCGACGGTGTGCCAAAATCAATGGACGGCAAAATCTGGATCAATTGATTAGTCTGCTGCTGTTAAGCTGCTAAAACATATTTTGCACACAGTCGATGTGTTGTTGGATGGGCTGCGAGTGAATTGGGTCCCTGCCTGTTTTTCAGAGTGGAGCATCCAGACGTGGGGTTAGGCAAGTGGACCCGTGCCATCCAAGAAGTGAACTGAATTGGCAGGGCCGACGAGCTTCCTCTGCTCGTCACGATACCGACCCCGGCCGCCACGATTACCACAAAGCAGCAAATGAGGGCGCACATTGGAGTATACAACATTCCTGACAAATTAAAAACAAACGAACACAAACGTCGTTTTCACTCTTGTGCCAGTGCCGTGGCCATTGTCGTCATTTGCCACAACATCGGAGTGATTAATCGCTGAAAACCGCACGCTTCAATGGCACTCTGTTCCCAAGAAAATGTGCTCCAACTTAGTGGCTGCAAGCAGACGGGACTGGTTTTGTTCAAGATCCAGACTCAAAGCATTGGAGGACACAACATGTTGAGGAAACCATAATCAAATGAAATTAGACTCTTCCAGTTGCACAGCAGTAGGAACCACTTAATAACATTTCCTCTTTACTTCAGCGGCGCGGCGGGGGTGATGCTGAGCAACGCTTTCCGAGTTATGCGATTAGTGGAAATGAACGTTGACATTTTAAAGAGCAGGTAGTGCCTTTAGGAAGGCTTGATCAGCATTTAGAAATTCCAGGCGAATGAGACCAACTGGGCTCACAACAAATTGGACACATGAACTGTGACCCCCACATGAGTCAAACAACTACGTGAGGTTTATTAAATACGGCGAAGCTCCATCAAACCACCCAAAAGAGAGACGGTTGCCATTAACATTGGTAAACGTGTTCATGTTGAAGACATTCATCAACATTATTAAAATTTTCTCCACTTGATTCATGGACCAATTAGGGAATAATTAAGAAACAAATCAATGATGAAAAATGGCATCCTGGTCTCAACGTGGCAGTGATAAAACGACAAAATAACAACTCTGGGGAGCAACCTCCTCACAAAACTGCATGTTTATGCTTTTTGGACTGCATTATAATTTACAAGCATTCATTTCTGAGGCTCACTTCCTGAGCAGTGCGCATGCTTAAATCACAAAAGCTCCCAGAATATTTTTTCTCCCCCTACTGCTGACTCGGTTTCAATCATGACCGTAATTTGCAAGCGGCCTGATTGTGTTAGGAGGCAGCTGATTGCGCTGATGAGCAGGGAGCTACTGAGGAGCAGAAAGTGGGCCATCGACACCGAACAAATAATGATGATAATGTGACACCAATAACAACCTGGGGTGGTGCGAGGTTCCTGGAACTAGCTGTGATTTGTGGAGGACAGGCCCCGTCGACAAACAAAAGGAGAAAAGCGAGAGGAAGAGCTGGGCCGAGTTCATCTTCGGTACATTCCTGGGTGAGGGGCTTCGCCTCGAGTATTACGCAGCACCATGTAAATCACATTTCAGGGAGCCAAATATATCCGCCGGGTTCACTCTCTCCTCAGGTTTGCCTATCATCATGCTTCAGGCACCATGATGCAACCTATTTCAGCATACAAAGGCTAATGCAGGTAAATCACACGTAGTGGACTTGAATGCTTGACACCGGGCTTACCGGCAAACTAGCGGGCTCGAGTGGGCGAGAAATGAACCTTGTTATGTGTCCTGACACTGGGCCCTGCTCCCCGGCAAATAAAAACATGCCTCTCACTTACTGGCTGCCTGCGCTCGCAGCCCCATACATCAGCATTATAAAGGAGCTCGGCAGCCTCAAGGTCAGCTCAATTTCCTCCTGCCGTTATGAAGTATCAGAATCACAGCAAGAGGGGGCACCCACACACATGTAAAGAAATGATTTAGGGAGCGAGGGAAGGGGGGGGGGGAGCGAGAGAGAGAGAAAGAAAGGAGGAGGAGGAGGAGGGGATTTGGAGTGTGAAGGAGAGGCGGATGTGTAATACAATAGGGAACTGTGACAAATCACCAGGAGAGAACCAGCCTCTTCTACAGTGAGGACGTGCCCATGTGGACATTTGTGACAGAAACGTGGGGAATATTAAGCCCGCTTGCTCATTCGCCGCATTAAGAATATACTTGTCTGCAGTTTGAGTAATGGGATAGAACAGTTTCTGTTCAACAAGCTGCTTTCACTTGTGTTGTCGTCCAAGTGTAGTCAGTGAAACTACAAAGCAATTAGGCCTACTGAATTATTGTCCCCCGAAAATGTGAATACGATGTTTACCATCGGCTGTAATTAAATTGGGAGCCGTTACATGGGAATAACGGCAACCTAATGCTTTTTTTTCCCTCTCTCCTTTTGAGATCTGGGCTCATTCATCACATGCCCAAGCAATTTGATAAATTACACAGAAGCATGAAAGCTGATCATGTGCGTAGCAGAGTGTGCTGCGCGCGCGTGCATGCGTGTGTGTTTGCCTCTGCCTGAGTCGGCAGTCATCCTTGGCTGCCTCGCCGGCTGAGGTTTGACATCTTCAGCTAAGAGCCTGGGGAAATAACAGCAAATTCACTTAATGGCACCACCTCATCTATTCCTCATACAGAGAGAGAGAGCGAGAGAGTGAGGCGGGGGGGGGGGGGGGGGTGGTAGTGGTGGTGGTGGGGGGGGGTTCCTTGAGGTGTTACAAAATGGCTGTGTGCTCTCGGCATAGCTGCCGTCTCCCGTCCGCGGTGATGGTGGAGGAGGGGTGCGCAGGCAGGTGTGCGGATAAACACAGAGCGCATTGAGATCCATCACAAGCCTCGGTCGGCCACCAGCTGTAATTTGCAGTCAACTCTGACCCGTTGCGAAAAGGCAGCCAGCCCGTGCTGCAGTTACAGAGCTTTTTGTGGTGACAGCACAATCTGCTCTGTGATGTGTGTGCACGCGTGCGTGTGTGTGGCTGCATACTCATCTGTGCATGCAAAAGACAAACATATGCAGGCCGAGACCCGGTGACAATGTGAGTAGCTTCAGGTATGTGCATGCTTGTTGGTGCAAGTGTAAGTGAGCATTTGTGTGCGAGTGCGCGTGCGTGCGTGTGTGTTTTTGTGAGATGTCTGCGGGGAGCGCTCCAGAGCCAGAGGTATAATGGCCCCACTCCATCTTTGTGTGAGGTATTGCAGAACAATCCAAAGCAGAGCTCAGCAGCTGGGAGGGAGCCCGGGCCGGTCCGCAGTTGGATAACATCTCAGGGTAGCAGCGGGTATGCTATCAGCGCTGCCCGAATCCCCTTCGGGCTATTTTCAGAGCCTATGACCCCAGCATGACTGGCTGGATGACGTCCCTGCGCTAGCAACACAGGAAGAGCAGGACCTAAAGCCACACTGCTGCTTCCCCTCGCCCGCACAGTCCCGAACGGCGCGGCTATTGTTTAGATGTTTTACTTAAAAGACTCAACGAGTACATTTACAAGGACTGCAGTTTATCAATAATTTAGCCCATAGAGACGATACCCTGAATAACAAATTGCCATGTAAACATTCTCCTCCAATTACCCGGGTCTGAATGCAGCCGTAGTCGCAGAGAGCATAATCGCATTAAGACATGTTCTTTTTGTCAGCTTGCTTCTTCCGCAGCGTTTCAGACACGCGCACACCTTAATGGAATCATGAATCACAATCGAAGCTGATTGTGTAGTGCAGCAATCAAACTGCTTGATAAAAGAGGCCCCACCGTCTGACTCAGCTTTCATGGAGCTGTGAGATGAATAGTACAAATCACAGAACGTTACTGTTGAACGTGTGTAAATCCGCAGCAGCAACAAAACACAGACACACGGCGTGAGACTGAAAAACGGGAACAAACACACACTGCACCATAATGTGGAGGAGGGAATATTAATTGGGCTGCAGTGCAGCGCACAAATAGGAAATGGGAACCCGTATAAACAGCTCATAAAACACTTCTGTGCAACAGACTTTCTTACGGGACAGTCACAGCTCAAACGTAAAGAGACAGTCGTTCAAATAGCTACTGCTGAAACAAAGAGTTCTCTGTATTGATTGAAATATTAAGGTTTTTTTACTCCTGACGGACAGAATAATTAAGAAAATATGGAGAGAAAAATATTGCAAATCTGCAAATCTCTGCTTTGCTTTCTGGGGTTCATCAACGCTCGAGGACATACTGCCAAATACGGACGGCTTCATTAAAAACAGAAAGAGGTTTTCAATTTCTCTATTTGCAATAAAGTATAAAGTTGCAAAGTTAGTATAGAAGCGGAAATCCATATTTCACCAAGATGGTGAACGTTTGTCAGTTCCAGCAGAAAACCCTAAAAAACGCTGTAAACTTTCAGTTTATCTTTATTTTGACAATATTGTTTCCTGTTTACAGTTGACATTTGGTCTTTACTGTGACATTTCCTATTACTTTTGACACTTTGAATCTCATCTCATTGACGTGCCTTATTTGAAACAGATTTTTGTCTTGTGTTTTTCAATCACACGGCTCCACTATTCCGTTCAAACAGTGGTGTGGCTGGAGCGCATATATGGAATATTTCTAAATTGAAACGAGGGCTTGAATTCCCAGTTGCCAGTCATCCGGCTGACCAGTATTATTAATACATCACTTTGTCACTCACTCATTCACTCACTCTGTGAGTGACAGACATGCAGGCTTCTGGGGAAGGCTGCATCGATCCAGCCAGAAATGAAAAACCATGAGGGGATCAAATTGTTATGCTCCCACACGTGACACGTGTTGGACATAACAGAAATAACACGCTACAGAAGACGAAAGCTTCGATCAGCCTGAATGTGAAAACCTTCTGCCGGTGCAGCAATAAAGCAGGCCCCAGTATGCACTTCACATACATTTCTGGAGTGCTAATAGAGCAGCTGATAACAGGTGGATAGTACATATCAGTGGGAGCAGCGGTGCTGGAGGAGGAAGATGGATGCCTCCTGTGAGCTCTCCTCTTATATAAAGCTCTCTCTCCTCTCCCATCTTAGTGAATGGCTTCCCGAGACTCGGCTCCCCGCGGTTAGCTTGTCAGCCCCCTCTCCATCTCTTTTCTCTACACCTGCATGTGACACCGTGACTGTTCTGTCACCCACCTCTCCTCATCCCCCTGGAGAAAATATCGCCGCCCCGCCCAGCTCGCTCCCAGCAGCCCCTGGGGCCTGGGACAATTAAAAACGAGGCAGGAGCTCAGTCGAGCTGTCACGCTGAGTCTCAGATGGGACCTTTCCTGCGCGGCTGCAGACGTACGGCGGGATTCTGGTGTGTGAGCCCAAGGAAAATAATATACTGTGTCTGTTGTACTTGAGATCAACATTCACTCTAGTCCAAGGTGATGGCAGCATATCAACACCAAGAAAGCAATGCAGTCTGGCTGAAGCGATATATTTGGCCTTACAGTATTCAGACATTGCCTGACTGCACACACACACACGCACGCACGCACGCACGCACGCACGCACGCACGCACGCACGCACGCACACACACACAAATCCACTGCTATATTCCAGTGTCAGCCAATTACAGGCCTGCCCTGACTGCCCTTGACTACACTCCCTAACCTCCCTCTACAATCCATGTCAAACCCCTCTGCACTGATTTTTTCGCCCCTCTTGCTCCTCTCTTTGCTTTTTCTTCTGTTACTCTGAGTCTCTGTCTTTAGGGTCTGAAATATTTAGCAGCCCCATCTAAATACACCTTCAGGCAGAGAGTCAGCGCTGTCTCCCTCAGCCAGGTGAGGGGTAACGAGAGAGCGCACAAGCAGTAGACAGTGGAGGAAGGGCCGGCGTAATATCTCATCAGCATTATTAAATCATTCCTTCCCTCGGCAGTCCCTGGGTGGTCTCGGCTTGTGTTATTTCCCAGTCAGGGTTCAGTGGCCTCGGCTTCTAGGGTTTGAGTCTGGCCGCTCTCCTTAGCCCAATGCTGTGCTAAGCGGGTGTCCGGGGAGTTTCCCCTCAATTAAGCAGAGGTAAAGTAATGCCTCTCACCATGGCGGCGCCATGAATACATTAGTCTTGCTGTCACCACAGGCTATGGCATCGAGATGCGTGAAGAAGACAGACAGCTGCTGGAGCCGGTTAAGCAAGTTAGTGCGAGGACTGTAATACAGTCGACTGGCGCTCTGATGTAAGGGACGCGAGTGATGGCCTGCAGCATACCATCTGAAAACCTTATTATATTTGGAGGAATACTTCAGGAATCTCCCCTCTGATGAACGCTCCATCAGCATAAAGACTCACATCCTTTTGCTTGCTGTTCCAGCGTCAGGCCGATGACTTTGTTGTCATTGTCCGAGTGGCTGCCCCTAGAGGACACCGAATCCTTGCCGTGTTAATTGAAGCTCGTTGCACTGATGCCGATAAAAAAATTACAATCACCCACCATTTCAGTGAGAATCCAGACAATGGCTACATTTATGCTGTTGTTTAGAGAAATAAATTGCTTATCATACTTGTAACTAATTATCTGAATAACTTTAAGTGACAAACATCGAAGGAGTCAACAACACCCACACAGTGAACAGAGGGACTCCTATCAAATTGTATCCAAAACATAGACTTGATTCGTGTGTGTTTGCACGAGAAAAAAATGTTTTTTTTTTAAATTACTAAATGAAAAAAGAAAAGCTATAAACACTCGTATCCACGGTGACTCAGTCTAAAAATAAAACTGCTTTCTTGACATTTTTAGCAGAACACAACAATAAACCTACTCTTTTACTCCAGCTGAAAAGCCAAGTGAAGAGGGGGGTCCATAAAAATATGTCAACAGGAGCAATAATGCTTTCTTTTGTCAGTGGTTATGTGCAAGTATTACAGTGTGTTGGACAGGCGTATTGAAAAGGGCTGATTGATGGCTTCACTGTAGACCGCCTGTCCACCTCTCTCCCTGATGAGACATGTCAATGTAAAGACACATGAATGCAGCAGTCTGTCCTCCATTTTCTCCTCCTCTCCTCCTCCTCCCTTGTCAGAGGCAGGGAGAATGACGCAGTAAATACAGATGCTGTGTGCACCGTAATTCTGGGGCCCGCTTGCCTTTTATCTGCCATGACAGCTTCTGCTGCTGTCGAAATCAAACACCAGGGCGCAAGGAAAAAGCCAGTATTCCCTTTAATAAACTGCCAGACAGAGCAGAGTGAGAGTAGAAAAGGAGGCACTCAGCTTTGCTCTGCACTGGCCAGGCTTGGCTAAGCAGCAGCTGAGGGGAGCAGCAAAATAGAAATGGGGGAGAGCGCTCCTTCAGGCATTAGTCGGTATTATGCGGCTCACGCAGGCTTCAGGCATTCGGCATCATTGCACTCACCAAGAGCCGTCGGAGCCAATCGGTCAGCGGGGAGCGCTGGGCACTGGGCAGAGATATGCACACTGAGACGAGTGCTAGTGTGAGAGATGGTGGGCAGCCCACTCAGCACCTGCTTCCTCACTCCACCACGGCCCCTTTAAGCTGCCTGGGTCAATTAATTACATCCCTCTCTTAATGTTGTCTATTAAGTTAAAGACAAAAAGATTACTGAGAAGCTTGACAAAGAGGAGTGTTCTGATCCAAACCGATCTGAAGAGCTGATTGTTCACCAGTCCGTGACATATTGTGCGTTCTATCACCATCAAACGTGCTTATGCTTAAATCAGCATATTATGGACCAAATACAAATTTTGTTTTTTTTTCCTAGTTTCTAAAACAAGAGGACTTAGTTGAATATATGCTTTTGTTTAAGTTAGGTTATAAAAACCATGAATAAAGACTCTTCAATAAACTGGAAGACATTATTAACAGATTCTTCAAGAGAGAAAAAGCATTCTTCATGAATTCAACGGACTGCATCTTCCTTTGTGTGTGTGTGTGTCTGTGTGTGTGTGTGTGTGTGTGTGTGTGTGTGTGTGTGTGTGTGTGTGTGTGTTTGACAGGCGGATGAAGAGGGCTGCTGCTTTAGAAATAGACAGCTTTTTGTTCTGACCTCACAGCTGTCACGAGCATAAGAGGGCCAGTCACTAGCAACACACATAAGCATTTCACTCATACACACAGACACACACATGCACACAAATCCTTGACATGGCAGCAGAGGACGAACAAGAAGGTCGCTTTGGGTGCAAAGACCCCTGAGGGATTGTACAGTAATGCACAACTGTATTGAATGGAGAGAAACGAGGGGGGGGGTGTCGCTAAATACCTGGCCAGTGTTTGGAAGCATGCTCCACCACGGCGCCCCCTAACACCCTTAACGTTCTTCCTTATAATCCAATTATGAGCCATGTGTGTCCACATCAATCAGCCATTTCCATTTGAGCGCCGGTCTTCTTTATCACCATTACCACTGCAGTAATTGAGGCGGCGCTACAGAGAGGCAGCGCAGTTTACCTCCATCTGGGAGGTCAAGAGGAATGCAATTGGTCGACAATGATTATGCCCTGGCTGATTAGGCCATGGGCTACCGCTGAATATTTAGCAGTGATTAGACTAAGCCCTGTAGAGAGCCATGTGGCTCGCTAACAAAGGGGGCAAGCCACAGGGCAGGGAGAGAAGGCTGCTAATCAGCAGAGACCCGCTCAACTGGACCATCTCACACTTGGTCGCTGGATCAATTTGAGTTTTTTCCCAATGATTTAGTGTTGTGTTAAGCACCACTAAGTTTATGAGGAGTTTTTGACAAGCCTAAAAAACATGGTCAGCCTCAGCCAGCGTCTGAAGAAATAAATTAATTAGACTGTAAATATTTGAAGCTGTGGGGAGTTATCGGAGAGAACAGCAATAGCTGTGGTTGTAACTAGTATGGTGCAATTAGATTTATATGTGTAACTGTAAAAGAGTAAACACACACTTCATGGGTACACAGCAATAAAGAGACACAAAATGGCTCCATGAATCCCCCAGTGGAGATGCCAGCACTTCCTGTGCAGTAATCGGAATATTTACACAGGAATCGAGAAGCTCTCCTGATTGAAACAGACGAAGGCGGACGAGGAAACGCAGGCAAGATGGTGAGAGGAGAAGAGTGCGCTGCTAAAAAGACGAGCAAGGGGAAAATGACCAGGAGAAATGACAGCAGGGCAGAGGGTGGGAGAGAAGGGAAAACAGATGGAGCCAAGCCAGGAGACGTGCACTTATTTGCAGAGACTTTCACCGTCTTGATCCTCAATAAAGGGGTGAAACTGATTAGGTTTATATCAAACGGCTGCTTGTAACGCTGCGCCTGTCATGGAGAGCGCAAATCACAGTCAAGCCAGGTTTTCCTCTTTTTTTCCCCTCCCCTCCTCACTTGTCCCTCACTCTCTCTTTTATTCAACGCCGCATAGCCTCCTAAAGCGCAGGCTTGTCAGAGTGACAGATGCAGACACGACCACTGACCTAAATCACTCTTTTCCAGCACATTAACCTCCGTGTCCCTCCACCTTTTACACAAAACACAACGCGCCAATGTAGGGAAACACTCCAGTGCAAACCTGCACAATGAGCACGACCCACAAACCCCACCCAGTCGTATTATCACCCTCCTCTGAATGAAGACTACTCCTGAAATGCCTAAAGAGGAGAAAAAATATCACAGCGTCAGGCTAAATAAATCACCGCCTGCTGCTCCCATCGGGACTTTGGGGGCTTTTTTTCTGCCCAGCACAGTGACAAAAATGATCTTGTGTGAAGGAGAGAGCACAAAAACATATTTGTCTACCTTGGAGCCAACACGGAAAGGATCAATAATACTTTAATTACTGTGGAGCATGTTTATGAAATGCAATAATCATTCATTAAAGATGCAGACAGCAGTGGCGAGCAGGCGGCTTGGCCGGGCGTCAGGGCTGCGTGCGACGGCAGGAGGAGGGAGGGGATGGGAGGACTGGCGTAAATGATTCATGGTTTGATATCTCTCCTGTATAATGGGCTCCTCCGGGGAGCCGCTGGGGCTCCACTGCAGTGACTGACTGCCTGGCTCGCTCCGACTCTGCCCAGGCTGCTTCTGCCACTGCTGCCTTGCTGCCCAAGATTAAAAAGCCCTGCCTAACCATGAAAAGCGGCTCAGTGAAAACAGAGAGCGGGGATATGCACATACGCACATAAAAGGAGCCGACTTGATTCAATATCGTCTGACAAAGTATCTGGGGGCAAACGGAGGGAAGCGGGGGAGGGGGGTTGAAGGAGGGGATACAAGAAAATACCAAACTCCTTCTAGGGAGAAAACATTAGCGGCACAGATTTGGAGGATACTTGTAACATCTAATGGGAATATGGTGGAGTTTCTTCAAAGACTGGATTTACTTTACATCTGATATAAGAAAAACTATTGTGTGCATGTGTGCGAGTGCGTGCGTACGGGCGGGCGTGCGTGCGCCTCCTCTCCATACAAAGCTCATCTTCTCTGTAGGCAGCAAAGCTGAAGAGTATTTATGACAAAACTGCACAGCCCTCATTTTCTGCATTAATGTACTCCAGAACTGGGCCCGCAGCACCACCAAGTTAAATCAAGTCGACATTGTTCAAAGTTACTGTCTATTCAGTGCAAATTTTACCTCCCTTTGTTCCCCGCTGAGCTCGGAGGATTGATACCTTCTGTTGGCAGGAACTGGCTTATTAGTCACAAACAGAGCGATTCAGAGAAAAGGATTTGGAATCCGAGGAAAGATTCAATAATAAAAAGAGAAAAAACACACCGATGTTCAGAAAATATTACAACCTCGCTCAATTATTATTTAGACGCACTTTGGAGTTCTGTAATCAGTGACTTGCTGCACATCTTCCCCTTCACTCTCAATGTAAGTGGAGTTCACTTGATGGATAGATGACACAGCTATGCTTTTTTTTCTCTTCCCTCTTAATCCTTGTCAGTTGCTGTTAGCTCAACTCGTGATGGCAGAGCTGCTCTCCTCCTTAGACTCTGTCCTCACAGCACCTCCTCAACGGTGCTAATCGTCTGTGAGAAATAGGCTCTGCACAACTGGAACTCTCACTCCGCCTGCACTGCATTCATGTCAGTTTTAACTTCAGCCAAAACTTCGTTAGTGCAAGTTTTGTCGGGGGTAAAATCTGTCAAGTGGGGTTTTTGGGCGTTTTTATCCACCTTCAAATCAATCTGAATACAAGCAGGTGAAAACAGAAAAAAAGTGTATCCTTCTCTTCAGTGTGAATAATGCAGAGTCATATGAAGAGTTTCTCTGCTACAAGAAGAAAAAAAATGTCAAAACATTAAACAAATACCCTTTCAAGACAAGCTTAGAGCTGATCTTTTAAGAATTAATTCATCAATTAGTTGTATTTATGTCCACCTATCAAATCTACAAAGCACAACTTCACTTAGCCGTTACCTCTGAGCACAACTTAAAAAGTAACATCCAAAACAAACAAACAAAAAAACAACTGATAAGTGGCACACATTGAACTCTCTCGGTTACAAATCCACAGAGGGCTCAGGTGGACAGAGAGGAATTTGCACTAAATAGATACTGAAGCTTAAAGATCCGGACCACCTGCATACTTCTATTGTTTTCGGGCACCTTTTAAAATAACGTATTGTTTGGATCATATCCCTCCATCAAGTATCTCCCTTCTCAACCATGGGAAGACAGAGTGGGGGAAAAATGAAGAGATTACGGTTGTAACGTGTTGGGCTAATCATAACATAGACAGTTTAGTGCCATCTCGCGTAATTAAATGCTTTGCACTAACCACCTAATGCATACTAATTTGGAACAATCCACTCCTCGAGTTGGCAGACCATGAAGCTCCCTGCAAAGGAGGTGCTCCTCTCTCTCTTTCTCTCTCTCTCTCGCTCTCTGCATATGTGTGTATTTAGGCAAGACACACACGTACGCATACACACACACAGATCTGCAGAGGAGTAAGGTGCTAAAGGTCGGGCCGTGGACTTGAAAGGAAAGGTCAAGCATTATTACAACATGACTAAATAAACAGGCTGTGCACAGCCCCAAGCCCAGCCGCTGCGGATGCTCGGCAGCCTCTCCCTACAAGCGGTACTACCTGGCTGTTTGGCTGGTATGGGATTCAGCTTCATCCTTTGTCTTTATCCACATATCCCTCCAGCTCTACGACAGCTGACATGAGGACTGTCATATCCTGCCTAGATTCTTATCCCCCTGCTGGTTTTATTGCTCTCTTCCTCCTGAGTCACAAACACACGCACACAAACACACGCACACGCACACACACACACGCACGCACGCACGCACACACACAAAGACACAGAAAGAGAGAATGAGGAGCAGGGCTGCTGGAGCGTGCTTTAAAGCACATTAATATTAATTGCAGCAGTAGCTGGAGTGATAACATAGACAAGATGCCCCTGTGAGGGAGCGGGGAGCAGCCAGCCCCTGCTTTTTGTTCGCAGCACTACTCATCTGTTGGATGGCCATGGTGAGACGGCACAATGATGAGCATTTCATCTTTGAATTGCTTGTTTTATATTAGAAGGGGGTCTACCCTCGCCAGCGAGGGGAATTTGTGTTTGTGACTCTTTTATGGTGTGTGGGCGTGTGTGCGAGTGCACGAGCACGGCGTTCGTGATGGGAAAAAAAACTAAGCGAGATAAATTATTAGAGTAGTGGCTACATCAACAGCAATAGAAATGTGCTTGAAATAACAGAGAGTGCTTAAGCGATCCTGCTTTTATCTCCTCTACTACTCCTGGCTTGGCTACCTTTTATGTCCTCCACACTGAACTCAGTATTCCGTGAGCAATGAGCTCTGCTAAAGATGTAAATAATCTACAGTTCTGGGGAGGGAAGGAGCTTTTTCAGGGCAACAGAGGGGGGAAAAAATATGATTTGTGTTGAAACCTGCGTGCTGAAGCCCATCTCCACCTCTTGGCTTTTTCTCCCCTCCCTTTAGGAATCGCGGGGAGCCGAAGGCATCAACAGATGACAGCTATATCTCTATAGTCCTCCATTTTTCAACTCACCCTCTCCTCTTCTTTTTTTTCTCTCCTCCCCACTTTTCTCAATTGCTATTGAGAAACCTGAAGCTTTCTTTACTGCCGCCTCACAGTGGTGGGTTTTTGTTGAACGCTTTTTTGTGCTCCTGTTCCGATTTCCCCCAAGACTCATCAATGCCCCATTACCAAGTCAAATCAGGCGGTGCTGCAGATATTTGCCGAGAACGAAGGCTGCGAGCAGACACACATAGACACACATACATTAGAGGATTCGCTCGTGGAGCCTGGAAGGGTTTTTTTTCCTCTCTTTTTTCCCTCCACAGGATCACGAACGGGGCGAGGAGGTGAACAGAGGAGAAATCACTGCTGGCTAAATGCTTGTGAGTGGTTTATGGCTCAGAGGGCAGAGAGGGAAACAGAGATGTGGTAATGCATCTCTCTGACACTCCTTTAAGCAGCCGACCAGATTGTAATCTCTTGGGTCCTCTGGTAGTCACACATTATTGTTTCTCATTTCACGTGTCACAAACAATTAAAACACGCCTGTCGATTTTCTGTGCCTCATGAGCCCCATTTGCCTATGAACAAAAATATACACATACTAATCACTAAAAAAAAAAAAAGCTCACATGACCTCTATTCTGAAATGCGACACGCGCGCACGCACGCACGCACGCACGCACGCACGCACAGAAGCCAAATTCTTCGAGACTGTCACACGTATTCCTCACTTTCATCGTCTTTATCTCAGCGAGACAGCAAACACAAAGTGGACGAGCCCTGTGTAATGTAAGCAGCTGCGTTAGCGAGGTAGGAGTGATAAAGAGAAAAGCAAAAGAGAGAGCGGGGAGGAGGGTGGGTGTAAAGACAACGTGTCCTTTTAGTTTCCTCTGCCTGTTGTCATCCTCCTCATAGTAGCAGCTACACAGGCAAGACAAAAAAAACTCTTGGGAAGAGTCAGGCACAAGAAAAGAGAGAAAAGAAAAAAGACAGCATTGTGCATTGTTTCATGTAGAGATTTTCACAATCCTGCTGTTGATTAGAGAACGAGGCTGAGTGCTAAATGCAGAGAGAAGAAAGGGAGGACGCCTGCTTCCCCAAGGAAGGGTCTCCGAGGGGCTGCCAGGGGTGGAGGTGATCCTCCTCCCTGTGACCAAGCACTGAGCAGTGAAATTCTAACTCCTGCTGGTATGCGAATTTTTGGGAGGCTTTTATTACATGTGTCTGCTGTGCTCCTGAGTGCACGAGCCCGCTACGGAGCCAGATGCTACCTTCCTCTACCTTGTGTTTTTGCAGCGAGCTCTGGCTGGCTTTGTGCCGGGCGGATCGTTTGCTTTGTGCCAAGAATAAAGAGGAGAAGGCTGAAACTCTGACAGCGCTCTCCTCGCACTCAATCACAATCATGAAACGTGTGCACAAACAAAACATCCGCCACCTTGATGAGAGATTCGTGGCAACGGCGCCAAACCATCTCGCCTGCCAATCGCCTCGCTTAAAATTAACCGCAGCAAATCGAGACGGAGCACTGCTGACTGGACCCATCCAGTTGGAATTATTTGAGATGTGACAAGCACTTAATCAAGTTGTCATCGGTAGCTTCCCGCTGATGCCGAAAAATCAGGAGGAATTCTATCAGCGGAGGTAAATCAGCTCATCTACATGGAGGAACAAGTGTAAGTATTGTCAAACTGCTTTTTTCTTCATTTGAGATGGTGGTAAAATCGGGAGAGGATGAGTAGCAGGAGGAGTGGGGGGGGGGGGGGGGGGGCTAA
>JASSRZ010000053.1:17523430-17534405 GCA_032164315.1 Malacoctenus gilli | reverse complement strand
GGCCTAACTGCGTGCAAGGACGGTGCTGTGAGTCTCTCTCGCGGGCAGGCAGAGAAGGCGCTCGTGACGCTCCGGTCCCGGTGATAAACGCACAGAATCAGGAAGCAGCGGCGCCGCGCGAGACGATTGGCTGCGACGCGCTCACGAGGCAGAGGTCCGCGAGAGAGGATGCACGTTCACCATCAGGAGCGGCAGACGTCTCATAAAATGAGGAAGAAGGGGGTTCATGTCTCAGAAACACATCATCTTCAGGGCAAACTGAGTGTGAGACCGCAGTTTGTAATTCAGGTGCATTGTGGGAGTTGTATTTTTCTGAAGTTGTTGCGGGGACAAAACGGAAAACGTGTGGCAACATGACGCAGTGATGAGTACGTGCAGAGCGGCAGGCAGGAATCTCCTCTGCGGTGTTTCGGTGGTGGTCACATGTTCTTTGCGGTCACGTTTTTTGCTGTTACGTTCATTTCCCATCATGAAGTACGTGCTGCATCAGGGCGCAGCGCGGCGCGCTGTTTGCACACATCGACCACTGCGGGGTGGTCACGGAGCCCGGAGCAGCAAAGTTTTATAGACAAACGATTGCAATCCACACTTTCAACCAACTCCTTTTAATCTGCAGTCATCCTAATTTTTACCTTTCTAAATAACACGTTTTGCACGTTAAACCAGTTACTCCACTTTACTTTTCAATATTTTGCATTTCCAACAGGCGATGATTTGTTTCTGTGTTCTTATGCATATCACAAAGTGAATGTTTCACTTCGGCACCGAAAGCTAGACAAGGGAACAACAGGTCCTTACATAAAATCAGGCAAAACATATTCCACTCTTTTTTGTTTATCAGTAAACAAAATATATTTTTAAAGGCTGGAAAATTGTTTAAACAACACACAAGATAAATGTCCACACCAATATTGTTGTGGTTGCTCTTTGCCCCAAACAACACTTTTGTTTTGAAAATAACCAGATAAGTAGCCTCAGCATAATCAAAAGTAAGGTAAAATTGATAAGAAGAAAATGATATAATGTAACATTTACGATAAAACAAGTTAGAATAGGCCGTCCTTGATGAACTGGGACATGGGCGTGTCCAGTAGTAGGTTTTCCCTGCATGGCTCAACTTCCTCACTCCAACATAGAGGGATTAGGCAGCTGTGCAGTTCACTGAGTGCAGCATCCATCCATTCATGGCAGATCAGAGGTGCGGGAGTAACAGTGTAATGAAAGCCTGCTGCAGCGGTGACCTTGACACAGTCATAGCCCAGTGGGCCTATTCACGTGCAAGTGCGCCATCTGCTGCCCAGATACCGAATGAACTGTAACTCCAACAGCAGTCTTAAGCATTGACAGACTGCAGACTTTTCAAAGCAGCACAAAGTCAGAAGCATTTTTACCTTTTCATTAAGGTTTTTTTAAATGAGAAAGAAATGGAGTGGAAAACAGAATATGCAGAAAAGCTATTGATGGATGAAGGGCTACATTATATAAAGTAAAGATTCTACATACAGTGTATCAGGATTATACACAGAGTTGCTTGTTTCCTCAACATGAAATTACTTGAAGGTTCACAGTTTTATTAAAATAGCATCAATGTTGGTTTAATTCGAAATGTGTATATTAGAACAATTTACGGTTCAATTCACTTGAAAATTCAGCTCTGAGCACCTAAGTAATGGAAGAACAATAAGGACATATTTATTATGTGTTGATTGATGGAAATAATATAAGATATCCATTGATATATTATATTTTCTATGTGAAAGTGAGCTTTAAAGTCATTTTGTTGACAGTAACACCATTTTTTTTTTTAACATTATCAGATCTTCTTTGATGCGGCAGACAATTTCAATTATGCAGGTCAATGAAAACAAAGCTAAAATGTTCTGTAACACTGGAATGGTTTCTCTTCAGTGTGATTCATGACAGTGTGCCAGCTTCTCTAAGTCTGCATCGCAGTGTGAGGCAGACGGGCTGAAGGCGCTGTGTGCACAAGTAAGAGCCCTGAGAAGCATGAAACCTGGTTCCTGCTTCATATGCCTGAAGCACATTCATGAGAATTAGGTTAAGGTGTTACCAGTTCTTTTTTTTAATCTAAAATCGCGTTCCCAAATCTTTCTCAGTGGATGAGTTCAAACCTGCTGGAACGGCAGTACAATGCAAACAGCAACACTCAAAGCTTCATGAGACTCTATCCTGCGAAAAGAACAAGACTGTGGTCAGTTCATGTTACTCAGTTTTGCACCAAAGATTTTTTTTTTCTTATTTTCACGTTGGTATTCTGGAGGCGCTTTTTTACAACTGTGTGTTATGATAACATTGCCTCATTGTTGCTCCCGCGAAGCTATGAGTCAGACAGCAGTTGGACGGGCCAAAGTTGATGTGTAACCGTCAGCTACTGTGTGAGGAGGGCGTTACTGGGAAAGGGCCCAATACTCAGTGAGCAGCTTAAAAAAGTAAATACAGGTAATTCTTCCTTATAGTGGTCACATTTGCTGTTTTGGACAGCTGAACCAACAACCACCATATTCAGATACTATCAAAAGGACTGTGTCACTACACCCACCAGAAAGTATCTTTGACATGATAATGTGATTCAAAGAAGCACGAGTTCCCTTTTTAACAGTTTGTGAAATTTCTGTGGAAATTTGCTCCCTTGAAAAAACGTTCTCGTCACAAGTTCAGTTCAGATGAACAAACACAACTTTTCTACGGAGAATTAAAGTTAGAAAAAAAGAGAATTCGCACAAAAATGAAGGGTAAATAGTGGTGGAGATGGGAGCTCCGACACCCCTTAAAATCAGGTATTAAGTACTTTTTCCCACATCAGATCTTTGCAGGATTCAACACTAGTAATCCTGCATTTTCTCCTGTGCTTTCTCTGTGTGGTCTCGCCAAACAGTCTGGGGGAAACCTGAGGGACATAAAGTGGTCAGAGCTGCCTGTGACTTTCCACTATAAAATGGTGAGTCAGTCGAGAGAAATGAAGAGCATCATCGAAATTACCCCCCTAACCCCATCTCTAATTATCGGACCCCCTATGCCATGTGGGGGGGGGGCTCATCTGGCTGTGTGCTGTATATTGTGTACTCATAGAAATTTGTCAACTATGGGACGCTCTCGTTGTCTCACTTCAGCCACATTTTGCTGTCAACCTGCAGCTGGTATCCCACCTTAGCCGTTAAAATCCTCATAAATGGAAATTTCTGTCAATAGAAACGCTTGTTTTGTAAATCTGTCTGGCCACATGCACTCAGTCTGCAGCTGAATAACAGAGTCCATTCAAGCCTCACCATATGTGAGCTTTAAATGACAAGCTTGCCCTTGGCTGCTGCAATTACTCTGTGAAACACACAAAGATCTTGGAAGCTGTTATTGTCCTCCAGGCAAAGAAAAAAACAGGTGATTTACTGAGGAGGGCGGCAGCGTCGGCCCATTTATATGTGCTGGCGTATGCAAGGTGAACTGCCGAAAGGGATCATGTCTGTGGCTTCCTAATGATCTCTCTGTTAGAACCCTCTCTGTTGTCACTTCTCTTGTAAAGGTCAGCTCTGTTGTCGTCCACCTGGGCTTGTTTAAAATGCTTTCTTTTTCATCAGCTCTTCGTGTTGAAGGCCAAACAGGAAAACAACTGGTGTTGATCTGGTGCAGTAAACTGCAGGTGGGCAGCCGAGGATGTGCCTGAAACAATGGAGGTCCTGAAAAGAGTTGAGCCTCTGAGCAGTTTGGAATCGAATCGGGTCTTTAAACAGAAACACACAAAGCGTTATTTGTGAGGAGGCTGGAGGATCAACACCACAGTTGTGTCTGCACCCCAATAACAAATGTTATAATATTGTAACTGGAAAAAAGGTTTAAAAGATACCAAGGCTCTTTATCACCATTAAATTATTCAGCGTTCTCTCTGAAATCTCACAGTAACATCCTTCATGAGATAAGAGCCAAAGTGTGAAATCAGATGTACTCTATCACACAGGCTTCTTGTGCAGCACTTTCTCTACAAGTAAGTGTGACTTCCTGGTGTTTTCCTGCAAAGTCACAACTAAATGAAGGTGATGAATCTCCCTGAGAAGTATTCTGGGACATAATGTCTCGTTAAGACTGGAACCGTCCTCCATCTATGGCCTGAGGTGCTGCTTTAAAGACAGAATTTGGCTTCATTTCAGAGCCTGGGTCAGAAGCCTCGAGCTGTGACCTCCCCCCAAACTGCTTCTCCAAAAGGCTGTGGATCTCTTCTGTGACTTCTCTTAGACTTGCCATTCCATTACAGCAAAGCCAAACAACAACAGAAAACAACACTGTCGCCTGCACACAGAAGCAAGCACTTTCAGATTAAAAGCACTTGGAGGTATCGTGGGTATGTTCCTGTTTCTAGAAAGTGTTTAATTTTTCTGTTTTTTTGTGTTAAGCCCTCTCACAGCAGGTCCCAGACCCTATGCTGGGAGCATTTGCTCCAAGTACATTCAATGTTGAGTGTTTTTGAAAAAAATCAAACACAAAATGACTCACTCTTCATTGAGACTTTTGACGATAGATTCCCTTCTCGTTTTGGCAGCATGCCACATTCACAGTTCAGACAAACAGCGATGCATTCACATTTGCAGTGGGATTTAATTCCAGTGAGGTTTTGCTGCGGGGGTCGTATTAATCTCTTTTCAATAAAAAACTGTGCGATATGCCCCGAAGCGGAAAAAACCTGCATGCATCAGTGGGTTCAGTGAGTGCTGATACACACACATTTGTGAGTGATGTCCATCTTTTAACACAGAGGGGGAGAAAGCCTGTTCTTCAGGATGTACAAACAATCCTTTAAATTATTTTTTTGTTCCAGTGAGGAGTTTGGACTGTTTCAGTGCTTTTGTTGAATGTCTTCATGGCGCGCGCACACACACACGCGCACACACGCCCACGCACACGCACACGCGCACACACACACACACACACACACACACACACACACACACACACACACACACACACACGCGCGCACGCACGCACGCACGCACGCACGCACGCACGCACAACACACCTGAGTTTGACAGCTCTGACATTCGAAATCAATGTGCGAACATGTTGCAACCAATGCAGGTTAAGTAGGTTATTCATGATAAAATGGTCCCGCTGGTGCTCATGTGCTTGCCCTACTTATTGCTAGACTGCTTAAAGGGTCCTAATTTATTCAGTTGCCTGTTATTGTTCCTTTTTCAGGGTGACTCAGTTTTGTTGTGACACAGCTTGAGTTTGCTCCTGCTGCAGTTTATTGTGAAATCTGTTAGGATGCTGTTCTTATGAATGTCAGTGTCTCCTCTATTTTCTAATAGGTGTATTGAAAAACACAGGAAATTGTTGAGATGTCTCCCAAAGATCCAACACAATTTATAATAAAACAATTAGATTTTGGTCTTTACCCTGAAGCTGAATTAAATGTAAAACTTTCCAACATTTGTTAGGGGAAAAAATGACAGGAATTTGGCAGCTAACCCCAAATCATCACTCAAATTGCATCGAGGAAACGGAACATTAAAGGTATGTTTCACAGAGACTCAGGCGTGAATTCAACGCACAGCTCCGTGTCGACGCAGTGAGTGTGTAGGAGCTGTTGTGCAGTCATTTCGGGGTTGTTACGCTCGGGGCGTTCTCAGCAGAGGTTTCAACACCTCCCTTCGCACGCAGTTTAAATCCGGAGAGAAGCCCTCTGTGAGGTGTCAGAGTCCTGCGTGACGGAGCCGAGACGCACCGATGGAGAGCCGCTCTGCGTTCATCTCTGCTGTGCTGCTGTGCGCGGTCAGCGCCACCGTCTCTCACAATGACATCCACTGGACCTACACAGGTGGGCTTGTTTATCAACTTTTTTTTGCTTTTAAAGTATACATATTATCTGCTGAAATCATTTTTCCCCCTCTTACTAGTGGAAACCACTAATTTGGTGTCGAAGAAGTTGTGCGCTTTGATGCGTGAAACGCGGTGGACGCATTATTCAGCGTGATTTAGCTTTTACTAGTCGCTTTGCTAACAAGATGAACTGTCCTGAAAGTGTCGACAGTAGAGTGGAGCCATCCTTCTTGTTGCCCACTCCTGCGAGCTTTGGTTTCTCTGGTGACGCGCTCCGCATTGGCCAAATATTTCTCGGATTAACCCGCCGTCAGACTGTGGTTAAACCCAGGAGCCCGGCGCACAGTTTTGTGCACACTGCACCACTGCAGCGCATATTTTGGGGAGTGATTGTTATTAGGGCACGCGGCGCAATCCAGTTGAACTAGTCTCGTGCGTGCCAATACAGCCAGCAACCTTTAATCCGCTGCAAACAGAGCAACCGGTGTCACTCCGGTTTCCAATGGATCTGAGCCCGGCGTGTCCACACCCCAACATGCAGCCGTTAATAACTTTTATCTCATGTTGGACCGCGCAGAGGGTGCTTTGGACCAAATGCACTGGCCCACCAAGTACCCCGCGTGCGGCGGCAAGAAGCAGTCTCCAATTGACATCCAGCGGCGCAGTGTGAGGCACAACCCGGACATGTTGCAGCTGGAGCTCAGCGGTTACGATGCCCAGAGAGGCCGCTTCCTCATGTCTAACAACGGTCACTCTGGTAAGTGGAGACACTGCGGGGAAGATGACTGACTCACTCTATTTATGATTGATTACATTGTCCAAAGCTGGTATTTCAAATGATCGCAAAGTAAACATAGTGGAATAACAGCAATAATGGTAAATAAAACATCAGACGTTGTTGTATCTGTATATAATGACTTGATTGATTGTAAGACTTACAACTGTTTGTTTTATCACTGTTGGTTGGTATCTTTATAGTCATTGTGCTGCTTCTGCTGACGCTTTGACTCAAGCGCCTTAAAAAAAACAAATATTTAAACCAGAGGCGCTGCCTCCTTAAGCAAAGGTCTTAATGAAAGACAATAGATAAATAAAAGTGAGCCATACCTTTCTAGAATGTACTGGACTGATCTAACGCTCCCCCTCAGCCGGCTGAGGCTTTCGTGAACCTTGACGCGCTCGTTGTTTCCACCAGTTCAGATCGATCTGCCGCCCACAATGGTGATCACCAAGGGCCTCCCTGGAAAGTACACGGCCGTGCAGATGCACCTGCACTGGGGCGGCTGGGACCTGGAGGCCAGTGGGGCCGAGCACACCATCGACGGCATCCGCTACATGGCAGAGGTGGGCTCAGAGACACTGGCTCCAGCCAACAATGCTGAAACGACACAGACAATAAAGGCCAATAATTTATTGCTCCTCCAGTGGAGCAGTGAATGATTATCCCAGATCATCAAAGTATGGAGAGACTGGACTGTAAACTGTGAACAATGAGAGCAGAACATTGAGCCTCCCTGAACGTGAAAAGTGATCCTCTTCTATTTGGCGGATTACGTCTGAGCCACCTACGCACACATTTTTATTTGAATGCAGGCACTTATTTTCATATTTTATCAGTGATGTTTTCCTCTTCTGCCTTGAACAAAGTCTCAGCTGTTTTTGAAGTTATCGTCACTATGTTATTCAGTTTCTTTTCTTATTTCTCCCTCTTTCTTTTTCAGCTTCACGTGGTTCATTACAACTCCGACAAGTACAAGAGCTTTGCTGAAGCCAAAGATAAACCAGACGGACTTGCGGTGCTGGCCTTTTTCTACGATGTGCGTGAGGCTCGAACACACTCACGCACGCACGCACAGCTCCTTCCTCCTTCTCCCCCACCTCCTCTTCCTCCTCCTCATCCTGCTTTGTCTTTTTATTAATCCACACTGGATACCAGCTTTGTCTCAGTTGTGAGGCCATCAATTCTGCAGTGGGACACCTGGAAATTCAGAAAGAAAGTCTTTGAAGTGCAATAATATCATTCAAGAAAATGTGTCTGTGGCTTTTGAAGTGAAGTGAGGCTTTGTTGGGGTTAAAAAGCTCTATTGAGGCCCTGTTGAATAAGTGATTGTTTCCAGAGAGTTTCTTTGGATCTCAGACGCATGCTGAGTGTGACTTGGCTTTGAGACACTTCCTTTCCCTTGAAAGGTCAAAGCTGCGGTGACCACTTTCATCCTCCATGACAGCAGCACAGACTCAGTCCTGATCGAAGAGACAAACTTACGTGACAGAAGTCACGCTGAAAATAAAAGATGACAACATTCCAGGAGTTACATGTCATTGTTTCACAAAGGCAACGGGAGTTTTTTGAAGCTCTTGCAGGCGTTTCACCTCTCACCTTTGAAGGCTTCATCAGGCCCAAGTGACTTCGGGGAGGTCAGGACTTAGACTGGTGGAGTCGTAAACCTCTGGGATGTGGTTTGATGTGAATCCCTCTCTTAAAGGGAGTGTTTCCCCTTCACAGTCTCAGGAGATCTGTTGTGAATAAGAACACCAACATCAAACCTTCTTGTAAAACTCAGCGACTCCATCAGTCACTCAGACCTCATGAGTCCTTTCAGGATGCTTTCCCACTGACGAAAAGAAAGTTTTCCAAAACGATGAACACTGCAATCATAGAAAAATATTCATGAATTTTGTAAAAAGTTAGAATGATGTGATAGATTCATGTGCTTTAGTTGTGACACAGCTTTGACTCTCTCACAGGACGGCCACTTTGAGAACACCTACTACAGCGATTTCATCTCAAACTTGGATAAAATTAAATATGCCGGTGAGTCTCGTGCCAAATCTTCAGGACAATCAGAACAGGAAGCGACACATCTGTTTCTCACTGAGAGTTAAGACTGGCTGGACTCTCTTTAACCTCTCCTGTGACTCTTTGCAGGTCAGTCCATGCACATAACAGACATCAATGTGCGCTCCATGCTGCCCGAGAACCTCAACCACTTCTTCAGGTACGAGGGCTCCCTGACCACCCCGCCGTGTTACGAGAGCATCCTCTGGACGGTGTTTGACACTCCCATCACTCTCTCACACAACCAGGTATGACCAGCGGGACGCACGTTGATTTACTTTACAAACGAGACATTGCTCACTGGGGTTTGACAAGAGTGCGTCTGTTTGTTCCATCTGCTGTGCTCAGATCAGGAAACTGGAGAGCACTCTGATGGACATCGACAACAAGACCCTGTGGAACGACTACCGCATGGCTCAGCCACTCAATGACCGCGTGGTGCAGTCCTCTTTTCTCCCACGACTCGGGAAAGGAAGTGCGTAGCTTGTGGTGACAGCGGGGCTGCCCAACAATGTCACTGTCGAACACTTCCTCCGAAAACTAAAGCGGGGAATATCAGAAGCGAGTCTCGAAATGGCGTCATTTTCTGTCACTTTTTTTGTCCCTTCAGCATTTTGTCGACAAGACGAGATCGAATCGCGTCTCCTGAAGATTGAGGGTCTGATCACCTCCCTGGGAAAAAACATGCATTCAGGTGAACTGGACTTCACTCAAAGACTTGCTGAACATGGATGCATGTTAAATAAAAAGCTAATATTTATTACAATGTTTGTTCTTGAAGGAGGACTTCGCAACACGAGGCCGACCCGATACGGTGAGTGCTCTGAGATGACTGCGGGCAGATCGACGCCTGGTTCTTGCTCTCCAGTCTGACCGCAGTTCCTCTGTCTCCTTCAGAAACTCGCGCTCTGTTTCCTCTGGTGCTGAACTTCCATGAGAAAAACGCTGGTAGTTACGCTCTGGCCCGCCTCACCCATCCCATGGACCTGGATGCCTTCACTGTCTGCATGCATGTCCTGCCTCAGGTGGAGGGCGTCCACACCGTGCTTTCCTACTCCAGCAACGGCAACGACAACGAGCTGATGATCTCCATCACTGAGGACAGGGACGCGAAGGAGGTGGGCCTCTGGATCGGCAACGAGTTTGTCAACCTGCCACACAACTTCAAGTCCTACGACTGGGCCAACTACTGCGTCACCTGGGCGTCACACACAGGCGGGTTGGAGCTGTGGATCAACGGCATGGTGGGCGAGCAGCGGTACCTGAAAAGCGGGTACACCATCAGCCCCGGAGGGGTCTTCCTCCTGGGCAAGGACCAGGACGGGCTGCTGGGAATCTCCAACGCCGACGCCTTTGTGGGCAAGATGACGGATGTGAACGTGTGGGACTACGTGCTGACCACAGGGGACATCAGGGACCAGATGTCCTGTGAGAGCAACAGCACCACGGTGGGCAATGTATTCAGCTGGGGATCCACCAAACTGAGCCTGTATGGAGGAGTGCAGCTGGACACTCAGCACAGATGCTTCTGAAGAAACAAACGGCGGTCTCTGTTTGTTTGGGCTTTTTAATGCTGCATTAAAGCATCACTGCTACTGGGGCTGCTGGTGAAATGTTTACGACATGTATGACAACAGATTGAGTCTTCCAGGCCCCTATGAATTTATATTTAATATAAAATGTGTTTAACAGCTGTATTCATGGATGTACTCATGTTTGCATCTCCATTAAATACCTAATACAGACTTGTTGGCTTGTTTGCCGTCTTCACTTCATTCATCCTGCATGCAGCACAAACATCACAAGGCCGTTTTGATCAGCAGACGCAGTGGTAACACAAAAATGTGCAAAACACGAAATTGGAGGTGAGAAAATACTGGCTGAATAAAAATATCATCCAATTCATTACGGTGGTCCTGCTGCACTTTACAACAAAGACCCCCCCATCGTCCCAATGCTCTCATTTTACCCTAGAAGGCCGTGACCTTCACCACATCCTTCAGCCGCTTTTTGCTCCCTTTCAGAGGATGATCACTGTCGCCCAGTTTGATATCCACTTTGTTCCTCTTAGCAAACATCTGGCAGATCTCCAGGAAGGTCTTGTTCTTGGTCTCCGGCACCACCAGCCAGATATAAACCAGCGTGGCCAAACAGATGAAGGAGAAAATGATTAAGCTGTAAGAGCCCAGGCCTCGCTGGAGGGAGAGAGGAGAAGAGGATGTGTGAGCTCTGCCCCGTGTGTGTGTGTGTGTGTGTGTGTGTATCCACAGGATAAAACAGCAGTCAGAGTGAAGAAAAATGTGATTATTCTGT
>JASSRZ010000053.1:17463579-17477549 GCA_032164315.1 Malacoctenus gilli | reverse complement strand
TGATGAATTTCTGTCATTGTGGACTTGCATACAAAGACAAATGCATCCAAAATGTGTAAAATAGGGCCACTTTAAGTCATGCCCAATCTGCCTTTTTTGCTCCTCAGCTTTCATTACCAACTCACTAATGAACCCAGTCTGGATGGTGAAGACCAGAATGCAGCTAGAGAAAAAGTATGTACACACCTGTCTTATAGATACTTATTTTGGAATTAAATGACTCCAAACAAGCCTGATGTTGCACAATAGATTTGTTCAGAGCCAAACGAGCTGCATGCTCTGACCTTTAACGTAAACCTTTAAACTGAACCCACTGCCACTGTTCCGTCCTTGAAGTCTGCAGTTTGGGGGACTGAGCTTGTGACCTGCCTCCATAAATACACAGTGCTGACGCACTGCCCTGCATGTGGACGAGCAGTCTAAATTTACATTGGCAAGTTCAGGGCAGTAGTAGTATCATGTAAAGTCACAGGAGCAAGTCTGTGCAACCTGTCCTAACACAGGTTGCCTAATGAACAAGGGAGGTGGAGGAGGAAGGAGTAACTTCAGACAGCATCCAGTCACCATCACTAGTTAATTATTTAACACAATAAGGAAGCCTTCAGATCACATTCACGTCCCTGTGCACAAAGTTAGTTAATTGTATGTTTTCCTTAAAAAAAATATCCCAAGAACCATGAGGACATCTTGTTCTCTGACATTATTTAACACCTGGAACTGTTGAATAATGAGTTGGCTGATCAATAGTGGTGAACAGTTGCTGTTTAAACTCCCTGCCACATTTTGTTACTAATGACTTTGATCTGTTCTCCTTTTCAGAGCCAGAGGAGAGAAAAAGATGAACGCGCTGCAGTGTGCTCGCTATGTTTACAGAACGGAGGGAGTGCGGGGCTTCTACCGTGGCCTGACTGCGTCCTACGCCGGCATTTCAGAGACCATGATCTGCTTCCTCATCTATGAGACACTTAAGAAGCAAATCGCCAAGAACCAGTTCGCCTCTCCAAAGAGCGAGAATGAGAAAGGAGCCTCAGACTTCCTGAGTCTGATGATGGCAGCTGCTTTTTCCAAGGGCTGTGCGTCCTGCATAGCCTACCCACATGGTAATCACAGCATTTCTTTCCTTGGCAACCTGAAGTCAATGACATGTTGTTTTTCTTCAGCGTCTGATTCGGAAAATTTTCCTTGCATCTCCCCACAGAAGTCATCCGGACGAGACTGCGTGAAGAAGGCTGCAAGTACAAGTATTTCTTTCAGACGGGGAGATTAATAGCTGTGGAGGAAGGTTACGCAGCTTTTTATAGAGGACTCATTCCACAGCTAATACGGCAAATCCCCAACACGGCCATCGTCCTCTCCACATATGAACTGATTGTCCATCTGCTGGGAGAGTCAAAGTGAGGACGAGCTGGACTGTTTGGGAGAACAGACTTTCAAGAATTTCAAAATGTAGCACACATTCTATGTTATTTTAATGTGGTGCTACAGAGACTGTTGGAACTGAAGCAAATCGTCCTGTTATTCAAAGAGCTAAATGTTATATTTTATCAGCTTACTGGGAGCTTATTGGCAAACCACGAGACTTGTCATGGGACTTGTTGGAGCTCCTAACCTGTGAAAAGGTCATCTTGTGCAAGAGGACTAGTTTTAAGTTAACTAAATTATTTGTTTTGTTATTTTACAACAGTGTTTATTTTTGTCAGTGGTACATGTACCAACTCGCATCGACTCGGCACATTGATTCATTTGGTGAATGAAGGGATGTTTATCAGTGCTGTGATAGCGCTGCTCTTTGATTGTGAAGACAACACACTTTGAGATTTCTGCTGTATTTGAAGTTTAGTTGCAGAGAAATTTATCCTATTTTTCATTAATATATATATACATTGATGCAAGTTTATGTTCTGTTTCTTTGTGAAAATGATGGTCACCTTTTACAATATAATGAGAGATTGGCTGTTTCTTTGACCAGTGGCTCAATAAAAATGTGTTCAACAACTGCACTAGTTGCTGTTTAACACTGAAACAATATTGACCTGCTGTTATTGAGTATGAGTACAGACTAAACCGAAAAAAAGAGATGAGTAACGTAGAGCGTTTGGATGTGAGATGAACATTCACATGCCCTGGACAATTATTTATCGTGCAGGACAAAGCTCTTTTGAAAGCCATGTCTGTGTTTTAGGGACTTTTTAGGCATCGAGCATCTGAAACATGACCATGGTTAGCTCATCTCATACGCTGCAAATCAGAGGTCTACAAACTGGGGTCCCCTATCACAGTCTGGCATGGCTTTGTCAGCTGTATGGTTGTCAAAAATAGAATTGGAAAAATTCCAATAGTACTTTCAAGTATCGAGAGAAAATAATGGAAACTTCTAAAAATCTTTTATTTTGAAGGCTTCTGCTTTTGGATACTGGTGAGTGAGTCTCACTTGTTTGGCTTCTCTGTAAAGTTTAATTCGTGCTGTTTGTGGTTGAGAATGTTTCAGCCCTTCCAGTAAGTCATGTTTGATCAGCTCTTGTACGTTTTACTCAGGATCTCAGTGAATGGTTCAGGGGGTTTATGGTCCCTTGTCAGCAAAACAGGGATGCATATTCATATCAAAAGTGAAACCGAGAAGTGCTCCCTCAAAGAGATTCACCTTTAGGGCAGCTGTGAGTCACTGCCTGTGTAATTTGTTTGTGTTGTTTTTACTTTTTGTATCATTATACTGTGTATGATTTGCTCAACTTGCCAAAGTCTGTAAAGTTGCTCGGGGATTCCAAACAAGGAAGTGCTGCCGCAGTTCACAGAGAAATCGACACTCCAGTTTGGTGGTTTCGACTGTTCTCGGGTCTTCTTCCCTTGTGCAAAATGGGAAATGGGGGAAAAGTCGCAGCTAAAACTGGCCGAAGAACAGCTTGGTCATTAAAAATGAGAAGTCTTCAGGAAATTACTGAAACGACTTTAAGTTTCGAACTGGTTCATCACTGTGTGTGAGTGTGTTCCAGCTCAGACATGAACCAGCAGGAATCCTCTTCCTGGTAAGTTTAACAATGAGCGGCCCCTCGAGCCGCTCTGAACGGGCTCGTGATTGCAGGGTCAGAAGCAGCAGGAGCTGTCATGTGCAGCAATCTGAACCAATCTGAATCTGCTTCTCTCATTTCAAAAAACATACAGCTCTGACCTATCCTGCCAAAATTTCCTTGGCTTTGTTTTTCAACCCAGAACAATACAGCATATAAGTTATCGTACAATTTCAAGGGTTTGTGTAAACCAGTAGTGACTTAAGGATTTAGGTCATAAAAGTCTGTTTTACAGATGTTTTAGGTTCTCACTGGTAAAAAAAAAGTGGCTGAACACTCAAATTTGAGAGTATTTTATTTGTAACATGTCAAAGTTACTTGAGAAAATAATTGTTGAGGCTTCTTTCAAACGCCCACTATATAAGTGAAAGTGTAAAACACCAATACTCTTTACACAATTACTCTATTGAGTACAAATAACAATCAGCATTAAGTGTGAATTAGTGGTGAACAAGGTGAAGACGAACCCGTTGTGGGGGCGATGGAGCCTCTCATCTGTCTGTGGATGACAGAGGTTCCCTCCTCTGTTTGAGGCCAATAAACATGCAGGGACACACCTGAAATCTGGCCTGTTTCATTTGTCTGTGGTGGAGATCTATTGTCGGTTGAGAAAAACAAGGTTGTTGACAGCAAAGACGAGAAGAATTCAAAACAAAAACAATGTGATGATAAACCCAGTTTCATTTTGGCAGCTTGGCTTGACCTTGCCTGACTTTTATCAGCTGTCCCAATGAATCCTGACAGCGAATCAATACAAACAAAAAAGAACAATTTTACTTGAGTCTTTCCAGCTATGACAAGGCAAAAAAGGCCCTACATAAAGGATACATTGTTTCCTTACTGTTTATTGTGAGTTGGTACCTTCATGCCAAAGAGGAAAGAAGCACCTTTTCTTGTTCCTGATTGGCATACAAAAATAATTGGCTGTCAGTGTTGAAGCAAAAACAAGCTTGTGCACCCAATTCAAAGGGAAATGTCTGTAGACTTCAGTCAGCACAGGTTGAACAAACCACTTATTCTGTAAATGAAATATAACTAAATTTACTGAGTCAAAGCCACTTTTACTTCAGTCAAAGAAAGGAGAAGGTGTGACACATGTGTGGATATTTGCCAAGAGGAAAACAGCACTGAACTCACAGACAGTGATGACAGATTTGTGACGAATCAGAACAATACAGGCTGTCATGGCTCACCAAAGAAATACCTCTCGCTTGCATACCGCAACATAGTTGTGGTTCTGCAGTTGCTTTTTGGCAGTATAAATCCAGAAAGGAATGTTTAAATAAATATTTAATGTTTAAGTACAATGTGGGGCCCTATATGTTTTTCCTGCGCACCTGGGAGGTGACCCTCCGTAAGAGGAGGCTGATCGGTTTAAATGCAGCGCTGCGGCTGTGCTGACCTCTGTCTGCCGCAGGGAGAAGAGCTCAGCGCCCGGGACCGAATCCCTGACTGTTGACTTGAGTACGGCGGCCTGAAGGCATGCAGCCACCCCGAAAGGGACACCGTGGTCCTGTGACAGCTTACCGGGTCCCCCGGCAGCCTGCTCTCGGTCACTGCTGGGAATGTTATCGTCGCTCAGTCCGCAGGAATGTGTCTGACTAAGTCGGAGCCGCGCCCCGCGAGCTCGCTGGTAGCCATCGTTTAGCCGTTAGCTCTCGGCCCCGCCGTGCGCGCTACCGGGGACCCAGAAAGAGAGAGGGAGCGTAGTGAGCCACCAGCTAGCTGATGCCTGTCAGCGCCTGCCCGCAGCATCACCACGACAACAGGCTGCCTTCACAGCCGGTCTGTCTGATGGAAGGCTGAGGGGAACCATGCCGAGTCTCCTCCGTCTCCTCCTGACAGGTAAGCTCATCACGGGGAGGGGGGGGGATAACAATCCGCCCGCCCGCCGCCTGCTGCTCGGAACCACCGGCTCAGGTAGCTTAGGCTGGAGTGGTTATGCAATGAGATAACTGGAGATTGTTGAGCCCTAGTTGGCACTTCTTAGTTGGTTTACACTGGAAATGACCCCAAAGAAGTTCCATGGTGTTGTTATCACCTTCAGTAACTCTGGGAAGTCGTACAACTTCAGAAGTTGTGCGTGTATATGTATATCTAGCACACTTGCTTTAGGCTCTGTTGTTCAGTGAAAGTTACTCCCTACTGTCTCAGAAAGTTTTCTTTTTGTGACCATGGTTTAAATGGAAGTTCTCAGTGGAATACCTCTCAAAAACATCACAAAATCGCATCAAATCACACCAATTTGCAAACTGCTTTAAGATGATAAAATATGACCACAAATGGTTGATTGACATTGAAAATATGACAGATGAAACACAATGCGATGACCAGCGAGAGACATAATGAGCTGAAAAGATATAAAATGACAAACAAACACCAATAGATTGAAATAGTCACAATATCGTCCCAAATTACAATGATCAGTCCTGACCTCAAAATGACCGTGGGAAAAAAATGTCATCTTTCCTGTGCAGTGCAAACGGACAGTCAGGTCTGTGGACCTGAATGCCTCCTAATGCAAATGAATGTAGTGCCATGATTTATACAATATGCTACCAATTATTATCTCCTACTTTACCTGGATTTAAAGGCAGGTTATTCAGTGTTGCCGATTCAGATGTTGTGGACCTTTGCAGTCAGTGCTTAATAACAGTTGGTTTGTGTGACCTTTGGGAATATGGTCGATAATTTAGTGCAAAAGCCTGTAGGGTCGTCTGGAATGAATTGCTGTGGATAGTAGTTTTCATTGTTGGGAGGTGATGAATACAAAGTGTGGTCGTCTGTCAGGCTGTAGTTGATGGTGCTTTAAATATGATCACTGAGAGGTGACATTAAATATAGTTCAGCTTACTGGACCCATCTGTGCCATTCTGCAAACGGCAGCTGAGTGATCAGGAGGAGGGCAGCCTCAAAGCTGGACCCCCTTCCTGTTTCCATTTGCCTTGTGATAATCCTGTTTTGTTTGTTGTTTTCTGACAGGCCTGTTAGGTGCTTTGTGGGATGAAGTGACGGCCTTTGGTAAGCCTGTGATTCACTCCAATCCACTGCACCTGTTGCTCTTCCTGCATTCTCTCTCTGTAGACTCATTTCCTGTGGTCCACAGGTGGGGTCAGACTTGTAGATGGGGACAAGTGCTCCGGCAGAGTGGAGGTGCTCCGCCACGACCAGTGGGGGACGGTGTGTGACCACGGCTGGGACCTCCGCGAGGCCTACGTGGTGTGTCTGGAGCTGGGCTGCGGCTTAGCCGAGGCCGCTCTCCCCGCCGCCGCATTTGGGGCGGGCCAGGGGGAGATCTGGCTGCATCATGTGCAGTGCTCCGGACACGAGTCGAGTCTGACGCGCTGTGCGGTCGTGCTCCACAGTAACTCCTACTGCACCCACGAGAATGATGCGGGCGTCAAATGCTCAGGTGAGAGCGCTCTGTGCTCAGGCTTTCACCCTCCTCAGGTGTGAAATTAGAGATGTCTGGAACCAACAGAGGTGAAAAGACTTGGAAAAACAAAACAGAAAACAACAAGTGTCTATGTGCGGTTTATACTTATTAAATGAAAAATCTTTAGAAATGGACTCTTTCGTTCAGAGCATCAATATATTGACAGCTTTTGTATAATCTGCCAACATGGCTTCATCCATGTTGTTGCTGCTTTGTAAAGCCCAAGTTTAGTTTGGGTACTTTTTGGGGATTTACTGATGTTATTTTGTCAAGTGAGAAATGTTCCTCGTGCGGTTGGGTAAAAATCTGCACCCTTTGTGATGTTTTTCTGTCTTCCCTCCTCAGGTACCCTTTTAATGCCAACGCTCACACTGCTGTCCCCCCACACCGTGTTCAGCCCCGGGGAGTCGGTCCGCTTTGGCTGCAGCGTCCTGCTGGGTCATCACCTCAGCGACTTCCACCTATACAAGCACGGGGTGTCCACGCCGCTGGTGACGCAGCGAGCGGAGCAGACCCAGACCAGGGTGGAGCTCACTCTGTCGGACATCGAGACGTTCCACCAAGGCAGCTACAGTTGTCGGTACAGGATTAAGGGTGGCTTCCCCTCTCAGCTGCTCAGCTCTCCACCCAGCAACTCCATCAACATCACTGTGGGTGAGTCATCGCTGCCTCGCAGAGCCCACATGAGCTGCACTGCACCACCAGCAGTCCCCACATTGTTTAGCAGTGTAAGCTTAATGAGCACGTTTACATCAGACTGACACTTAAAATGAGAGGGGGAAAGAAAAGTCGGGGCGTCTTTTCAGTCTGTGACTTCACTGGGGCAATGTGATGGAAGCAGAGGTAGAAATACACTTTCAACCTTCACTTTCTTTCTTAGTTTTATTTCATTCACAGGAAAAGAAGATTCACTGAAATGCACGATTCCTTAAAACAAGATGAGATTTTGAGACATTGAGGTTGTAATAAAAATCCAGACTTTAGTTTATTTACATTTATCTCTATGGTTCGATCGTTTCCTCTCCTTTCTGGCCTCCTACCCAGTGGAGCTCCTGACTCCACAGCACTGGTTCAACACGTCGACAGAGGCCCCGGCTGGCTCTGTCATCAAGGGCCACAGCTTCAACATCACCTGCTCCACCCCACAGCAGTACCCCGGGGGCTCCTTCCAGCTGCGCCTGATCCGCTCTAATGGCACGGTGCGCCAGTCTCTGCCCGCCCTCGCGCCGTCCGTCACCTTCACTTTCCCCAACGCTCAGAGCTCCAACGAGGGCTACTATTACTGCCTGTATCGGGTCCAGCTGGGTGGACGCACCTTCCTCTCCAGAGAGAGCCAGCCGCTGCCGATAGCCGTTAGAGGTGAGACTGCAGCCAGTGCAGAGATTGGGTGGACAAAATCTTTCTCTCTGGAAATTTGTTCCAGGATAGTTTTTGGTGCTTTGCTTTTGCAGTCACACTTCAGCTTGTGGCATCAGTACATGATGATGAGTTGATAACTCTTCTTCCAACACAGAACCAGATCCAGTCCTGAGTCCCATGGTGATCAGCTGGCTGGTGTCTGGCCTGACGTTTGTGGTCGCTGTCATTATAATAATCATTGTGGCCAAGGTGCTGTGCAACAAGGAAAAGAAGCCCTCAGAACTGGAGCGAGAGACCAGAACCTGTAAGTTGTGTTCAGCTGGATGAAACAGAGATGTAACTTTGACATGAAGCGTCAAGTAACATGTAACATGTGGACATTCGTTCACAGGTGTGGACAACACTTATGTTGCTCTATCAATCAACAAGCTATGATGGGGCATGCCAGCAACATAAGCCTAAAGGTAATGAAACTTATGGTGGTGATGTGATGGGGAAAAAAAACGAAGAAAAATAAAATCTTCCTTTGACCTCAGTGTCCCCTTCACTGTTTTACTTCATGACTTTTGACTTTTTGTCAAAAATCATGAAAAACTGCTGACCAGCAGGACAATATGTTAGCAATGCAGTTATCGATGCACACTGGTGAAGTCCGACCAATTAAGAATCATTTAGCTTCACCAGCAATGATTCAGCCGTAGGACACTCAAACTTTTTTGTTGGTTATTTATTGCATCATCGGACTGAATTTTATTGCTTCATTCCTGACCAACAAAGCCTGTTTATTCTCTTTTTAATGTGCTGTAATACAAACTAAAGAACTTAAATGGAGGTGAAAAAGGCATAAATACTTTTATTTTGGATAACTGTGCTGTAACTTGCTCCTTTGTGTCTCCTTGCAGAATCACAAGAGTGTGAACTGTCAGGGAACCCCCACTGTGCTCTTCACACACAGGTCGGCAAGAAGCGTTCAGCAGACGCGAATGTTCTGGTCGGTCATCCTTCTCACCTCTTTCGCAGGAGGAACCGGCTCGATCCAGTTTCAGCTCCTGCCTCTCACTGTGACATCATCATTGTTGGGCCCCCTGAAGGACCACACTGCTGTGGACTCAACCCCAGGCTGGAGAACCACAGACGCGACCTTCCACTGAGACATGAGACATGTCTGACAGATGTAATAAAGTAATTCTAGTGGCAAGTGTGAAACGGTTGAAGACAGAAGTGGGATCCACTGGGACCTGGTTCCCACTAATGTACAGGGATGTAATTTACAACCTCACGTGGAGCAGCTCCGATGTAGTTCCCTCTGCTCTCTGTGTTCATGCACCTCAGTCCAGGATTTTATAGGTACAAACCATCTCCACTTGCTCCTCATGTACTCATCCACAGATCAACGATCCTTCTAGGATTAGAGGACTTGTTTTTTTATTTCATCTCTAACACTAAGATGCATCTCACTTCAGTAACTGTGTGTACATTCACAATTGTGTAAATAGAAGCTATAGTTGAATAAATAATGTCGGGGCTTCTGGGTTCAGTGAGGTTTTTTGCTGCGTCTTATTGCAGCAGATAAATCTTTGTGACTAAAAAGAGATCTTCACATGTGTTTGACTTTTACACCCCTTTTAGCTTGAATATTACTCCCTGGAGAAATGAATGGCCACCACAATAGTTTACAAAAGTTTAACATCTTTAATCATCATGAAACAGCAGGAGAAATCACACAGCAAACATGGCAACCAGGAAGATTTGAATTTGTACAAAACCCTTACCTCGGCTTGACAAAGCCTGAACACAACAGCTTGGCTTGTGCATTTTTTAGTGTAAAAAAACTTTAAATCTTGAAAAACAGTTGAACTCAATTACAATCACCTCTTTAATAAAACACTGAGGCACTTGTAGGTCAGCTGGCCAGAGTCGGTTTTAGTAGGTGAACTGAGGAATGAAGCACCTTTGTGTTTGGAAATTTTCCACAATTGTCTTTTTTTAAAATGTCATAAAGCAGCTGAACAGATAAAATAGTAACATTTTCTTTTACATGCAAATTTTGTCGTGTTTCCGAATGCCAGTGAATGGTTCTAGGTCAGTTGCATGTTACAAATGTTCTGCATTTGACACCCAAAATCTTTAATAGTAAGCTTCATTGCATGAGGTTAATATGATGATTATGCAGATGTGACTTTTGATGCAATTTGCACCCATGAAGACAAAAAGCGTCTCAATCAAATGTTCCTCAGATTGAACCTTTGAAAATCTCTAAATATTTTAGGTGCGACTATAGCATTCTGTCAGGACTTAGACTGTGTATAAAGTGGCTTTATCTTTTTATTAGTGATGCTGTGCTGAAGCTGGGAGCACACCATGTGCTGTACATACGAGCGTGAACAAAGCAAATTAACTGCCGTTATAAAAAGCATAAAAATATTGCACCCGCCACAATTGTTGCAAACTCCAAATCAAAAGCAAAAAAACAGACAATCACACTGTATTACAGAATGAAGCACAGCATCCCTCAGCATGAATGCTGTTGATAAGAAAAGAGTTATTCTATTCCTTGGAGGTATTCGTTCTCCTCCATGTTGTAAAACACTAAATAGAGGAAGACGGCCAGCCCAAGGAAGACCACCACCTGGAGCCACATCGGAACCAGGCCCGAGGACTTGGCCGCCATCGTGGCCTCCTGAGTGGATCTCGTGGGAGGCGGCTGGGAGTAGGACCCTCTGTAGGAGGAAGGCGTGCCGTACATGTCGCCGCTGCGAAGAAACGAAGAGTGAGGAGGTCATCATGGACACGCAACACAAACACTGATTGTGATATTAAAACATCAATGTACCTACAATTTATGGCTGGATAACTGCTTTTTTCACGTTTGTATGCTAAGAACCTGATGCAGCAGAGTCAGTGGAGCAGAGTTCTGATGTGACCATGACACGACTACATGTCTGAACAACATGAACTCAGAATTCAGTTAGAAGAGTCCAAGACAAAAATCATCAGTAACAATGTCGAGTAACCTAATGAAAGCTTCCCCCCCCCCCACCAGATAAAAGACAAATCTGAAACAAAACTGATCTGAAGGAGGGAGATCTTAAAATACATCCCTCAACATGTCATTTTCATCAATTCCTGATGGCAGTTGTTGAAAGAAGCAAGTAAAACACCTTTATACAGGGCTACTCACACATCAAGCATTTCCCTCTCTCTGTGGTCAGACTTGAACCTGGAGTGAGCAGGCTGGTAGGAGCTGGAGTAGGACGTCCTGCAGCGAGACAAACATTAGGAGTCCCCCTCGGAGCTCTGAATGTTCTCCTTCGTCTGAACTGACTGTGAGCACAGTTTGTGTGGTTCTGACTTACGGCTCAAGCTCCCTCTCCGACCACTCCGGTCTCCCTCTGAAGTAAGTCGATCTGCGGACAGAACACACAGCAGCAGCACTCAGTCATCCAGGCTGGCTCGTGTTGGCTTCATAAATAAGCAGAGAAAAACTCGCTCACTTTTGCTGTAAAACCAAAGCAAGTGATTACACTGACCTGTCGCCGGCGCTGTCAGTCCTGACCTGCAAATATGCGACCAGAGATATTTAATATAGCAGCGTTGATACTAAACCAACCCTCACAGAAACTGTTCTGCTGCTTTTGTTTACTTCTCTACTTCTATTTAACTTCTGCAGTTTCACTAATTCAGTTCAAACTGATGAGACTGTGGCTAATTTTCTGGTAAAAGTACAAAACTGACACATTTGTTGTGAAATGTGGTGACCAAATCACTCGAACTTTGGATAATTTATAAAAATTTGGCTTGTCACGAGATCTATGGCATCTTCAATCTCTAGGTGATTTTTGAATTACCATACTTCATAAATAGATCAACTTTTGCTTTAATCATACAACTATTTTGGTAAATACAAGGAAAAATACTCACTGGTGACCTGTAAACGTATGTGACTTCCTCTTCTGAATGAAAGACACATAGAGAAGAACGCTTGGTCAAAATACAATTCGATTGTACTACTTTTTCCATCAGGAAGTGTCAAAACTGAGTGCGGTGAATGTTTCCCAGGCAAAAAATCGGGGTTTCATTGCCGAATTATTATGTCACGTGTTCGTCATTGATAAAGTGTCACTTTGATAACAAGCGTACTCCAGATTGTGGTGAGTCACCTGACCAAAACCACATGTGCCAGTTTCAACCAAAGTATAACACAGACGATTTCAACTGCTTTTTATCACTGACCAACTGTTTTTGCCACGTGTAGACTCGTGTAAACGTTTCTTGTTGTGACGTGAGCTACAGCGCTGGCTGCTTAACAAGCTGAAAGATTGACATATGCAGTAATTAGTTCAGGAGGAGTCTGACGCAGACGTACCTTCCTCTCTGTAGTAGGTCTTATCTGGTGATGGAGGATTTGGCTTTGCTTTCTTAGATCGAGCCATCGCCTCATTGATCTTCCTCTCATACAGACTTCTGGTGGAGTCTGTGGACAGAAAAGAGTCCCGCACATGAATAAAGACGGAGGTAAAAGCCTCAAGTTCTGTCTACTTTCGCTGCTCCGAGTGTGAAGAAGCTCTCAGGCCAGTCAAGTTTGAGCCGATTCAAAAACGGGCGCACAGTTGATCAGTGAAGTGTGTGGAGGGGGATGACTCACCGACGACGGGTCCGTGCTTTATTCCGTACTCGTCGAGCAGGTCGCAGATCTGCTCTGCAGATTTGCTGCTCAAAGAGGCCATTTTCTCTCGGTGTATCAGTTCTGGTTTTTGAACCGGGTTATTTTTGTGCCTTATGGTTTTCGGATAAACTGCTAGTTTCACGAGCCCATAAAGGAAAACAGCGGTGACTCCTCCCACTGTCCGTTAGGAAGCGCTTGTTTTAATGTCCAGGTGTGCAGATTAATCCTCGATGGGTGGAACGTTGGCTTTGGCACTTTGTACACTAAACTCCACCCTTACAAATTAAGCCATGAAATAAACGAGCGCCACTTTACTTAACTCGTCAGATTACGTTACACGCTTTCTTCTTTGTTTACCTTTCTATGGAGCTTTTTGGCATTACAGTCAAAGTAGCGCCACTAGCAGGCTGATAGCATCGTTACCAAAATAACCAATATCAAGCAGAGCTGACTGAGTAGTGAAGCAATGCATTTTTATTTTGGAAGTCGATTTTTCATCTTTCTGGGTCAAAGCATTCCTTCAAATCTTTAAAGATCTATTGAACTACTACATTATATTTCAAAGTAAGTTTCAAATGAACAAGTGTATTTAATTAAGTATTTTTTCTGTAAATTAAAAAAACCTTACATTTAAACTACTATTTTTCACTTTGGAAAAATTGGCATACATTTCTTTTACATTGATTTTCAATCACTCGATACATTGATGAAAAGTATCTATCTAAATCGCAAAGTTGTTGCAAAGAGACAAAAAAAAGAGCAGAAGAAAGAGCACGTCTCATCATAAGTTATTGCAAATTAAACAAAGGCATTTTTGATGGAGTCATGTTTATTAGGTCCATATTTAAGGAAGCATTTTTTTGTATCATCATTGTTTTAAAAGGGCGCAAATACAATACACTTTTTTTTTTTTAAATCAAACATGCAACAAACAATTTTCTACTCTTTGTTTGGAAGCACATGTACAAGTTTAATGTTCACAGTTCGAGTTGCTGACTTAAAAGTGAAAATACAGGCTGAGCCAGTCAGCTTGGTCTGTAAGCAGCCAGTACATCAGCAGTCCTGCCAGAACCATGAAAACCAGCTTCAGCATCAGCTTCAGGACACTGAGACACTGCAGCAGCAAAGAGAAACAAGAGCAGAGTGAGCTGAAAGCAAACATAAGTTAAACCAGCAGCTCATGTGTGCTGAAGGCCTGTGATGACACACCCTGTGTTTTCGTGTCCTGATTTGTGTGTTGCTGAGTTGTGACACAGAGTCCCACGCGGCTTGAGGATCACAACCAGGATTCATTTGCTGTGAGTCACATGGCTCTCCCAGTTCCTGGGTGAAGACAGGACGCGTTTTATTAGTGTATATCTTTTTTTAGTGTGTGCGTGTGTGTGTGTGTGTGTGTGTGTGTGTGTGTGTGTGTGTGTGTGTGTGTGTGTGTGTGTGTGCGTGC
>JASSRZ010000053.1:17443188-17455045 GCA_032164315.1 Malacoctenus gilli | reverse complement strand
CACACACACACACACACACACACACACACACACACACACACACACACACACACACACACACACACACACACAAATACGCACACGCACGCAACAATTGTTATGAGTAAAGTTTTGTCTAACTCCAATTTGTAAAATTAATCTAAGATTATACATCTCTGTATTCTCAGTGAGTCTGCAGAAGGCAACAAATCTCTCTCCTTTTTATGTTTGTCAAAAATGTCTCTAAAGAAATAGTTTATATTCATGTGCCCTTAAAATGACCTTAAATATTATTACCCTCTTTGTTATGCATCAATCACTGTACGCTCGTAAAGAGCAAAATGTAAATGAGTTGAATATCTAACCTCAGCAGGTAGATTCATGGATATCTGACTTCACTGTAGAGCTGCTTGTGTAGCACTTCTGAACAAAGTGTGACATAAATCCTGTGAGTATGCGACAGTTCACTGAGAAGTCCCCACTTCACCTCTCTCTCCTTGAGTTGGAGTCTCTCCTCGGAGACACGGAGCTGCTCCTTCAGCTGGGAGTCTGTCCTCAGAGTGGACGGCTGCTCTGCTGTATCTGACAGTGGAAACTCCAGCATGAGGAAGCCCTGGGTCTCATTGCTCCCATCTAATAAAGGGGAGACACTTCAGGGCGAGAATCCACTTTGAATTTGCAGCATTGCGAAGGAAGGGGTTGCAGTGTTTGGGTACTTTTCAGGAAAGTGATCACACGATAAGAGTTTCTTGCCTGTAAGTTGCTGGATTTCCTCCTGTTGAGCCTGGTTGTCCTCCAGCAGCAGGCAAATGTTGTATTGCAGCTCCTGGTTTTCTTGCCTGAGTGACAACACTTCCTCCCTCAGCGCCTCCTGCTCGGCTTTGGTCAGCTGCACAAGACGTAGCTTTTGACAACCTTTCGCTTTTCCCACTTAGGACCGCGCACGACATCACAGTGAAACCGTACCTGCACTTGGCTGTGTGGCTGTTGCAGTTGTTCATTGCTGAAGGTTTGGCTGCGCCTGAGCTGCCCAGAGTTCAGTTTCAGCTCCTCGCAAAGGCACTGCCACCTCAGGGCTTCTGCCTTCTCTGTAATCAAGGCTTCCTGTTGGAGAAGGCGTCCTGCTACGTTACCACTGGAATAAATCTGACACCAGCTCAAACTTGATAGTGGAAACTACAGCTGAAATGTTTGCTCGTTTGAGTGCGCCTTCTTATTTTAAAATCCAAGCGAGCCGTCTGACCTGCAGCATCTCGGCTTGGTTCAGCGCCTGGACCTTGTCCTCGGTGGCTCTCTGCAGAGCCTTCAAGGCCTTCTCCTCGTAGCCCAGCCTCTGCTTCTCCATCTGGACGGCCAGCTTTTTCATCCCATCATGAGAGAACTTCTGCAGGGACACAACGCTGCTGTATTAGGCCTGATAATGAAAGTGTGGCTGTGATGTGAGCAAATTGCTCCACAGTCATGTCATAACAGAGAGATGTGAATGCTGATTCAGGAGAAACTGTTTGGATGCTTGCGATGAAGAATCCTCAGTGTTCCAGTAAACACTCGGCGGTCGTTTCTTTATTGGAGCAGCTGCAGCTTACCTGCAGGTAGGCTTGCAGCTGCGCCTCCAGAGCTGTAATCTTGCTGTTCAGCAGATCTTCCCTGCAGCGAGACTGTGTGGGTTGGAGAGGAAATGAATGAGTGTCATGCTCTAACCCGCAAATGGAAAATGAATGGTTCATGCGCCACAGCTTTTGATAGCATGTTGTTTCATAGCGTGCACTCACAGGTGCTCAGAGGGAACTTGCAGAATCAGTGAAGTTTTTAAAAAAAGGGTTCCAACGTCAGCATGAGCAGCAGCACTACAGTAGTACACAAACTGTGGAGAATACCTCAAAATTATAACTTTCTTATTGGAAACAAGATCCCCCAAACAAAGAGTTATTACAACATTGGTACATTTAATTGCTTGAGACATGTCTTCAGTTCACAGCTTGAAGACATGGCTACTGTAGCCAAACAGAAGCTGATGAGCTTGTATATAGATACTACATCTGACATGCACTGGCTGGCACGCCCTTCCTGCATAAGAATGACAGCGTGCACTCGTTCTTTGCAGTACAGATGAGAGCGGAAGCCGGAAACATCAAACCACAGGCTGCACAGGCCTTCCTGAAGCAACAGCAGCTGCCAGACGCTGCTGGGTACACAACCGTGACAAATAACTCCTCAGCGTGTTTTCAAGCCTGCCACAAGAACGCAAGAGGAGCCACAATGGGTCCTCCTGAGATGTGTGCGCCTGGCGTGAAGGCAGTGCGAGTGTGAAACACAGGGGCTGTTTTCAGAGGTGGCCTGTGCGTGGCTAATCTTACCGTCCAAACTTTGTTGGAGGACTTGAGGAGGTTTGACGTGCTCTCCTGGAGGGACGCCAGCTTCTTCTTCAGCAGGTCCTCCCTCCACAAGGCCTCCTGACACAGGAGGGAGAGAACAGGATGGAGTTCAGTGAGACGAGCAGAGAATCGCCATCTTCTCCTGAAGTTTGTTCAGCATTTGAATAGATGCTGTGGCTCCCTGTGGTTCCGTGTTCCCATGCAGGACCGGAGTGAATCAACAAAACCTGGTGACTCTGGAACCATTTTTGGCACTTTGAGGTGTGAAAAGTGGTAAATGTTTGATTATAAAAGCTCAATCGTGCCTATAACAGGCAATGCTTGGAAACACCACATGGTTGTGGAGAATAAAAATGCACAGAAAACATATACAAGTGGCAGTTCTGTGACACTGTAAATAAAGAATCATTCACATAATGCCTGAGAAGCCACAACCCTCATAATGGAACATATCGAGACATTAAAGTACATGTATTTATAGAGGTTTTACATTGAAGACAAGGCCCTCACAATGAAAGGTAGCTTTTGTGCTAACTCAATGACTTTCAAAGGTCATGAACACTCAGAAATAACTATGAGCGGTAATGTGGAAGTCATACAACAAATGACTTTCCTTCATATCAAAATGTAGCTGTAACATTTCTGTCCTCGTTTAACAACAACAAAACACAACTCAGAAAGAAATAAAGTTGTTGGATTTACCTGCAAATAGTCTCCCAATCTCTCAAGGTCCTATCATGTGGGCAATAGGAGATGTGATGGAGTTAAACATTGGAAACAAGAGAGTAAGAAAGAAATCAGAAACAGAAGAACCACAAAGTTACGAAGTATATTCAAAATTATTCCGCTTGATTTGACACCAACCCTCAATTATACACAACATTTATCTTCTGCCTGTTATTAAGTAGTAAGTGCCATAAACGGGCAGCAGCTTGGTACTTACTGATTCTTTGACAAGAACATAGCCAGTTCTGTTGGAGTGGAAAAATTAGAGACACATTAGAAACACACACTGATCGTCTCTGCTCTTAATGCTCATTTTCAAAGAGAAGTAAAAGAACTCACTCTGTCTTCATGCTGGTCTTTTCCAGTAAATTCTTTTGGAAGATAGTCTTACTTTGTATGGATGGACTTTGGTAGATTTCTGTGACGATGTTTGTCTCTAGAACTATGAAGAGAAGAATAAACATGACAGTTTCTGATCTCACCTCAGAACAGTTGATAGAAATCAGCACAACTCTTACCATCAATGCTGCTGCTTTGGTCCAAAATCCCTTCAGTGCCATTCTGGTTTAATTCCTCTGCTGCTGAGGTCAGGGCTTGTTTCCTCATGTGACCTCTGTCTGGGCTCATCAGTGTCATCTGAGCTGATTGTAATGAAGCCTGAGGAAAGAAGAGGAAAAAATCCATACACAAAACAATCAAAACAAAACAGAACTTTCAAGAAAACATCTTTTACCTGTCCGCTGGTACTTGGTACTGCATCTGTTTCACTGCTGCTTGGTGTTAAAACCATCATGGTGTGTCCGTTTTCACTGGGAGTGTTATGTGTTTTTGTGTGCAGCGTCTCTGACTTCCTGCTTGAACTGTGATGTCTCATTGAGTTTGTATGTGGTGAAGGATTCCTCCAGGGAGAACAGTTTGCAGACTTCATGCCGCACGACTCTGGGCTCACTGATCTCCTCCTCAGGTACTCCAGGTACCTCTTCTCCTTCAGCTTTTTCTTTATCCCCCTCGTGTCAAACTCCCTCGTCGGGCTCCGGCAAGAGGTCTTGTTGTTCCGCCCTCGTAAGTGCTCACGTTTCTCCACTCTGATGTCCAGAATTCGGTCAAAGTCTTTCGCCGTGGGAAGTAGAAATCCTCTTGCAGCCAGGGGGTCCATGGCAGCTCCAGCGGCTGTTTTGTTGCCTCATGCCTGCAAAGGGGAAACGTCAGGAAACTCACTTTGAATCCCCGTCAAGATGGCATGAACACAATATTAACACATGGATTGATTTATACAGGTGATTTTTATCAAACCTATATGGATACACAAACACAATAGGTTCATATTACGCTGACATTTTGGTCCAAACGCATTCTCATGCTCGAACAAAACAAAGCTGGTGATCTGTGTCACCTGGTTGGGCTCTGAAGTGGTGCAAAGCTTTAAGAGACTGATGATTGTATTATAAAGCCAAAATCTTTCTTGCAAACCATGCTGCTCCAGCAGCATTGTTTTGACTAAATTTATCTTAATCATAAAAAATTGAGTGGTGTGGCTGTTGAAGACACAGCAGGACCCGGCGACCGCTGATGGAGGCTGTTGATGTGGAATAAGTGCAAGATAATGCAAAGAAGGGTTTGTTTTTGAAGCCGGAAAGAGTGCTGGAGCTTACCCAAAAAGCCTGCTCATTCCAGTGAGGGAAAAAGTCCTGACAGAGCGGTTGAGAAGTCACCCATTTTGTCACTTTTTGGAACTGGTGTCTGGGGTTTTGTCTGTGTTTCACATGTGGCTTTCTCAGTTGAGCACAATTTTACAGGAAGTGCAGAGAAACGGCGTCATATGTTCCTCTATCTCAGCAGCCACGCGCAGTCAACTGACGCCGTACACGGCTGGGTCCCAAGATTACAGACGGACGCTGCCAAGTCCCCCTGCACACGTGAAGTCTGGGTTTAAATGTACCAGTTTGGACACAAAAGTCTTCATGTGCATGTGCATGTGCGTGTGCGTGTGCGTGTGCGTGTGTGTGTGTGTGTGTGTGTGTGCTTTGTCTGTGTGATTTTCAGTTTTGTTTAGGTCATGTCTGCAGTCTTGTTCTCTGCATGTTTCAGTTGGGTTAATGAATGATGAAGGTTAAACAACAGAGAGAATTTCATCACCTTCAGCTTTTGCTTTTAGTTTTATTTTATGTGTGTGCATCATCAATCTGATACATCCCATGGGAGTTTTTTTTTTTTTTTAACAAAATGAGATCAATAAATCAATCAATCAGAATATTTAATGATATTGCATAATATATGTTTTAGTTGTGGTATTTTAAAAAGATATTTTCCAGAAAGCATCTAAACAAGTGAAAACTTGACTGAGGATGAGTACGATTACAGTGCTAATGAGTATTTATTCAAACAATTTCAAACATCACTTTCAGTAATGAATCAATATCAATGCAAAAGAACAAATGAAAAAAAGGAATGTAAAATAAAATTCATTGATTTAGGTACACCGATCAAATGGCTTTCTTCAGCCACAGTACAACATACAAACGAATAAAACAGGTATGTAGAGTTGACAGGTGTACAAAAATAACAAACATACATTTCAATGAATGAAGCTGTATCGGAAAAAATCACTAAGTAGGTATAAAGCAAAAAAGTTGTTGAGAAACCGCACACTTGTGTCATTGTCCAGAAAAGTATGTTATTTATTTTAACTGAAAAGAATTTTAGAATCTGTTCAGTTTTATAGCATGCGGAAGAAAGTTTTGTTTTGCGTGCTCAGTAAAATCCTGTCCGGCGTCCAGCGCCCTCTAGTAGTTGGATTTTTCATTGACAACAGCGCTTGGCAGGCGGTGTAGTCTCGCGATACTTCCAGACTACTTCTCGTGCGTCCGCCATCCTTGTGGCTCTCTGCAAAAGGGCACGAAGAGACCAAAGCTACGGTGCCCGGTGAAGCACTAACAATTTGGCACTTCCTCTCTCCAACATGCTGTCCAGGCTCGTTTTAGTCTCAGGTATGAATTTCCGCATCTCTCGAGAAGACAACTTAACATGTTTTAGTCTGAGTGACCGAACGCTGAGCAAAAACAATGATTCAGGTTGATCGCGAAGCTGAAGGGTAAACTGAAGGCCGCACGTTGAATGAGACGCGCTAACGCTAATGCTAGCTCACTGAAGTTAGTAGGGAGTTTGTTTTTGGCTTAGACATAACAAAGAGTTTTTGACAAGTTAACTTCGGATAACAGCTCGTGGAAAAAATCTTAAAAGTGTTGCTCTTCTCGCCTGTTATGCCGGATAATAAGTCTGTCGGCTCGCTGATATGTAACTGGAGCTACGTTAGCTCACTTTAGCTTTGCACGACTGCTAATGTCACCTTATTGACAGCTAGCTTAATCGCTTTTAGCCCAAAGTACAATTCAAATATTTGTATTGATGCATGCATAACTGATGCACACAAGCCGTTTAAATTACTCTTATCATATTTGTTTTAATTATTAAAACTCAATATATATTAGAGTTTGGTGGTGGTGTGTCCATGTCATTGTCCCAGTTACAAAGTGTTTAAAGTCAGGTCATGTCTCACAAAAGCTGTACAATTAATACGCGCACATCCTGGAGGACAGTGTGTTAAACAATGTGGAGTTGCAGAAAATGGAATTAGCACTATAAACCCTTGGTCCAAGATAAATCCACTTTGAGGCAAGTTAATATTTGTTATATTTTTTACTCTGACAGACGCATGCATGGTTTTGAACGGTTGTTTCAATTGTAGGACGTTCATCAATTCACCTGCAGGGTTTCTAAACATCTTTTTGCTATGATCTTTTTTCTGTGTAGCCAATGCCCTGAAAGGCAGTGGCGCCTTTGGAGCTGGGTATGTGAATTCATTATCTATTTTATGTAATAAAAGGATTCAACTATGTGGCAACAGATGTACCAAAATCTATATCTAAAACGCTGTCTTTTCTCTGACCCACAGTGCCGTCCATGTGTCCCGCTCCCTGCACACATCATCCCAGAGTCTGGCCCCTGTGCCCCCTCTGCCAGAGAAGGGAGGCAAAGTCCGCCATGGCTTCATCCCAGAGGAGCTCTTCCAGCTTCTGTATCCTAAAACTGGGGTCACAGGTTGTACCTTTAATCAAAAGCAAGACTTTTAAGTTTTTGTACTTTTATTACAGTTCTGAGAGTGTCCTGAGTGAAACTGTGTCTTGAGACGCGTACTCATTCCTAATGTTTTCTCAACACGTTTGAGGAAAAAACTTGTTTTAGAAAATTGGATCATATTTACTTTTTTCCAGCTATCACATGCATATCAGAAACTGTCTTTTTTTTGTTAATTGTGATATTATCTCTGTCCTCAGGACCCTACATGCTGGGCACTGGCCTCCTCGTCTACTTGCTCTCCAAGGAAATCTACATCATCAACCACGAGACCATTGTGGCCGTCTCCATAGGTACCGTCATCGTCTATGGTGTCAAGAAGTTCGGTCCTAGTGTCGCAGCATTTGCTGACAAACTGAATGAGGTGAGTTTGAGTCTTAAAGTAATAAAAGAGCTGATGTTGCTCCTTTTTGTTAATCCTTGGAGAATTTTGAATTCACTGCCTATATAGTAATTTTTTGTTTTACACACTACGAGAAAAGAAATTGAGACTTCACACAACAGTTAGTTTAATCCTGTTAAACCTGTTAAATGAGCCTCCTGTTTGTTCCGTTTCTTCACAGGATAAAGTAGCCAAGGCTCAGGAGGTGAAAGACACAGCCATGGCCACCCTGACTCAGGCTGTGGAGGATGAGAAGAAGGAGCAGTGGAGAGTGGACGGCAGGTCGATGCTCTTTGATGCCAAGAGGGTAAGAAGCACGGACGTGTTATAGTCTCACGCTTCAGTTTGTCCACCGATCACAAACACACTGTTGCGTATTATTTCCACCTTGAGACATGCTGCCAGCTGCCAGATTTACTCTCATGGCTGAATTTGTTGTAGTGCTTGTTGATGTCTGTGGGCCTCTGCTGGTAACAGGTGGAAACTGCAACAATATGTCAATGTCTGACAGTAGGAAAGAATTTACTTCCTTGGAAGCACATCGTAATTCCAAAGAAGGGCACAATTGAAACACTGGTGGTTCAGAAGTCTTAATTTCTAAATGTACAGGGGTTTTTTCAGGTTTTTCAGCCATTTTGATGAACTTCTTTGGGACAAATGAAAAGCTTTGTTTGCCCTTAAAACTTGTTCAAGCTTCAGTTTTGAGCAAATGCCGTATTTTCCACACGATAAGGCACACCGGATTGTAAGGCGCACCTTCAATGAATGGTGTATTTTAAAACTTTGTTCATATATAACGCGCACCGCATTATAAGGCACATAGAATAGACGCTTCAGTAGATGCTGGGGTTACTTTATGCATCTATTAGAAAGAGCTGCGCTAAAGGGAATGTCAACAAAACAGTCAGATAGGTCAGTCAAACTTTATTAATAGATTACAAACCAGCGTTCTGACAACTCTATTCACTCCCAAAATAAATAAACAGTCTTCTTTACTTGGTGCAGGTCATCTTGTTGCTTCCTCCACTTCCACACCATTGATTTGTTAATGTTAAATTCTGTCGCTGCTGCTCTATCCCCGTGTTCTACTGCGTGAATGATCACCTTGAGTTTAAACTGCTCTGGCCATGGGCGGCGGCCGCGGCGACTCCTCGCCGGCGGCCCCGCTGCAGAGGTGCAGAGCTACACCCTCTCTTGCATTCCTGTACGTCTTGCATTCCTGTAAATGAAGCAAGTTTTAGCTCCAACGAAGGCCTGTGATACCTCCCGTTTCTTCCCCAGAACAACGTGGCCATGCTGTTGGAGATCAACTACAGGGAGCGGCTACACATGGTGACCAATGAGGTGAAGAGACGTCTGGACTATCAGATTGCTCTGCAGGACCTCCACCGCCGGATGGAGCAGGAGCACATGGTCAACTGGGTGGAGAAGAGCGTCATCGGCAGCATCACCCCTCAGCAGGTCAGGATGAGGGTGGTGCTTTCACTGCCAACTTGTACACTGGACATTGTTTTACCAGAACATAAGACACTTTTTGACATCACTAAACTAAATATAATTGATAACTTAATGATGGTATTTAAGTGAGACATTAAAGCCCCTCAGGAGTTGCATCCCTGTTTCGACAGTCACCGCTTGTTTTTTTTTTTCTCCTTTCACTTTTTGTTCTCTGTATTTACTGTAAAACAGTGGCTTTATGCTGTGACAGGGTTCGTTTCCTTAAACTTTCATATAGAAGATGAATAATTGGGTAAATATCAGAACTTATGGTGTGATTCTGTGTTTTCCAGGAGAAAGAGAGCATCGCCAAATGCATCACAGACCTGAAGGCACTGGCCAAGGCCAGTCAGGCCAAAGCTATGGCTTAAAAGCTGCGGCCCCGCTGGAGTGAAAGCTCCTCTAAACCCAACTCAACTCTTTGTCCCCAGACGACACACCACTTTTCTTTACAGAATAAACTATTTGCTCTTCAATGTCTCTGTCAATAGTTTGGGTGTGTACAGTATTTACACGTCAGCAGGTGGTAAAATAAATGGTTCCCTGATTCAATCTTGCTCCTTGTTTCCTTTTCAAGCTGTTCTCTCTTCAGTTTTTATTTAATTTCATGTTTAACTTTATTAATTATTTAACTCATAATTTTTAATGCATGATGGAAAAATCGAAACATTACATAAGCTGGGTGTTTTCTATGGTCCTCCTAACACCTTTGACCACTGAGGAGCCTTAACAAAAACCTTTGGACTCATAACCAGCAGCAGACCTGCTGTCCCCCTCCTGAGCTGCAACACTCATCCCGCGAGATGACGAATCAGTCCAAGCCCTCTGGAGCCGTCACTCCCAACAGCTCGCTGCACTTTGACCCTGCTGCCATTAAGCGGAAGTCAAGGAAAATTTTTCTCTGAAGAGCGACGTTATTCTGCTGCGAGAGGTCCTGGGATACATTTTGTCTGGAAGGGAAGAGGAGCATGAGACAAGGAGGGAGCTGATGGTAGGAACTGCGTGAATGTGATGGGAAGCTGAAATCAAAATAGTCAATGGCAGGGGTGTTGCATCCTGTTTAAATAAACAAGTGTGTGTGTGTGTGTGTGTGTACGAGAGCAGAAAGCGAATGGTTAACTGGGAAACGTGTTGGTTCTCCATCAAATCTCGGGGATGATGTAATGGCTCAGTATTCAACACTGAAACCAGAATAAAGCATAATGACAGCGAGCGTTTGTGTCTGTTCAAACATGCAGGACCTGCTGCCTAAACTTAATCGCAGCACTGCTGAGCCATGATCGTGCTGAGCAGCTTGAACATTAGATAATTTCTGAGATGAAGTTATTTCACCATTGGAACTTTTTGTTAACACAAATCTTGAATAATAGCCAGCATTGTCACTGATTAACTAAACTGGGTTGTAACGCCTTATCACTTCTGCATTAATTTCAGGTTTGAAGACAAACTTTAGCTTCAGCTGAATAGTAACATATGGATGAATACAAGAAAAGGCTTCACGACTAAACCTTGTTAATGTGAAGTGCAAATAGCACCTAATTATTGTTGTGTATCACTGTTTTCTCCTTCAACGAGACTGTCGCAATGACAAAAGAAACAAACTCTCCTCACATAAAGAGTCAGCTTTCTTTTTCAAGAATTCGGTAAGGGGAAGGTTGTTTTTTTTCCTTAGGAATCAGTTGTAAAAGGTACAAAGAAAACTTTATTCATGAATCATGACTGTTGTTACTTTGCTTGAATTGTATTCTAATGGGAGCACGAGTATGGCTGAAAAATGCTCCTTTATAAAGCTGAGTGGAAAATTAATGTTCAAAGCATGATCTCAATAAAGGTGTGTTGTTTTATCTCTCGGCTTCCTTTTCCTTCAGGTCTGACCAGCTTTCGCAGTGAGAAAACTTGGACATTCAATGATGCTTGGGAACTCTGCGCCCTTCTCCTATTCCGGAGGGTGAGCACAAGCTTTCTGTGTCAGGTTCATTTTCGCGTCATTTTCATGACAAGACTCTGCTGTGGCAACAGCAGCTGAACTCAGAGGTGGACTACGGATAAGCTTATCACCAGATTTCTGCCTCGACGGGTTTATTGACGTGTGGGACACACCAGGCGTCCACGCATCCCACTCTACCTTTCTCATAGTTACCTGCTGCTCCATCTCCAGGAGATTCTCACCTGAGGACCTCCCCCAACACAGGCGGGCTTTCCAACAGGAAGACGTGAGGACGTCCCCCTTTCAGAGAAATGACATGTCAAGACCCAGTGGAAGAGCAATATACAGTATGTTCACATGTCATGAGAAGCAGCTCACTCTATCAAAGTATTTGTTTTCTTATTTGCCTTTGCAAGAGAAAAATGAGCTCTGACGCTGTTTTTCTGTCCACCAGTGCAGAGGAAGGAGTACTCGGAGACACTGAACAGACAGTCGGAGAGCTTTCAGGTTCGAGTGGAGGTAAAAGAGTTACGTGTTATCCCGCAGACAAATACATTCCTAAAGGCCAAATCTTCAAGTCCTGTAAGTTTATGAAACTGTTGGTCATCTGCGCAGCACCTGTTTACCTGCAAGATAGACGACTACGACGTGAGGACGCTGGACGACTGTCTGGCAAAGCTCAAGACACTGGATAAAAAAGGCCGTCTGTGGCCTCAGGACATGATCCTGGACGTTCAGGGAGGATGCCTGCAGCTCAGTGACATCGAGACCAAGGTCGGTAGTCGTCCTTTTCACTGGAGCAGAGAAAAACTAATGAACTTAGGGTGCAAGAAATCA
>JASSRZ010000053.1:17423708-17442814 GCA_032164315.1 Malacoctenus gilli | reverse complement strand
CAGTCTCCATTCCAACCATTGGTATGCGATATAAATGACCTCTGTTCTTCTACTTAATGAGGTGGAAAATTTAAAAATCCCAATAAAACTTGTCAACAAGGAATGTTGAGAATGAGACAAACTCAGGTGTTTATGCTATAATGAGCATAAATCATATGCACTTTCACACTGATTTCAAACATATTGACAAAGACAGATGACTGCCAAATCAGCATCCTTATGACTGGACACTTTAGAAGTCCTACATTTCTTTATCAGCAGGATATTTCTTGCAGGTGATGGACACTTCTTGCTTCTGTCATTCTTATGTCTCTGTCCTTTAACTAAATCTGTCAAGTACGACTTCCTTTATGTGTGTCTGTGTCAATCCGATGCTGCAGGCTGAGCTGGAGTCGTTGCCTTCCAGTTCCATTGTGCAGACCAAAGCCGTGCTGGACAGCTGCGCCTTCAACTCTCTGCTGACGGTAACTGTGCAGCAGCAGCTCGGCAGGCGACAGGTTTTCATCTTCCAGTGTGAGGAGACGGGGGTGAGTGCGCTCTGCACCTGCAGCTCACACACCCCCACACATGGAAAGACTTTGTAGCGTCAGTCTGAGATCGTCAACAAAAACTGGTGTGTTTTCACAGGCAGATATTGTGAAGCATGATCTGGATAAAGCGATCAAAGGAGGAGGCGGTCGGCAGGGCCCTCACAGGGAGCCGCCCGACTTCAGGTCAAAGTTCAGATGCAACAAACGCAGAGCAGAGGGAGGAAAGATATTTAATTTCTCATTGACGGCCCTCTGGGTACTTGTTTTCAGGAGCAATCTCGAGAACATCATTAGCCAGCCCAGCTTCCGACACCCCGCGCCTCTTCCAGTGCAGCAGGAGAGGATCCCCCTCCCACCCGAGAACCTGCCCACCAATTTGAGCCACAGAGAGCCAGGTACAATAAAAACAATGAGGGAGCTCTGACAGTTATCATCATCCATGTTCACCGTGTACATGATTATAAAACCTTCGGTTTGTGTGCGTGCTGTCAGTAAATAAACAGTAACGTACACCCGGACTGTGTCACAGTAGCTCATCGAACTTCTCTCCATTTCATCCACCAGATTACATCCTTCCTGCACAAGTCTATGTGTCACCAGAAGAGCCAGTGCAGCACTTTGCCCTCAATGAACCCTGGGGCAACACAGGGATGCCGGATGTGCCCCAGAAAACAGAAACAGAGATGAACATGGTGAGTGCAGATGTCAGAAAACCGCCTGTTGATGCAGCCACACGGTGCGTTCACTGACCTGGAAACGATAAAGTGTTTGAGAATTTCTCATTCCTGAGCTGCACATGATGAGACAAAACAGCTTGGGAATATAATTTAATGTTTCGTGTTCAGACATTCAAATGCAGCCATCAGACTTCTCTGCGAGCATCCAGTTGAGACTTGCAGCATTTTTCCACTTGCTTGTGCTTCCAAGTATCGAGAGTTGGACTTTTTATGCCTGTTTTTCTTTCCGCAGGAAATTCTGAATCACGTTCTCGTGGACATGGATATCTTCATGGGCAAAGTGATGGCCGTTGAAAATTCAGCTTCACTGAAAGAGAACAAGAAGAAAAAGGGGTTCATGAAGAAACTATCTAAGAAAAAAGGTAACTTTCACTGGTTCAGCCTAGAAAGAGGATGTGTAACAGGAAGCAGCACTTTACCTCCGTGTTTTGGACTTTGACTGTACCCCGCTTGTCTTTTCAGCTCCCACTCTGCCGCCCTGGCAGGAATACGCCTCCTATCTCCAGAAGATCAAATGCGGATTCAACCTGCTGGTGAATACTTGCACGCTGGGTGTTTGCAAGGGTTTCACACTAAAAACAGGGATCGAGATTTGTTTGTGACAACCAAAAGCACTGACCTAATGTTATGTGACGCTCATGTCGTGGTGTTGCAGGGCCAGCTGGATGGAACTCTTAGCAGCCCCTCTGCCCCTGAGTTCGTCCACATCTTCTTCGCCAGTCTGGGGAGGGCAAGTTGATTTGAGTCCACACTCGAAGCTGTCACCCACTGAGTCTGTCGGTGGGAACAGTGACCATACATACTTGTTGCCTTGCTGTCTTACAGATGGTGTCCCACTACCCTCCAGACCTGCCTCCCACAGTGGCCTCGCCGCTGCTGACGGACGTGGCCGTGGAGCTGCTCGGTCAGGTGGTCAGCCCAGAGGAGGAGCAGCTGTGGGGGTTTCTGGGGGAGAGCTGGAACATCCCTGTGTAAGACCACATTTTTACAGCATGCTGACATCCAAACAAATGACACTGCATCATGAGCACTCTCACTGGAACTGCACCTACATGTATGATCACAAGTATCACGAAGTACTAAGAATAAGATTTTTCTTTTCCATTTTATCCACTTCCAAGGTTTTCTCTTAAGATTTGTCAGGAGACGTCATGAAGCCAACAACCTCTATTTGTTCATCATCTAAGTTTTATCTGGTCCCGTTGTTTCCTCACAGGTCCAAATGGCCCCATGATGCAGTCCCATCTTACATCCCATTCTTTTACGATGGCTGGCAGCCCCCCGTCCCGACCTTTATGCCACCTCCCTTCCAGAATGGTGGATTCAGTGAGAACGACAGCCAGTACTTTTCACCTAATGAGGACCAGCCGTTCAGAGCGATGCAACATCAGCCTGACCGGGTACGACACACAGGCCTGAATTGCAGCAGCACTCCTGGTTTTCCCAAAAGGAAATTCAAACTGATGTGAAACAACTCAGCAGCAGAGGGGCATTAATCCTGATGTCTGTTTTCCCTGCAGCCCAACACCAACGGCTCCTGGGGTCCGTCTCCCCCGTCACAGTGAGTTTCACGACACAGACCTGAATAAGGACTTCTGAATGAGGACTCCTGATAATCCCTCAGAGTTTTCACTCCGGTACGGCAATCTGCTGCAGCAAAGTGTGTGTGTCTGTGTCTGTGTGCATGTGTTTTGTTTTGTTTCAGTCTGAGCGAGCCATCCCACCACATGCGTGCCATGTATGACTTCATGGCGAGGAACAACCAAGAACTGAGCATCATTAAGGGCGAGGTGGTCCAGGTAGGACAAACCAGCATTTGGATTGTATACTTGACTCAGCTCTGGTCTCAGCAAGTTTAAGGCTTAATGACTTAGATGATTGAGTACTTTCTAATATCCACTATGAACACTCAGCAGGTTGTTCTCTGCTGTCGTGCAGGTGATCCAGAAAGGGAGGCAGTGGTGGCTTGTCCGTAACTCCAGAGACGAGGAAGGAAATGTCCCTCAGAAAGTGTTGGAGCCGATCAGCAGCGGTGGTCCTGGGGGGGGTTACCCAGTGAGTGTGTGTTCAGTGAGTCTGTCGCCCCTTTGTGTCCCGTTTCTCACAGTTTTTCCAACGTGGTCCTACATTTCCTTCCGTCACAGGGGGACCCTCGCGGCCCCGTGACCTTGGACATGAACTCCTCCTCTGATGAGGTGAAAGCCTGGCTGGAGTACAAAGGTTTCTCCAAAATGTAAGCACCTTTCACAAAAAGGAGGAACTTTTAATCCAGCACGGTTCATGTTGGACATTTTGTGTTTTACGTCTCATCCTGCTCAGCACTGTCTCCAGTCTCGGCGTGCTGTCTGGAAGTCTGCTTCTAGGAATGAAAAGCAACGAGCTGAAGACAGTTTGTCCAGAGGAAGGCGGACGGGTCTTCTTCCAGCTCCAGTCTGTTAAAGCTGCCATCGCAGTGAGTAAAAGCAGCCGGATGACAGCCGGTCACTCAAACAGTTTCATGAGGTTTCTCTCCATGTCCTGCAGCTGGCCAGCGAACAGTCAGGGATGTACAACGGCCACTACTGAAGACAACAATCTACTCGCCTGAACTTCTCTGTGGATCATGGGCTGAAATGATCAACGTGTCAGAATTATTGGTGTTTGTGATGTTTTTATCCAGCCTAAATTTCATTGCAACCAAGGATGGTTTCATGCAGACTGAAACGTCTGTCATTTAATTTGTAGCAGCTACTTTATTATTTAGATTCAATGATTTTTTTCCTCTGATTAGTCAGAAATTTGCAAGAGCCCTCCAACACTATTTCTCTTTTCCTGTTATTAAACCTGAAAATATAAAAAAGTACTTCTGCCGTCTGTCTGTACGTCTTCGGAATGCGTTTCAGCTGTGATTCACTGTGTAAAAGTTCTAATTAAATTCAGAATAAAGTCAAAGCACAAGATTTCCTTTATTTGGTCAAAAACTTTGTTTCAAGTAGAACGAGTATCAAATGCTGGTGTTGAAATTAAATTGTTTTCATACCATCAGAACCATTAATCTGAACTCCAAAAAGTTTTACAAAAAGTTTTCTGGACTGTGGCTAAAGGACAGAAAGCCAGACTAGATGGTTAGGATGTCATTTAACAAAAAGGGTCGTGAACAGTGTTTCATTCTGCTCTGGTGTGACGTCAGACAGTCACTCTTTCTTGCCGCCCCATTTGGCCATCTTGTTGTTGACGGGAGTCTTGATGAATCTGTCAGACTTCATGTACGCAGTGATCTTGTCTAGAGCCTGCGATGGTGCACAAGCGGTTGAATGAGAGAGGCGGCACAGGCACAAACTGACCTCTGACTGAATGTTCGGTGACGGCGCTGGCCGGCGAGTCGCTCTAAACCTCCTCACCTCAAAATGGTCCAGGAAATCTTGAAGGTTCTTGAAATTGTCCAGACATTTGGGCTCAAACATCCTGTGCTGGTCCAGCAGCTCATACATGATGAAGTCAACAAAAGTGATCTGTCGAAAAAGGAGAGTTAAGTTTCAGAAACGTAATCACAGCACTTCCTTAAATCACTGCGACTTGTGTTCTTCATGTCATTTTAGAAAACAGAAACTTAATAAAAGAAAACCACACTTTAATTTTGTTAAATCAGAATAACCGAGTCCCCCCACGCCTCAATTTTAGTCTCCAAAAACAGTCACTTTTTTTTTCTCAGTTTAAAAGGAGAAAACCATGCATTTCATTTTGGTGGCCAAAATGCAATGCAAGCTGTCCTCAGTATTCACATCCCAAAAAGAAGTGCAGGATAAGAAATGAAGCAAAGTTGCCCTCTGAGATAAAAAGTTGTTCCTCCAAGTGACCGAACATCTAAGGGTTCTGCTGGTTACCAGGCATCGCACCTTATCTCCAGCAAACCACTTCCTTTCTCCCAAGTAGTCTGAGAACATCTTCAGCGAAATAGCCAGCGTCTCGATGTAGCCCAGTCTCATTTTGTCCTGAGGACAGAGGACAGCCGTCAGACGGGTTCAATCACATCAAGAAAAAAGGCTCCAAGTGTTAAATGCTCACAACATCAGTGTAGCACATCCTCACGAAGCCGTTTCTGAAGTCCATGGCCTGGTTCTCCACCATGTCTACACGCATCTGCTCTTCATCGGTCTCTCCACCTGTAAGGAGAACAGAGTTTAGAACGCCTGAAGACAGAACTTCACTGGGAGGGTGGTCATACTTCATACTTGGGTTGAGCTGGTTTAGTTTGAGGACTGAGTTTTTAATGTTGCACTCAACCAGCGGCCTGACGGGGTGGTCGCAGAGCTGCTCTCCTCTCACTTTACCGCGACATTACTTGGGTATGAAAGCATTCTCACTGAAATCTGGACCGGCTGCAAAAAGATATGTAAGCTGAAAATGGATTGCTCTACGCCTCCATTTGTACTGTCCCGGTATGCGACTTCACAATCTAGGGCTGAAACGATTCCTCGAGTAATTAAATTACTAAAATGCTTCGAGGCAAAATTCTCTTCCTCGACGCTTCGTTTAAATCAGTACTTTGTGCACGCTCACTTCCGCTTTTGATGCCGTAAAGCGCATGCAAAGCGTGGAATGCAAAATGGAGATGGAGACGGACGGAGATGAAAACGGTGAGTGGCAGGGAAAACAAAATAACCCACGGAGAAAACGTCAGAAACTGTCAAAAGTGTGGGACCATTATCAATTAAACTGAAAGCAAAACACAGTACAATGCGTGTACTGCAAAACGGAATTAGCTTTCCACAACAGCACTTCTTCCATGCACCTGAGCCGAAAACATCCACTGTATGCATCGAGCCTGCCAAGCGGACCCAACAGGTAATGTTAATGTCATGTTCACAAAAGTATTTAAGTTAGATCAGTGATTGCTCGTGTGGATTACGGTATGTAAGAAATGTACAAGTAACTGAATAATCGCTGACTAGCAATAATAAAATAATTGCATTGACCACCTGGCGAGGTATTATGTTAAAAAAATCGTATTAGTTAAGTGTTGTTAGAAAAATTACACAGAAAATAAAATGCTGCAGTTAATTTGCACTTCATTCACGTTATTATTAAGACTGTGCCACACACACGCACTCCTCGTGCATGCACACACACGCCAAAGGTTGTGTCAGACCTGTCGTTTTCTGTTAACTATTTGTTTTGGTATATTACATTAACAGACAAGATACTGGGTTTATTCATTTTAATTGTAATGCAGTGAGTAGGGTCTTTTGTTGTAGATCACCCTTCACCATAACATGTACGTTCGCCAAGAATTTAGGTCTACTAATCAATGAATTAATAAGGACATTTATGATACTCTTTTTCCTTCAATAAATTGCAGAGTGGTACTTTGAACAGCTTCGTACAGGGGGCTCCACCTTGTTCAACTGCGCAAGCTGCTGAGTTCACAGACGGCATTCTGAACGTGATTGTCACAGACATGCGCCCATTGTCCATGGTGGAAGATGAAGGATTCCAGAAGATGCAAAGTCCTTCCTGTGTATTCCGGAAACATCTATGCCATCAGAGCACCTGTTTTCTGCAGCAGGGAACATTGCGCCGAAGTGCAGGGCAAGCCTTAGTTCTGAACATGTTGATATGCTTACTTTTCTTCATTGCAATCACAGGCTTCTTTAATGAGTTGAGCGCACACACAGACACACACCAGTGTGGAGAAATACATTTAATGTTTATTATGATGCCTTAGTTTTATTTATTTATTTATTTTTATTTATTTATACCTTCATAAAAAGTAATGTGGAATTACTGTTACTATTTTTTGTTTATTTTTGCACTTCACAAAAAACCAAGAGTGTAATACGGCAGCATGTTTAAGTTTTTTTGTTCATCTTTTATTGTCTTTAAAATCCAGAATATGCCATTTAAATGGACTCTTTTCTTTCTTTAAAGAAAAGGTTACCAGTGCAGCTATGCCACCAAAGTCTGCCAGTAAAAATGTTTATTTTAAAAGGAGTTGAATTGGTTGTTCGTTAAACTGGCTATTATTTACTGTTAGGTATTACTGTTAAATTAAGCCTAAGTAAGTTTTTTTTAATCCGATTACTCAATTAATCGCCAAAATAATCGATAGAATACTCGATTACCAAAATAATCGAAAGCTGCAGCCCTATCAGAATCACACAAAGAACCAAATAACACTAAAACCTGACGTGTATTTGTCTCCTTTTTCTCTACTTCCTTCAGAGCATCCCTCTTCTGGTCTGTAACCACATCAATGTGACGTTCACACAATCGTTGTGCTTCGTTTATCATGGACACATGGCAGTCTGTCTCAGTGTGGTTTGCTCCACAGCAAGACGGACTGTACCGAGACAACTTCATGCGCAATCTGGTCTCTACCAAGTGCTGTGAGGTCTGCACTAACCACTGTGAACGCACCAGATTAATTGCATGTTCTTGCATTACCAAGTTACCCTCATCACACAAAGAGCTTTTGGCACTTTTATATCGCTGAAATGAAGGATACTCACACAGCTTGTGCTTGCGGGCGATGTACCTCATGATAGCATTGCTCTGCACGATCTTCTTCTCACCGTCCATCAAGTAAGGGAGCTGCAGTAAGACGCAAACCGCGTGGTCATTGCTGGTTAACTGGTTGGTTGGACTTAAAGCTTCACTGCCTCAGAATTTGAAAAAGCCAGCCAGCTCACATTGGGGAAGTCCAGACCAAGCTTCTGTTTTTCATCAAACCAGCAGGTCTTGTCGTAGTTGGGAGCTGCAGCAGAGAGGAGCAAGGTGAACAGGTCAGATCTGCGACGGTAAACGTGCCAGCTTTGTTGTTGGGAGTTCAGACGGTGCATCACCTTCTCCACAGGAATAAAATTTTTCCTCATATTTGGTGCTGGTGTACTCGAGCAGGAGGCGGATTGGCTGGGCCAGCTGCACAGAGGTCAAAGCACAGCTGGTTTAGAGTTAGCATAGCACAAGCTAACTGGAAGTCAGAGGTTTACATCAGGACATGCACACGTTTGCTTTATTTAATACACACAGATAAAAAAAAAATTCTCCATGTAAATCTATAGATCTAAATCTATCAATATTTTAAAAGTTATCTGCAATATTTTTTGTCTATAAGGGTTAAAACCTTCCACAGTGATTCACTTTTGTGTTGCAGCCCTGAGAATCTGAGATGGCGAAGGGTTCTGCTGCCCTCTGCTGGTTTGTCACGTCACTACAGTGGTTTAGTTGAGACCTCCACCAGAGTCACATGAAGGATGACTTCCCCGCAGTTATTAACACAGGTAGTGACAATCACTTCTATAATGGCTAGTGGTTTATTGTTCTGATGAAGGCACATTAACACTTGATTTTGTCCAGTTATGACGACTTTTTTATAGTTTAAAGAAACATATATTGTGCGTTTTGGAAGATTATAGGGTAAAAAACCCAACAAAATCCACCGACTTTTTCAGTCTCAGTCAAAAGAGCCTCCTACATATTGTTTGAGCAGGAAATGTTTCTCCTTCAGATTAAAACACATTTCAAAGTTTCATAGAAAAGTGGGTGGAACTACATTACCTAGATTCACCTTTCATACCTTTTGTCTTAGTACACATCGTGTTTTAAATGTTTTTGTCGGTTTTTCCCCTACCACGTCTACTCTGAAATGGTAGAGAGCCTGTCCTCAGCCGTTCGGTGCAGGAGAGTTTTTGTTCCTCTCTCACAGCTCAGTCTGAGGGCGGATTGTGTTTAGTTGAACTCTGTCCAACAATGGGACTGGGTGTGCACACAAAACCGGTGGAGTGAGGCCTGCCCTCATTCAGGAATTACTTTCCGTCTCCGATTAGCCTGCATGGCTGGAACTCACTGGTCTGCTCTGACTTCAGGAGTCCGGGTTGCACACACGCTGCAACGCAAATGCGACATGAAACCACTTTGTTTATGTACTTTACAGGCTAAGAATAACGCAGCTGAGCACACAATTCCAGCAAGCATGACTACTTGCAGTAGTTCGCGGTTATGCAACACCCAAATAAGCACAGAGGTCTCCTCTGTTACACATACAAACAAACGTGTGGTGCAATAGGAGGGAATTGTAGAAAACTGGACCGTCGCGGTGTGTGAAGTGTCTTTGGTCGAAGCTCCACCGAAGCCCCGGAGCGGCGCGCGGCCGCGGCGCTGAGAGCGCCGCCTGGCCGCTTGCAGGAACAAAGGAGACGGCCGCACTCACCCCGCGGATGTCCCAGTAAGCCAATATCATCGTCATTTTGACCGGAGCGTCGAAGTACAAGGAGCGTGTGAGGAGCGAGCAGAGCGGCTGCAGCAACCAGGAAGGAAGGAGCAGGACAGACTGGAGAGGTTCGCGGGTGTTTGCCTGTGCAAATGTGAGAACGGGCGGGGAAGGTGGGCGGGGTTGATCCGGCCCGTCACGCGCAGTGCATCCGAATGTATGCGTTGTGGTTCGTCTTCTTTGTGGCTGCTAAACCTGCGGGGTGTGGTGGGCGTGAGTACGTTGACGGATCTGCCTCGGTACACTGAAGACCAATGACGGTGGTGAGCGGTCAGGGTTAAACAGGAAGAGGGAGAGTCAGGATGAGCCAGCAAGTATCGACTTCTCCCCAAACAAAGGAACCAACACGACGGAGCTGCAGACACACAGGCGGGATGCCGCTGTTGCGCAGAGGTGTTTTCACTGTATAAACCTGAGAGCCCAATATGCAAAAACTTGCTGCTGCACCTGTCAGATAGCTACTTGCATAAATTTTGCGACCCCCCCCCCCAGCCTTGTTGTGTTATTTAATCCCTCAGATTCACCCTCTGATTTTTCACACATTACATACTTCTTCAAACATGTCCCCAGACTTATTAAAACGAAGCTCTTTCTTGCCGATCTGCTTGACACCTTTCCACTGGACTCTCAGGTCAGCAGCTTGGTCCTCCAAGCATGTCCTGTGTCATCTCTTGGGCCTCCCCCCCTGGCCAGGAGCCTCTTTTTGACATGGAGGAGCTGCAGCTCCACTCTAAGCTGCTCCAGGCTGTAAAAAGCCGTGCAGGGCCGGCTGCCACACCTCCACCCGACCTTGACCTGTGATCATGAACTGTGATGAGCTTAAAAGTGTCATGTTATCGACTGATGACCAGTCCAGGCAGCAGAAGCCTGCCAGGTCGGGATTATTTCCAGCTCTCCTCACACCAATACAGATGAAGTCACTGCATTTTGAAAAACAAGCTGACAGTTAAGATGGTGAAAAGGTGAAACCCGTAGTGGGCACAGCTTGCTGAAAAGACAGCAAAACTGCTAAAATGCTAATCTACTTATTGCTAATCTTTAAGTTTGAAAGGCGAGCTCTCACTTTGAGGCTTATTTTTTTAACAGCACCTGACGCGAACAAAGCTCAGCTCAAACAAAGAGCCAAGAGAAACAAGAGTATTTACTTCGCTGTGAGTCTCAGCACTGTTGCTGTTTTCTTATCTGTGCATCTGATGAAAGTCTACATGAGTTCACTTTGACCTACATTAGGGGGAATGAGCTGACCGGGACCACACCACACAATGAGCACTTTGTTTGCCTCACACCCACACACACTCACACACATTGAGCACCGCCCCCCTGACTATCAGCTGCTGAGTCACAAACAGCCCCCTATTCAGCATAAAAGATAAGTATCTCTGTGAAGTCTTTTTCACACTTCAGCTCAGAGCGTTGTCTGGCGTTGGTGATGGGTGGATAAAGAGGAAGAGCACTCCAAGATGTACAATGTTCATTTTTAATAGACGCACATGGCATTAAATAATATCTCACAAACAACACAAAAAATTGTCTGGGAGGACACGTAGCACTTCTAAACAGCAACAAGCAGCTGGACCAATGACACCAAGAGCCAGATAAGGACAGGAAACAGGTTTTGGCACTGGCTGAGTGGTCCGGAGAGTGACCTGATGGGGCGGGTTGTCATGCATCTTTCGCTGTACGATGACTCTAAAATGTAGGTTTTTCTGAGAGGACAGATGGTGCCAGAGAGAAAGTTCGGACTGTCAGTAGAAACCAAGTCACAACAGAAAGCAGCTTATATTTTGATACTATGACTGAGTCGCGTCACCGAAAAAAGAAACACTGACGTGCTTTCATGCAACCCCACTAAGTTCAATGTAGAGATTTAAAAATAACGACGACACTCAGAACTTAGTGAAGAGACAGACAATGGAGGGTTTACTGTCATTATGCAGCAGGAGGTTCTTTCCTGTTGATAATAATGATAAAAAATATGGTGAGAACACTGATGGACTGTTTCTGTTTTGACACTGAAATCTGCTTTTTCACACTTTCTCTAATTAAGAACTCTCAACCTGCAGATTCACGTTTGTTCATTGTGTCAAACTGAAGTCAAGGACAAGTTAAATTTACAGTTAAAAACACAATGAGATCCACCATGTTTGTGTTTCATCCTATAAAACCTGGAAACTGAACTAGGCACCCTCGTCTTCCTCAGCCATGCTACAGGCCTGTTTGTGTTTGGAGGCTCTTTCTGTGTTGAGTCCTAAGTGAGAGCATTTTATTGGGTTGAATTTGGATTGTTCAGTCTTTGCACTTTTCGGATCCTGATCAAAAATTTTGACGGACAAGGTAGGATCACAAATCCTAGAAATACAATGTTTGAAATCATAAACATCATCAAATCACAAAGACAGACGACATGAAATGGCTCAGAAACACTGAAGGGGGGGGCGAACACTTTGGGTGCACAGATCCCAGGTCTTCTCTCTTATTGCCACAGGCATTCATCTTTATAAACATCCTCAAAGACGCCGTTTCCCTTTGCACGGATATGATATGTTTGAATGTAAATCTGCAAAATCTCCTGACGTGGACACAGGGAATAGAGGGAGACAGTTGTTGTTTGTGCTGCATGTTCACTTCTCTGCCTGCACGGCCCCCATACACAGACTCCCTTCCTCCTCAATGGTCTCCAGCTCATCTGTTCGGATGGCCTGTGTGATCAGGTTCAACTCCTCGCACATGGTCTCGTAGCGGTACGCCACACGGATGTCAGGAACATTGGTGCGTCTGATGTCGTTGTTCTCCTGCCCCTCCTTGATGTAGTTCGGGCCGAGCCAGTAGCTCTTCGCCTGAATGAGGGGACAGCGCAGAGTAAATTACTTGCAGAGCAAGAGGCTGAGGAGGAAACGCTGTTCCTGGAGACAGAGAGACTTGGCTGAAACGTGATGTGACGTGACGGGAACCTTGTGAGAGAATCCGCTCATCAGCACGCTGTTTCTGGCGAGCTCACACATGTCACAGGAACTCAGTTTCCACACCTGAGCAGCGATGCTGTACTCCTCCATTAGCGGCTCCTGCACACAAACAAAGTTAAGAGATGGTAGCACAGTACAATAAAGCCTTTTTATACATCAATTGGCAAATTCAGAACTCTGGAGGCCTGAAGTGTTCAACTGACCTTTGTGAAGTGAAACTGTAGAGGATCGTCCGTGGACAGAGAGACCATGAGGCCCCGGGACAGGTACTCAGGCAGAGGGTTACGATGGTAACTGAGGAACAGGCTGTTATTGCTGAGAGGAGACATGGCGATGCCTATCTGGGCCAAATAGTACAGATACTGCAGCACGGGAGCCTGGAGGAACAAGTCACAAGTTAGAGGATGTTTCGTGTGAATCCCCTGCTTATTCTGAGAGCCTTTAATACAGAAACATCAAAAACACCAATGAGTCAGATGATCTTATTGCCTGCGTGCATGTTCACTTGAACTGACAAATTACTGTGAAGTTTCTGTATTTGTGTGTATTTTTGTTGCACTGTGTTTGTGCACTTTTAACTTGGATGTTGAAGATAAGTCTTTAATCTGGAGAGCAAAAACGCTGAATAGTATTTCACGAGAAAAATGAGGTCTGTTTTTGTGTCAGGTTGAGTCTGGCGTCAGGATTCCAGTTCTAGTTTGAGACACTGAATGGTCAGTGACCCCATTTCTGGGCCAAGGAGTGGATGTCTTGGTCAGTTTTTAGCTTCACTGAAATGTTTTGGCAAATAAGAAGTTAGATGGGGGGGTCTGTGATCTTTGTCAGAGGATAAGTGTGGGGGCAAAAAAGTGATTGGAGACAACTGGTTGCTGAGATGTGTGATGACACTGGAAGGCTCGACAATGTGATGCTGCACAACAGTATGTGTGGCCTTGTGGTTTGATACTCGTCGCTAACTCATTTGAAATCCTGCCACCATGGAGAATGGATACGTGCTTTCAGGTCAGGCTTTACTTACAGTCTGGATAGACAACGAGTGTTTGAGGCTGAGTTTCGAGTAAATTTGCAAAAAATTAATGCGAGTGACCGTATTGTCCCTGTGAGACGATGAAACATGAATGTGAGAAAAGCAGATGCTGTGACAGTGAGGTCATACCTTCCTGAGGAGCAGCCCGTGGGATATGTTCTCCGACAGCATGAATCCAGACACCAGATGATGGATGGGCCCGGCCTCGCCACAGTGAGGACGGAGGACGAGTGTGTGAAATCCCTGCTGCCTGGACACACACACACACACACACACACACACACACACACACACACACACACACACACACACACACACACACACACACCATGAGAGGGTGACTTCCAAAAAGTGTTGGGGTTGATCTTTGCTTGAATAAAAGCTCAACTTTTCTCAGGCATACATATGTGAAAGGGGTTTTTCACAACAATAAGTTATTCCCCAACTCCTGTAAACAGGAAGTGTTAACGCGCTACAACAGTTAAATAATTGTGCATGTGTGTGGTGATAAACTCATACATTACTCAATTGGTGAGATCTGTTTGTACAAGTATAGTTTTTTTTGTGTCTGTTTTTTCATTTCACTGAGGCTGTCAAGCATAAATCAAACACTGTTTCAACTAGAGGCCAATATCTCTCAGAAAATGTGAAAATATTAACAGCTAACAAAATGAAAGTTTAAACTCCAAACACATCAGCAACCACAGCAGTGGTGCAGTGAACCTACCTGCGCAGGTGATTCAGCACACTCATGTTTGCATACATGTAGTAGAGGTAGTAGGAGTAGGGCGGGTTGTCCTCCTCAGTCCAGTTGACTGGCAGCGGACTGTCCAGGTTGAAGATATGTTGCTCAGGTTTGGATTCATCATCCACACTGTCAAATCCTACGACCTGGGTGGGAGAGAATGCATGAAGCCCCCTGGAAGTGCAATGGAAGCCTGCCGCAGGATATTTGCATGGTTGGAAATCACTGATTTGTCCATGCAGCTGGAAGGACATACGTGTTGGAGGAAGAGGTGCAGCTCCGGGTGACTCCGCGGGTTGATGGTGACCTCGAACAGAGGCATGAAGATGTTCTCCAGCATCTCTTGGAAGTTGCACAGTTGTTTTTTAGTGTGATAAACATCACTAAGGAGAGAAAAAAACATGAGAAAGTGTCATAAAAGTGAAACTCGAGTTACATATTGAAACACAGTGAATCAGCGATTTAACGGCATGTGGAGGAGGAGACTAACAAGAGTCGCGGCACTTGCACGAGCCAGCGCACGTTGTCAGAGTACACCTGGTGCTTGACGGCCCACTTGGCCAATTTGTCCCACTCGTTGCGGGAGCGTCCGTAGATGGACAGCCGGAGCTCCACGTTCTGGTACTTGCTCTCCTCCAAGTCAGACATCACCTCCTGAGAAGGAGCAACAGAAATCAGTCTAGAGGGCACCATCGACCAACAAGCTCATCAGGCAGGCTGCTTGGAACAGTGAGTGGACATGCATTCAGCAAGCACCTTTATAATGTGACCAAAGTATTTCCCCTCGATGTAGTTGTCTGTTTTGATGAAGATCTCTCTCAGGATGGACTCACCAATGGGATTGTATTTGGCATTGAACTTGTCAAACCGATGGAAAGTGTTACGATCCTGCAAATAAACGGAGGATCATCGTCTCAGTTCTTTCTTAGTTGTTCGGTTTTTCTTCTACACTGTGATCCACTCACTGCGTGCATGTCCAGGGTGTCGACGCTCAGGTCGAAGGCCGTCAGGTTCATGCTCTCAAACACCTCCATCAACGTCTGACCCTTCTCTCTTTCCACATGCACAATCTCCTTTGGATACTTCTTCATGGCCCTTTTGATAAAGCGAAGGAGGTGCTTCTGGTTCATGCAGGACGAGGCGTGAATGTGTGTGTCCACCTGTGAAACAGGACAGTAAAAATGCCTTCAACTGGAGTCTGGTTTTGGACAACATTATTTCACTGAACACATGCTTCAAGCTTTTTAAGTGTATTAACCAAAGGGAGAAAATCAACCCGAAGAGTCAATAACAGGAAACAAAAGAGTTTAAAGACGACACGTTGGTGGAATTTAATGCGGGACACAGAGCAAAATATCACTGTGAGAAGCTGCAGACACATAATGAGGACAGTGGGTCAGACTGAGGAACACTGATAGTGTAGTATTGTCACTTTATCTCATATTATCAGGCTGATTTTCTTCAGTTTTCCAGAGATGTGGTGGAAATGGAAGCTCCACAGATCACAAGAATTTTCTGACGTAAGACAGACTCAGACCAATGAGCGATGACTGGTTCAAAGAAGAAATAAGCTGTACCTTTCGGATGTTGTAAAAGTCTCTGTGTGGGACTTTCTTCTGTGCAGCCAGCTCTTTCATCTCATTCAGCAGGATGTGCATCTGGAACTTGGAGCTGAGATACTGCAGACGTCGGTAGCAGAAGGACTTTCTGTGGTGAAAACAAACATGAAATAAACACCTAGAGTATGAGCTGAACTGTTTGTTTTTTTCATGTTCGGAATGAGACGGGTCAGTGTAGGACTCTTTAGTTGCATCTGAAAATTGTGCTGGGATCTATTCAGGGGTCACGCACACGGGTCCATTAATGATGAGCGCCATCATGACGTTCATATCGGCGATGTACTCCTGCAGGTCTGGATATGGCAGGTCCAGCTCGGTGCTCCTGTGGTAAACATCACAACACAACATCTCTGTTTGCTGCCGGTGAAACGTGTGAAATGGCTCTAAAAACAGACGAGCGGCCGGCAGCCACACTGAAGAAGCGCGTGTGCAGGAAGTGGGTCATTGTGATCATCTCACTTCTCCATAGTGCTCCTCGACATGTACACATGCATGACGCCGTCCACCATCTTACAGCCATAACCCGTGTCTGGGGGCATGCTGGCGGGGTCCTGGTTCTCGTAGGGGTGCGTTTTAGAGACAGGCGGGTGCACAGTGGCATCTGAGTGGAGACAAGAGCGTCACGGTGTATCACAGATTTTAATGAGGCGTGCGCATGACTGCTACCACCTACATGTGGTGACAGCCTGTGCAGGGAGGGTGTGACAGATGGGTTGGGACATCAGGGGGTGGGCCCGGGTACAGGGCCTCATTATGTAGGTGTAATGATGTTTTTTATTACGATGGGACAGCAGCAGCAGGTGTTTCAGAATTAACAACTACAATAACTAGGACTTGAAAAGCATCTCAGATTGATTCTTGTTCTACGTATCTCTCAGGCAACATTTGTTAGGGTTACCTGCAGTTACGTTGGTCTCTGGGATCTCCTCCTCATAAATGTCCATCTCCAGGGGTTTCTCACTGAGCTCCTGCAGGTAGCGTGCGGTGGTCCGGCAGAAGCCCTGCAGCGACAGGCCCATGTACTTCTGCCTGATGAACAATGCTTTCACCACACATTTGGCAGCATCCAGCAGATCCGTGAATGGGACCTGGAGCAGCAGATCAGAATAAGAGAAATGGCAACAGGTGGTGTTACTTCAATGTGGGAAACACTCCAGCAAAAGTTGTGAAATACTTGTATTTTTGTTATTGTTGGGTTCCAGCTCTTGTTTTCATCACTCCCACTCACCCCACATTTCTCCTCCCCAGAGATAGTGACTCGCTGGTACTCCTTCTCTGGAATCAGCTCCCTCTCCTGCAGATCTGGAGATTGGCTCTGCTCCTTCATATATCTGAGAAAAAAAAACATCACGCAATTTCCCTCTGTTGATTTGGGAAGAAAAATGCATTGCAGGTTGATAACGGACTCTCGTTGACTCACTCGAGATCAGTGGCACTGTCAGTTTTCATGAACTCCTGTTTGGCTCGCAGCAGGATGTCGGGCTCGAACCTGAGGGCAGAGATGCTCGGCTCAGTCTGGGATCATCCACGTGAAAGTGTGCCCGCGAACACAGAGTGGTGGATTGCCACATTAACTACCTGCCAGCCTACCGTCTCGGTCACTTACTTGACATCCTGGCTGATCTGTCGCTCCAGGCGCTGACGTCTCTCCTCCAGCTGTTCAATGGGGCTATCCTCAGGAAACTCATAGGGGGCGCTCCGCATCTCACTGTCTGCCAGACTGCGGGAGAACAGCTCCTATGCATCGGCACGGACACGTCAGTTTTCGAACAATCTTTATGCATCATGCAATGACCTAATTTTTGACTTAATCATGGAGTTTATGTCCTTGTAGTTTTAGGTTGTACTTATTAGCGTATTGCCTTGTTTTTCCAGTTTTTGTTGTCTCTGAGTCGGTCATACCGACTTTTGTCTTCTTTTTCTTCTCAGCAGAACCACATAAAGTCGTGTTTCTTTGGGTCCTTGCTGATCATTCTGACTCATGAACTCTCTGCATCAAACTCTGACCTCAGCAATCTCCTTGTATTTTCCATCCATGGAAGTACGCAGGTCAATAGACTGTTTCAAGGCCACTGGGATCCCAGGCAGGGAGTGCTGGGAGGTGAGGAGGTGTCGAGCACTGCGGACCTCAACTGGGACAAACACAGAGAGAAAAATGACAAGTTACTAAATATTTTCCTTCTTTACTGATCTGTTCAGAGTCACAGCATCACATGGCAGTCCAAATATAGATATTGCACAAAAGAAAATGTGCTTTTTTCAATATGAGTATAGTTGAGTTAAATGTGAACAGTATTTTGGCTACTTTTGGTCTGAGACCACCAGCAGGCTTCTAAAACACAGACGCGCTTTCTCTGTCTCAGCAGAGACCTTCTGAATCAATTCATGAATCAGTTCATAGTTGGGTGATTCATAGTTACACACTCTTTTGTTCATTTACTGGAGGCTCCACAAAGCAGATGCTGTTGGCATCTTATTTACAGTCTTTGGTCAACTGAAGCCTGACTTCAAAGAACTTCAGTCAAGAAATTACTCGAATGTTCTTTCACACACTCACTCAATCAGCCTGATGGAAGTCCTTTGACTTGCCTCTCAGTCCATCAACACGTAACTTGTAAAACGACCTGCACAAGCATTTCTCTGCTCATTCAGTGCACTTTTTCGCAGCAGCAGGGGCCTGAGCTCAGCTGCTGCTTGTGCCTCCAACTACAATGACTCCATTCAGGTGGAAACCCCCACAGCAAACACACTGGTCAGTAAGAGGCATCGTCGCCACTGCGAAGCTAAAGTGTGATGCAAAGCCGGATGTCATGAAACATACTGGAAATATGGGGGGGGAAAAAGATGACTGGAAAAGGAAAACAGGACAAAGAAGAGCCAAGGATGCTGTGAATGGGCCCCGGAGGCGACTGTCTTTGTCAATAGCGATGAGGTGGAATAGAGGTGGAGTGTTCACTGATGAGAAACAGAAACCACCAGACAATACAGTGCCCTCACAGCTGCCTTTCACCCCCAAAGGGTGTATATTCACATAGCTGTTAATCGTTCCCCGTGGAACTGCGCACCTGTCACTGAGAAATTCATCACTTGCTGAATATTTCATCCATTGCATGCTAGGGTGTCAGCGAACCTGTAGTCCATCATTATTTATAGCCCCCTCCCACACACACAAACACACACACACACACACACACACACACACACACACACACACACACACACACACACACACACACA
>JASSRZ010000053.1:17398924-17422138 GCA_032164315.1 Malacoctenus gilli | reverse complement strand
ATTTTTATTCTGGATGACCTAAAGAGAGAAGACTCCTTTTTTTTAAAAGACTGATTCCCCTCTGCATCCTCTGCCTTGTTTTAAAGACTCGTTTTAATTAAACTGAAACTCGAGAGGTGGCTGTAGTAATAAACTACTTTTTAGTGAACTTGAACTTTGTCTCACTCATCTGTTGCACTACTAAACCAGGGATCATAAGAACCTGTGACATTTACAGTCTGACAATGTCTCTGACTGACTTTCTCATGTTGTGAAGGACTAAAAATGTGCAACTGAACTTAGACGACAAAACAAATGTGCTTTTACTTGATGGCATTATTTCATAGAAAATATGTCATCTGTGCTCTGGAAATGTTTTGTAGCTCAATACTACAAAAAGTTTGAGGCCTTAAAAGCCAACTGGAAGCACCCTGGTCCACAGTTATCAGGTGCATAAATGCATATACTGAAAATACTTTTACACATTTTAACAGGAAAAAAAAAGTTGCATATATAGACTTCAAAAGAGCTCGAACAGGCTTGCACATTCTCTCTCATGTGAGGAGTGTCCTGCCCAGCACAGAGACACTCGCAGAGCAGGGATGGTGTGAGAGGACGCTTCCTCATGCTGCGTCCCTCACTGGCTCTGCATCAAACAGCTGACACCTCTCAAAAACTCACTCAATGCCCAGAGTCGATTCAGTTTCTGCAGCTGCATCAAGTGCATGTCTGCAGGGCACCGGTGCTATTCTAGAAGAGAGAAATCATTGCCTTCATTCTTTCACTGCTGTCGAGCCTGTGACTTGTATAGAAACACAAAAGACTGGAAATGTAATGACAGAATCTACACACTAATCTGAACACCAATCCGTTCAGGTCCCACCGCTGCAGAAGCAGCAGCAGCACACTCGTATTGATGTGGGCTGCTTCTCTGTGCACAGTTGCACCTTCAAAGCACTTTGAAAAGGCACGGGGAAGCCAGTTTGTGGGCCGATCAATCTACACGCAATCTCCTCAGCACACTAAAGGCACCACTGCTCTGGGCTGCTACACGAAGCCGTCAAGGGACAGGCAGAGGAGGGAGTGGTGGTGATTGTGATAGATGGAGAGAAGAAGGGGGGAGGGTTGAGAGGGGACAGAGGAATTTGTGTTGTTTTTTCTGTTTCTTCATCTGAGAGGGATGAAGGTAGTGGAGCGTACCTGTCTCCTCAGAGCCGGCGTTAACCAGCAGCTAGCAGGGCCGAGGGAGGAGAGAGAAAGAGAGAGGGAGAGAGAGGCTGTCCTGGCAGGAGGATGGAGCATGCCAAACAGCGAACGGCCCAGGATGGCGTCTGCTGTCCTTTCAAGATGGGTCAGAGCATGACAGCAGGGAGGGACGGAGACAAACAAGAAACACTTCAGACACTCAAATGGAGCACAGGCTACACACCACAGACACACAAACACCTGCTTGCACGCCAGCACACTCCGAGAGCCAAACACACGCCTCCCTTAATTTGTCCCTGTCATACATACAAAGAGCTGGTCCAGCAGATCCATGAACTCCCCCTCACATCCCAGTGTGTGACCCCCTCTGCTCTGTCTGCCTCCCGGTTCAGGCCAGCTGTCGCTGCACTAGCTGCCTCTGGAGCTGATCCTCCTCATTTAAATGCCTCTGACATCTATCTGGGATGTACCACAGGAGCGAGGGGAGGTGGGGGAGTGACGACACGCAGCACCAGCAGATGTGGATGTCGCTGCTGTGCGCTCTCTCCTGCAGCACCCCCCTCCCATCTTGTGCATCGCCTGCGCGGTGTTTTGCTGAGGGGACCATGTGTTCTGGATGTTTGTGTCTTCTCCTCTCTGAGTGTGTGAATAAGATGGTGCTGTCTCAGCAGGAAGGGCTGAGATGTCATACTCTCTTTCTGTTGTGTTTTTTTCCCCTCCTTGCACGCTGAATAGTAGCAGTCTGAGAGACATGTCTGTCAGACAAACGAGACCTCACCTCCTTCTCCTCTCACATGAATGACATTAAAGGGCCAGCATGTTGTCCCCATTACGGTTTGTGGAGCCTGTTTTCCCATGCTGTACACACTGAGCCGCCTGTATGCTAAATGATAAACCACATCGTTATCAACTTAATCAGCTGCAGCATTTCTATGATGTGATTTCAGAGACAGACAACTGAGATCCTTCATTGTACATTCAGTGTGCAGCCATCCTGCTGCCATATCTCTCTGTTAGTCTTGAGAAATGAATGTAAATTTGCTTTGCTGGAAATACGATGCGATAAGACAAAAAGCATTTCAGCAGCTCAGTTAATAATTAAGAAAGCACTCTGCTGCACATAACACTTGGTTCCTAAATGCATCTCGATGGTTTCTATTAATGTCTGTTCTCAGATTTCTAATGAGCTTTGATCTAAATGACAGAGATTAAAAAAAAGACAAAGAGAAGGCAAAAGCCTTCTACCATTCCTCCATATGAGGTCATCAGAGCATCGATGGTCTACTGATCAGAAAGTGCAGCAAATTTATGTTTTGCAATGTTATACGACTCAATATGACCTGAATTTACATCTGTCTTGACCTCTGGTGGTTAATACATTCATGGTAGCAGCAATGGAAAAATGTGTGCCTACAGGTAAGAATCAGACAGCACCATCTTATTCACACACTGTGTTTCTCTTCTGTAATATATAAAAACATAAAATAAGTCTTTTACTTACGAGACTGTGTTGGTACGTCAGGAGATTTTGGAGACGTCCTCATGTGATTTTAAGCATGTCAACAAAAAGGGTCAACGGCTCGATGTCATGAGGGTAAAGGATGGTTTAGTTTATTGAAAATCATTTTGTGTGGTTGGAGGTTTGCACTGAGTTTCTTATCTTTCCTTGCACAACACTGCCAAGAGTTTCCCTACCGTTTTTTTCCACCTTCCACAAAGACTCCTGTGTAAGAATTTCACACAGGTTTCTTTTTCACTTTTGGGTAGAATAGAGCACGATTCTCTGTTCCTCCCCAAATCTGACGACAAGATCGAACTATCATTATTTTAGTTTTGCTTTATTGACGACCAGAAAATGTACAGAAAAATAAACTAAATTTTAGTGATTTAAAAAAAAGGGATTGCTGCAAAAGCAAGTTTAATCAAATATTCTTTTTTTTAAAAAAAAGGCGGAAACATAATACAAGAGAGTAAAAAAGACAAACTGACATTAAGTTCAGAGCTGATATTTACTGATGTCACGGTGCAAATGTTGTATTACAATTAATGCAGATCTCACAAATGTAATTACAAACGAATTAATGTAAATACTGTCAGTAACATCTTACCATATAATTAATACACATGTTCTCGGAACCTCAATATCAATGTCGCTGTCAATGAACCGAAGAGATGGCAGCTTTATTACAGTGATTGTGACTCCTGGCATGTGTCACCATGTTGTGCGGCTTTTTCTGAGGCTCTCAAATTTAATTTTACTTCCATGAGGTTTAATCAAATTGTTCAGTGCCCAAGAGCAGCGCCACATCATTTTAACAGGTCGCCCCCTTCTCAGAACAGGCGCCCCCCGATGGTCTGAAGCAGCACTGTCCCTTCAGAACTGCTGCCAACATCAGGCCTCTCTGCAATGCATCTAAAAGTGACCTGCTCTGGTGCTAAAGGGGAGTTCCCACGCTTAGGGTAGGGGGGTCCATGGGATCACCAGATGTTTGTTCAAGTGACACACACAAACTGTGAGTGTACCGAAGGATTGCTAAACTGCAGGTGATTAGCTGAGGGTGTGATGGGGTGGGACTCCCGCTGCCTTGGTCAATCATTAAGACAAATCAGAGCAATTACTCACAGCCTAACGCAGGGGCGTGACGGCAGCACTTTATTCCTGTCACTACTGTATTTGTCCAGATTGTGACATGTGTGGGCATGCATTGAATACAAGCCATGACACAGCCCAGAGAGGTATGAACGAGATGTGGGCAAAGTACAATGTGTCCAAAGGATCATCAGCAGCCTACGGTGAACGTCTCAGTGACTTGAGCTACCAACTGGTTTTATGTTGCTGTGGTATTGATCTGTGGAGTGGTTTTATACTGCTGCTGCTCCTCCTCCTCCTGTCATCATGCTGCACTGCTTTTCACAGGCAATTATATTTGCTCCTTTGTTTTATCTACACTACCCATTAAAGGAAAAGGCCACCCCAAGACGAAATTTTGTCTAGAAACATACTCCCCTGAGTTGGATAAGTGGGCAAAAGTTTTTTTTTATTCTACCCCGTGATTGTCCGTGTCCAGAAGTGCAGCGTTAGCTTAGCATAACTCCCTGTAAGTGGATGAGGTCAGTTAGCCAGTGTTCACAAAATAGTCATAAATGAACTCGAGAATTTTCCCAATTTCATCGTTTGACCTGTACATTCAAACTGAGAACAAATATCAATGCCAATATCACGAAGGGTTTGCCTTGAACAGACAAAGCCTTGGGACTATATACGGGCAAAGCACAGGCAAAGCACCACTGATCAGCGCAATGTCACTGTAGTGTATGAAGATCCCTGACTTCCGTCAACACACTAACGCTGCGCTTCTGGATACGAACAATCCCGGGGCAGGATAAAAAAAAAACAACTTTTGCCCACTTATTCAACTCAGGAGAGTATTTTAATAGCAACAATTTCGTCTTGGGGTGGCTTGTTCCTTTAAAGCAGCTAATTAATTCTGACTAATCTACTAGCAAACACTGACCACCTACCTCAACTTGCTCACCCTCGCAGCATATTGAATGCTCCACCAAGTGCAGGGCATCGGGTACAGAATGAGCTAACTGGTGAGTGGGCACCACTGTGATCTCAGAAATACCTTGTTCACAGCCAGAGGAGTGATTCATCCGCAGCTGAGGTTCACTCCACCAGCCCTGCAACAATATGCTAAATATGGACAACACTGCACCTCAGCCACCTTCACACAAGCACTGCACAACAGAGCAAAGAGCTGTCTGCATGATGAGCGGGAGCTTAATATGTGGGCGGAGGGTTAACGACCTCAGAGGAAAGCTGAGCTTTGACCGATTGAAATTCATTTAGAGCTTATTAGATCTGGCTGCAGTCTTCCACATTAGTCTGCTGGGCTAATTGAAGGCTGGTTCTTTGGGGCCTAATAACCCAAAAATCATTTGCCAAAGTATCTTTAATTTATGACCCTGCGACCACGGTAAAACCGAGTGTCCCTGCACAGATTTGTTGAACATTTACGAAGCTTGACAGCATCCCAGCAGCCCATAAAAGACAAAACGGTTATCACTGATCTGCAGCCAGTTTCTCCTCAATGTTTCTCTATACAGACTGTACTGTGCGATCTGCCCATACTGAGACAAATGCCTTTTGGGGAGAAAAAAATACAAGGGATGAGTCACTAAATGTCAGCTTTGCTTACTCAGATGGGTCTCTGGATGCTTTAAACAATGTAAATGGTGAGTTTTGATCTTGGTGTGCATCTGTATAGCCCCTCCAAATGGAATCTGGGAGCTTTCACTGCTGAATCTGTGCAGAGCCCATAGCTCCATCAATTATTTCTTACAGCCGGAGAGCAGCTTCTGTGAGGCCTTTGTCAGCTTTGAGCAGCAAATGGGAGTAATTACTGATAACATCCTGGCTGGTTGATTTGAAATATTTCAGAGCTTCAACTGCGCCGTTCATTGTCCGGGTAAAAAACCCAGGCTCTGATGACAACACCTCTCATGACCCACAAGTGGGAAATTTCTTTTGAGTTGTGGAATATCTTATTTCATGGACGCATACATTATGTAATTCAGTCTGTTTTTGTAAAAGAGCTGCCAATAGAGGGAGGCTGCTCCAACGAAAGCCCATCGAGATCAACAATATTGTGAATTATTTTGACAAATGTCGTTAAGTTAGGAAAATCTGTCTCGATCACTGGATTCAAGACATTAATGTTCACGTCCAGCTCTGTGAGGAGCTACAAAGAGGCTGAAATTATTTCCCTTTCATTTGCAGAGCTTTTTCCTAACCCTAACCTTGATTTTCAATTGTAAAAAACATTTTGGCCTATAACTTCTGAACCAAAAGTCCTAGACACTTAAACACATGTTTTCTGGAATACAATTTGATGTTTCCAAACATGTCAGTCATAGTCCCATGTCTGTACAACATTCCGTTGCAGGGCTACAAGAAAATTAACCCTAACCCTTTCCCTTAAAACCGAACCCTAACCTGAGAACCCTAACCTTGACTGTAACCCTAACCCTATCCTTAATTTTTTAGTGTGAAACACATTTTAACCTATAACTTCTTAACCAAAGGTCCTGGATACTTAAAAACGCTTTGCAGCAATATAATTGGATGCTTGCGAACACGTCAGTCCTGGTCCCATGTCTCTATAACATTCCCCTCCGGAGCTACAGGAAAATTAACCCTAACTCAAACCCGAACCCTAACTATAACCCTTATCCTACAACCCTTACCCTAACTGTAGCCCTAACCATAATTTTCAATTGTAAATCACATTTTTTGCCTGTAACTTCTGAACCGAAGGTCTTGGACACTGAAAAATGTGTGTGCGGTAATATAATTTGATGCTTCCGAACATGTCAGTCCTGGTCCCATATCTTTACGCCATTCCGTTCCGGAGTGATAGAAAAATTAACCCTAACCCTAACTGTTACCCTAGTTGTAATCCTAACTCTAAAACCCTAACCCTAAACCTAGAACGCTAACACTAACCTTAATTTTCATTTGTAAAACACTTCTTTACCTATAATTTCTTAACCAAAGGTCTTAGACACTTAAAAACGTGTTTGCAATGATATAACTTGATGCTTCTAAACACGTCAGTCATGGTCCCATGCCTCTATGACATTGTGTTCTGGAGCTACAGGAAAATGAACCCTAACTGTAACCCTTACCCTTCAACCCTAACTGGAACCCTATCCCTACCCCTTACCATAATTTTCAATTGTAAATCACATTTTTTCCTGTAACGTCTGAACCGAAGGTCCTGGTCACTTAAAAATGTGTCTGGTGTCTTTACAACATTCTGTTCCAGATCAACAGGAAAATTAACCCTCACATTAACTGTAACCCTAACACTAACCCTAGCCCTAAAACCCTAACCTTAACCCTAAAACTATAACCTTTACTGTAACCCAAACACTAACCCTAGTCTTAATTTTCAGTTGTAAAACACTTTTTGACCAAAGGTCCTGGACACTTAAAAGCATGTGTGCGGTAGTATAATGTGATGCTTCTAAACACGTCAGTCATGGTCCCATGTCTCTACGACATTCTGTTCTGGAGCGATAGGAAAATTAACCCTAACTGTAACCATAACCGTAACCCTAACCCCACAACCCGAACCCTAACCCTAAAACCTCAACCATAACCCTAGAACCATAACCCTAACCCCTATATTCCAATTGTAAAACACATTTTGGCCTATAGGATCCTAACCAAAGGTCCTGAATACTTAAAAGCATGGTTGTGGTAATATAATTTGATGCTTCTGAACACGTCAGTCCTGGTCCCATGTCTCTATGACATTCCGTTCTGGAGCTACAAGAAAATTAAACCTAACTGAAACCCTTACCCTAACAGTAAGCCTTACTCTACAACCCTAACCCTAGAACCATAACCCTAACCCCAAAATATCAATTGTAAAACACTTTTTGGCCTATAACTTCAAAACCAAAGTTCCTGGAAACTTAAAAACATGTTTGCTCTCATATAATTTTGATGTTTCTGAACACGTCAGTCACAGTCCCATGTCTCAATGACATTCTGATCAGGTGATATTTGAAAATTAACCCCAACCCCAACTGTAACCCTAACCCTAAAACCCTAACCCGACTCCTACACATATGTTGGCCCATAATGCAAATTTATTTTGACAAGTGTAGTTAAATTAGGAAAATATATCTTGATCACTCAATTCAGGATATTAATATTCATCTCCGGCTCTGTGAGTAGCTGCAAAGTGGCTGAAATTATCTCTCTTGCATTTGCATATTTCTTTTTTCAAATGAAAAACAAGCCTTCAAAGACTGAATGTGATGCTAAATGAAAGAGATGTTATCACAAGGGATCGTTTCACACATTTCAGATATGGCAAGAAGACGTCACTGGTTGTGCGCTGCAGTTTCAGGACATCACTGTATGTGTGACATTGCGGGTAAAAAACATGAATGAGCATGTTTTGCATTTCAGAGTAAATGTCGCTCTTGAAAAGGCCACAAAAAAAGCAGGTATTTCATCGTTTGGTCTTTCTCCGTTCTTTGTAGTTTGGATAAAAAGCCTGACCAGCATGTGCAAACATCAGAGAGGGGCTAATCCTCTCATTCAGAGGGGGATCAAGTCCTGTGGTACCAACAAACTGCCATCAAGCTAAGAGAAAAACAATGTCATCACAATTTATTCAAGCAGCACTTTTCTGTTCTCCAGGAAACAGGCCACATGGACTGACATTTTCAGGTCAAGCCGGTTGTTTTCTTGTTTGTTTTTTTTTTATCATGTGCACTTTGTTCATACAGGACACCACTCCACAAAGAGTCTAAAAACAGGGCAAATGGGAAAGAAATGTAGCTTTCCACTTGACAACAATGCGTTACATAACATCAGAATCGTTCCATCCAGCAGTGGCAGCTCAATAAGCAAAATTACTTTCCAGCTGAAGCGAGTTTTGCCCCCCCCCCAAAAAAAAACATCGAGAAGCTTTTTACTGGCACAAAACGGCGGGGCATCAAAGCCCCGATCCTGCACGGAGAGGACATCATCTGCCGCACCTCCACGATCAACAGGTTCGCAAACTACTTCAGCAGAAAAGCAACTCCAACCAACTCTTTTCATGAGTGTTTTCTGCCACTGGTTATTTGATTACCACTGACAGCAAACATCCGATTTTGCGAATGCACACTTGACAGTGAATCCTCCACAGGCTCAGCACATACAGGAGATTTCTCCCTCTGTTACAAGAGCTGAGCACTCAAAGTGTACTCCCCTGTGCGACCCCAACACTCGCTCTACTCACCTGTGCTGCCTGTGTACTGCAGGCTGCCCCGTTTACGGAAGGGGGAAAGGGGCTTGCTCTTGGCCCCAGCTGTAGTCCCGGAGGGCATGTTGGAGGACATTATCCGGGGGTGCACAGATCAACTCGGCACGGATTGCAAAGCAAGAACTGAGTGAGTCAGAGCTGCAGAGATGGAGTGTCGAAGAGCTTCAGAGCGAGAGAGAGAGGGAGACAGAGGAGGAGGAAAGAGGGGACAGAGAACAGACAGCAGAGATGTTGCACAGATGCTGATAGCTGCGGGGAGAGTAATGGCAGTCAGTGTAAGAGTGTGTAACTGTGTGAGAAGGAGTGTGCGTGTGCGTGCGTGCGTGCGTGCGTGCGTGTGTGTGATACGTGCCTTTATGCAGGGATTTCCAGCCTGGTTGGTCCAGCGTGGGGCTGCAGAGCATCCCTCTGCAGCGAAACAGGCCACGCCCACCACAGAGAGCCTGGGCTGCAGCACTGGTGGAGGTTGGGGGGCGTGATAGAGGGGGCTCGGCTTCCCACTCCATCAAACACACATGCGCACAAACACGCACACCCACACGCACGCGGTGCTAAACAAAAAAAAAAAACGCAGCAGAGCAGAGCTGCTGTTGCCATGACAACTACAAATCTGTGTGTGTGCATGTGTGTGTGTGCATATGTGTGTGTGTGTGTGTGTGCGTGTGTGTGTGTGCGCGTGCGTGCGTGCGTGCGTGTGTGTGTGTGTGTATGCGTGTGTGGGTAAACTGGCTGAGAGAAAAAGTTGTGTTTTCAGTAAAACTGAAATAGTACAATGAGATCCAACTAAATAGTGGGATGGAAATTCTTGTGAACTTCACAGTTAGGTGGTAATGCTTGAGAATACCAATCACATATCACAAAATTAAAACAAAGAATGGCTTGATGGCTTCTGTGCAACATCATCCAGTGGATTTCTCCCCAAAGGAAGAAGACTATTGATAAAGTCCAATAAAAGAGCCTTCCTCAGCCTCAGCCTCAGCCTGGTCTTTACATGCTAAACTGAAGAAGCTCTATTAAACTGAAAAACATCAGGGAGTTAATGTGGAACTGAATGCAAACTGGGTCACTACACTGCATTGAATCTTCGCTTGGTGTAACGGGTTGAATGTAACTGCAGTTACATTCAGTTACAATGTCTAATAAAGCTGCATCATTGGAGTGTAATAATAGCTTTGTACAGTTACAAACACATAGAAAAAAAATCCCATCAAAAAAACATTCGTGAAGCTTTTCACATTTAATGGTAGAGTTGAATTTGCCAGAAAGGTGATGTGCTGCTCCGCAAACACAAAGATTTTGTGTCTGATTCTTGGGGGCTCAAGAGGTCTTTTGTTGCTGCTTCTGAAACCTGCACTTTGATTCCCACATTGTTTTTTTATTTCAGCGGGAACAAAGGAAAATATTTCAACCTGCGAGGCAGAAGGATACAACAGGGTCTCAGTGTTGGTGTGCTGAAAAGCAAAAGTGGTTCAATTATCGATAATTACTGACTGCATCTTCTTCCTGCTCGCTTGTGGTTGCGGTCATATCGGGCCGTTTGAAGTGAAGCTACTCACAGAGAACAACTCATCTGACAGCTCAGTATGAACAAACCAAAAGTGCAGTGAAAGATGTAAAGCAGAAAGGAGGGAGTGAGCTTTCATCAGACCAGAGCCCCCCCCACTGGTGACCCCCATTACTGCACAACATTGTAACACACTGCCAAAACAGTCCTATAAATAAAAAATGTGAGTATTTAAAGGCGATTTGCTTTACAACTGATATGCAAACACTCATAAATTTCGATGCAGTGTCACAACAAAAACTGAGTCTTTCTCTCTTCATTGTAATTTAAGGCAAAAAAAAAAGTTACTCTGAATGTGCTTCTTTGTGTGCCTGGTGAAGAATTTTTGGTAATATCTAAGTCTGGATGCGATAGGATGATGATTGAATGTTTTAAGATTGAGATCAATCATTCAATTGCACCTGCAGTATTGTACTTGTCACTGGCGCACCCTCGTGGTACAGATATGCAGTGAAGATGAGTGCAGGTTGAGCAGTGGCTGTTCAGAAGGAACTCACAAAACTCCTGTGAAAATGTTCACTGCCTAAAATCCAAACCTTCTCGACATTGTATTTATTCTATTATTTGCATTGTAATATTATGAATCATAAAGACTCATTCAAGCGATAGTAAAAAATTTTTTTATATTTTTGGAAGAGACACTCTCGATGTGAAACATTTCTCTGTGGATTTTTAGCCTGTTACCCTGGTTTCAGCTGCCACCATCAGTCAACCGAGCAGCACAGGGGGGATTCCCTCTGATGGCTGTCTGTCACTGCGACCAGGATCGTGTCATGCTGAAGCTGTCAGAGGCAGAGGTTTGTAAATTATTGGGCTTTTTCAGAGCTTCTTTGCAGCATGTTCTTTCACCCAGTTCAGAAGGGGGCTTTACTGATGCCTTTCAGTCTTTAGTTTATGCGCAGTGACTAAATGCTTTTATGTGAACATATAAATTCCGTCTTTCTTCAAGTCTTTTTTGTTCACCACTTCCAAAAACATCTTCTCAAGCATTGTGCTTTTGTTTAGTTTTCTGTTTTTTTTTATTGCCACACTCGCACTACTTCCACCTGTAGCCAGGTGGCGCTACATAAACCACTTGTGATCAGAAAGGAGACGTCGCTGTAAGAATCTCAGATAATTTTCACAAATGTATTAAAAAATAATTGTAATTACTTCCCAAAAACTCAGATTCATTTTTATTTCATGATTCAGAAGATTTTCCCTCAAGACACATTAGTTTCTTTTTGCCCTTTAAACTCCTTCATGACACCATTGACATGTTTAGAAGAGGAAACTGAGTTAAAAAAAAAAAGTATTTTGATAACATGGAAATAATCCTTTTCCTCAAGCTGTTCCCGGCCATGAGCAGGTTAAATGTTATTTCACAAACTGTGAGTTTCAGTGACCTGCAGTCAGATTTTATGGATGCTTAACTTTAAGGCCCCGATGTTAACCTGAAGCTGAATAAAACTAAAAGGTGGATAAATTCACCTGCTGGTCTAAATGAAAAGCAACCTGAGTGGGGCGAAGAAGATGAATCTGTCGCATGATGCCCAGGTAGAGATTGAGGTGTTTTGCAGAGGAGGTGAAGTTGATGAGAGAATATTCTTTTATTTCTTTGTGACAACACCTCCTTCCCCGGAAGCCCTTTTAGAAGGGATTGAGTGGGTGAACATAGTGGGCCCTTTCAGCCTCACGCCGCTCTTTTATGAAAGATCTGCTGACAGCTGAGGACAGTCTGCCTCAAAGAGGAACAGAGGTGGGAGAGGATGCATGAGGACAAAGACTCTGATGTATGAGTGGAATCAGCTCGAGTCCTCTGTGCTGCAGTCTGACTTCTGCTCGCAAGTTAATCTCTTTGTTAATCCCTCCTCGGCAGAAGGGAAATATACGCTGACCTTGAGCAAACCACCTCTGTATTATACAGACAAGCGTGTACATACGGCAGCAGCTGGAGCGATCTGGTGGTGTTTCCTTTGCTGGTACAAGTGGCTTCGTTTGTGTCGTCCTCCCACAGTGGTTTGGTGTAAGAGGGAAATTGGAGGATTAAGGCGAGATGGCAGGAATAGCAAACGGGATTAAGACTTTTACATTTTACAAGTGTGCTCAGTCTATTTATTGCCACCACAGACAGAAACATAGTATTAAAAGTTAGTATGCATGCATCTGTGGGATGAACACAGGGCTAATACTGATTATCCATTGCCAAGCAGCTCATACTGTGGCTGACAATGCTGCGATGATTGAAGAGCCCATTGAACAGTTGCAGGATCAGTTGGGACATGCTGTTAGTGCCATGAGTGACCAGGTTGACCTGTGACAGGAGGAGGAGGAGGCCAGCCTTCTGTTTGTACATCCAATGAATGAATGCAGATTATTGCACGTAGATCTTGCTCTGTTGGACCATTCAGAAGAAAAATAAAGTAGTTTCCAAGACATCTGGTCTGTTGCCGTGCAGCAGGAGTACAACAGATGATCTATCAGACCAACGTTTCCTCTCAGTGAACAAAACAACGTCCTCCAACACAAAAAGCCAGTTGAAAATGATTTTTTTTCCTCTAAACTTAACTTAAATGAACACATGTTCTATTTAGTCGACTCCCAAGTTTGGCTTGAGTTGCGGCTGCACAGATTTTTGATGAAAGCTTCTGCTGAAAGAAATCTGTTGGATTTCACAGTGTGACAGTGAGCGGCAGGACTAAAGTCAGCTGCTGCACAAAACAACGCATCAGTCCTATTTTTGTTGATCCTCGTACAGATGACACGTCATGTTATAATTTGTCGCAGGTGGCTGTACGGTGGATTTGTTTGGCGTGGGAGTATTAAAAGCGTGTGTGTAAACGCTGCTGCACGGTGTAACCCAAGTCACACCCACGTGCCATCAGTGGGAGTACACCTATTTATTTTTCTGCCCAGATTTGTGCTTGTAGGCTAAAGCTCATGAGCTCCTCAGTGGCTGTGGTGGCGTTGGGGGAGTAGACGCCACCTTGTGTAATGGAGTCAGCAGGGGATTTCACACACCAATACAACAACGAGGATTCAATTTGGTTGTCTGAGATACAAACAACATGCGGGTGTGTTTCTGTCAAGAGGGTGAAGATCCTCTCAGGCTGCTTAATTCTATGCCTGTTTGGGCGGTTTGTTTACTGTTTGTTTGCATGTTTCTATGAAGAGATGCCAGACAGGAAGACTCTGTCTCATGTGCTGATCTCTTTCACGTTGTTGAGGCACTTTTATTATGTTCTCCGTATGATGAACATCAGTCTTGCATATTAGACATGTTAACACTCTGTAGCCTCTGCTTCTCATCTGTGCAAGCAATAATGTATGTCCCCCCCCTCTCTCTCTTTCTCTCTCTCTCTCTCTCCTGGTCTGAGGCTCTGTGAGTAATCTCGTCAACAGATCAGAGACGCAGGGACTGAGCACAAAGCGGGACTAGCCCGATTAGCCCGCTTGGAAGCGTTCGGGGATTTAGCCCTCGAGCGCCCTGCCCCAGGCAATTAGCACAACATGAGGAGTGCAGAGTGACGCCAGCGCAGGGCTCAGCGTTCCAGAGCCGATCTGGACTGACACACTGATGAGATGTGAGGCAGTTTGAAAAGGCAGTGACTTTTGTTGCAGAGTCAACGTGATGACAGATGAGCAGAGTTTATAGTTGTTGTTCATTTTCATTTGGAAATCCTGATACAGTTTCCTCAGCCGTCAAGTTTAACCACTGATTCTTTCTAATTTTAAGTCCCAGTTTTTAAATCTTTCAGCCCACTGAGCCTATTTGACCCTGACGTCACCAAACTGGATCTGGTGCTGTCTGGCCGCCTCAAGGACAGACCTGAGATCTGTTAAACCAGCTCCACCTCTAATAAATATACAGGGAAAGTTGTCAATACGTGCAAACAGCAGGTACAGTTCACCACTTTTTTTTATGTAGAAATACAAATTACTGTTAGTGTGTGTGCCACCATTTGGAGTATTGGGATTTAAACCAACACACTTGATGAGGATGTCAGCAATGTCACTGCTCCACTCTTTGCTGCTGTTGATGTGCAGCTGAAGCTCGACACACCTGCAGCTGCTCTGTTTGTGAAGCTTTGTCCACAACGCACATTGAAGCTGCAAATCCAACTTTATGAAGTCAGAGAGAGTAGATTTGTTTATGTCCATGTGCCAGTGAGCACACACAAGATTTACATTTAACGTGGTTCATGTTGCTTCACTCAGCAGAGCTTCGTACAGCACTGCAAACTTATGCTGAACCTAACTAACTAGCTTCAGCTAACTAACATATGCAATTATAGTGAAACAATTCAGAGGGGATTTCAGGCAAGAAAAAAAAACTCAAATGGGCATAAATGGGCATTGTAGAGTTTATGTTGTGTTTATGTGGCTTTTCAAATATCATTGAAGAAAAAGGATATTTAACAGTTCTTTTTAAATCCATCAACACACCGAAGACACTGTAATTAAACCTGAATATATGACACAGACATAAAGAAGCTCCAAAAATAGCTACAATTTGGAGCTTTATTGAAGAACCATTCACAAAAGTTTCTTTTTAGTAGTTATTGCTTCAAATGATACACAGTTAATCTGCTCTGACTTTTTCAGGGGCTGAGATGGAAACCAAAAGAACCTTTCCACAAAAAGAAGCTGAATGAGTAGGAAGTGATTGCAGGCAGTTTCTCTAGTGGGAGCGACTGGTGAGTGGCGATGATGCACGATGTGTTGGCATGCAATAACCATAGCAGGGGCAGAGAATCCATCCAGTGTCACAGGAGGCTGCACTTTCATTATCCTGTGGAGCATCAAGTCAGGCTAACAGCTACCTGCCAAACTAGTAAATAACAAAGTCACAAGCACACAAGCACATAGAAGAGCAATGGTGCCAAGTGGTAATGGAGCTTTGTTTTTTCATTCAAATGCAATTGAATCAACTCTCTTTTTTACGTGTTTAATTCGATGAGACCAAAAAAGGGCCTGTCTAAAAATGGCTGTGATGTAATTCACAGGTCAGCATAAAGTGGAGCAACTTTTGATTGAATTAATTGACTCAAACAACCCGGTTTGAGTACCTCAACATGCAAACGTGCAAAGGAACGGAGCGGAGGACGAGGCCCACTGACCTCAGCCCATCCACTGCGCCGCGCCTGCCACAACAAACACGCTTGCAGCCCCAAACATCACACCTCCCTTGCAAAATTTCCACTCTAATACCAATATTGTCCAACTGTGCCGGATGCTATTCCAACTGATACAGATTATGTAACCTGAGACGCACATTTAGGTCATGTTATCGCTGAGATCCCCCCCCACACACAGACCAACAGAGTGCGGTGACAGTTTCTTTATTTAGCGGGAAACGCACCACCTGGGATTTAACCTTCTTAGCTGTAAGGAGTTTATAAGACCTTAATGCCTCCCTCCCTGCTTTGTCCATGTGACTGACACTGAAGTCAGGAGTCCAAGTGGCAGAAATTATGGCATGGATAAAAGAAATGGCTGCACCTGCTCTCTGCAATGCAGAAGACACATATACCTGAAGGTGTTGATCCTGCTCAGATTGTTTGAGTGGCTGTCGCAAGCACACGCAGCTCTATGACTGTAAAAAAATGACAAATATCTACATAATTGTACCTTTGTTGTGTTTATAAAGAAAATAAAATATGTTTGTTCAGCACGAACACAGCATAAACTGTTGCCTATATTAACCGATTTGGACACTTTTTCTCGGGTAATTATTCATATTCGAGCAAACATCAATATCGGTGCCTTTCAATGACTGTGAGAGTTTATTTTCTCATTTCCTTTACATCACTATTCACTATTGCCCTCATTAGACTAATTGGATTGACTGGCCAATCAGGAAGAGGCACCTCCTCAGGATCAGGATTTAAACACAAGGAATTAAAAGCTGGATCTCTCAGATCTGCTCAGTGCTGCTGAATTGATTTGATCCTTCAGAGGACCCATCTAATCAAAGAGGGCCAAGACGGCTCAAGCGCCTCCCTCCCAATCCCCTTCCGCCTGGAAATCGTCTTTCAGCACGATTAGTGCTGCACCCAGATTCTCGGCAGCTGCTCACAGAGAACCGTCAAAATTTCTATCATCGAGGATCTTGAGGAATTGGAGGAAGAAAGTATGGGTGCAGGAGCCAGCGCTGAGGACAAAAAGTCAAAGGAGTTAGAAAAGCAACTTCAGGAAGATGCTGATAAGGACTCTAAAACCGTCAAGCTCCTGCTGCTTGGTAAGTGATCTTAAATGATCAGATCAACAGGTTGTTTTTTTGTTGTTGTTCTCAACTCAAACAAAAAAGTTCAAAGCAAGTTTTTTTTTCTTCACCTTTCAATTGTGTCTGGACCCAAAACTTTCAGTGGTGTCCTGCAGTGTGACTCCTGCAGGGAGTCGACAGGTGGAACTGAGCTCTGAAACACTCGCAGGTGAAACCTGCTGCAGGGAAAATGTTCAGTCAGATTTATTTTTGCTTGAAACTTGGAAAACTTGGTTTGTAAGTCATGTAAAGAAAACTGCTTTGTATTGTTATGTTTCCTCAAATCGAGGTTGAAAAACACACGTAATCCTTAGGTGAAAAGCCAAAAGGCTACTCTGGGGTTGTCTGCTTGTTTATGTGACTTCATTAAATCTTGGATATGAGCCACAGGTAAGCAGGCTGTTTACTGCTTACTGAGAGGTGGAGTACAGTTTGTCAAGTAGCTTTACAGATCTGCTTCTGGATAAACAGGAGTTTATTACACGTATGTAAACACCACTGCAGGCTCACCGTGACTGAAACAGTAAACGAGGGCATTAAAAGATGGGAGTGAGAAAGTTTGCAGATCAAACAAGAAGGTTAGAAAAATAAATGAAAGCACTTACTTGAAACTGAACAAAACAAAAACAACATATTGTATTGTGTTTTATCCATTATATTGGAGGTCAGGTAGAAAAAATGGACCTAAATGCTTTATCTGGACCTCTCACACAGAAAAATCTGCACCAATTTGAGCTCAGTCAGACTTTGTCATGCTATCAAACTTGACAAGAGTTTCTCTAAATCATCTGCAGAAGGAACATGAACTTTTCAAATGTCCAAAAAAACATAAATTAATGATATTGCCAAGATTTAATTGTGCAGGATTATTTTTTCATGAATAACAAAATGAAACCATAAGCAATACAAAATTCGCTTCACTTTCTTGAATGCATCTTGGACATCAGAGTGACATTTTAGTTCTGATGGAAGGACGTAGGTGCTTAAAAGATCACAGCCTTTGCTCTAAATGAATCACAGCCCCGCAGTGATATGTCAATCCGATTAGCTAACTGGTTTAGCGCAGCTCAACTTGGCGAGTTCTTTGTTGACCCTGTAGCTCGCACAGAATCTTTAGTGTGAGTTTCAGCGGTGAAAATGTTTCCTTACAAAGGCTGCACGAGTCAGGTGTCTGATACTGTGCTGACCTCACAGAAAATGTTGGTACTGCATCGCAAAACCTCACCATTCTGCCAGTTTTGTGTCAATTGTTTTCAAACTGTGGTGAGCTGCTCCTGTTGCAGCTATGTGCATCTTGTGTCAAATGAAACACTAGAGAAAAAATGGGACAAGAGTAGCTTTGCGTCCTCTCTTTGAATGAAACAGAAAAAATCTGTGAGGCCCAAAACAATGATTTACAGCTGAGTTTACATGCACCCGATTTATGCATGAAGCTGCTTCTTTGAAAAGTCTCTAACAAGTAGAGTGGTCAACATACTGGTGACCTTTAAGACATCCTGATAACAAAACACTGAACATGATACGGCCTTACAGACAAATGTCAGTAGGAAGAAAAGCAATACCACTAAAATGGCCTAACTGTGAGACCTTACAGGCAGACCCTGTAACTTACATAGTGGTTCATAAACGACTGAAAAGCTCTCTGGGTCTTTGCATAGTTGGTTAATTGAAACAAGTTTCCACCCAGTTGAAAAAAAAGAATGAAAGTTCATCTTTATAGGCCAAACGTTGTGGTGCTGCTTGGCCCAAAGGCCAAATAAACCTGAGGTATGAGAACGACTCTGAGAGGATAAAAGTACTTCTTCTTAGATCACTGGAGCTCACTGTCATCACTGTGTCACCTTCACAACCCCTCCACAAATTAGCAAAACAAGCTCGTTATTGACTCTCTAATGACTCTGAGCGGGGGAAAACCCACTTTCTGCCCGAAAGGGTTGGATGAGGCCACATGAGCGCAGGCTTGAAGCATTTAAACTCTCAGCGGTAATTTTGAGGTGGGGCTTAATGTGGCTCCAGTGAGAGCAGGACAGTCTGCTTTCAGTGCTCTGTGACGCAATAAACTCCTTCTGGCTGGGGTTTGCTGTGGGCGCCGCACAGGGCCTGACACGCCACCTTCATCCGGCACCCAATACATGGGCCAGGGTCCCATCATGCTCAGATCCGAGGCCTGTTGCATGGCAGCTCTCTTCAGTGAGGGACGCGAAAGCTGGCAAAACTGTGCCGTCACCAGGAGACTCGGCACTCATGCCAGGAAGTGCACAATGTGTGAAAAGTTATATTTGACCTCTTTAAACCGTCCAAGACCCAATTAAAAGGTTTTATTGCTCAGTAAGAAACACATCCTGACTGCTGGGCTGGGTTTTTTTTTTAGGTTAATTTAGTGTCCGTCCCTTAAAAACATCACAAGGCTTCACATAAAACAGGAACTTAAGAGAGAACTAGTTTGTTAAAGAGAAATAGATGCCGACGCCAAACACTCTGCTGCTGGCACACAATTCTTCTTCTCTGTCCGTTATCATGGCTTCCGCCTCACTTTTCACAAGTTTGTTCAAATCTTATTAAATTCATGATGCTTATTTGTCCAACAAGCTCGTCTGCTGTCCTGTCGATGTGATAGTACTTGTACAAAGCTCCGTTTTTCATGTACTGACTTGATTCAGATTTGCTCAGCTCTACATGACACTGATGGATATCAGGTTCAGGTTGTCCTGAGTTGCTGAAACTCTTCATACCTTTATATTTGTGTTGTCTTGTGGTGTCGAACGATCTGACGTAAAGAACAGCAGTCTGGTTGGCGGGACTTTTACCCTCGTAATCTGTCCAGATTTCTCCTTCATACTGACAGGATCACCAAAGCTTATTCTCAGCTGTTTAAGGCCGACAGGCTACATCTGCTGAAGGCCCATCTGAGAGGAGAACAGAGGTCAGAGTGTTAAGTCTAACATTTGTCTTTCTTTTCTTCTCAGGTGCTGGTGAGTCAGGGAAAAGCACCATCGTCAAACAAATGAAGTGAGTGTAAAAAGGAGGGATTAAAACAGGCACTTTATGTGTCATTGGTCCCGTGCTTGTGATGAGGAATCCTTGGAGGAATATTTCTTTTTCTTTTTTTCTCTTTTACAATCTCATTTGTCAAGCATTAGTCAGCGAGCCAGACCTCCATGTATGTCTGTAAACTCTCGGTGATGCCCTTAACAGAAGGTCAACAGGGCAGTCAGCCAATTACCAATCTGTCAGCACTTTGTGCACTCAGTTAAACTCTGGCAGCCGGTGCTGAATTCAGAAACACACCACAGGGGGGCACTGTGAGCACAGGAAACAGGATGTCATGCCAACGTAAAGCACAGTCAATTGTTGATAACTTATGAATCATTCAACTTGATGAGTTACCTGCAGAGCCATCTAATTCACTCCCTGTTTGATGTGACAGTAGCAACATACCTCCAGTCGAGCGTCGACATGACAGTGAACTTTTCTTCCTCTGCACAGGATTCTGCATCAGGGAGGTTACACGAAAGAGGAACAGATGGAGTTCAGAGCAATCATCTATGGCAACATCCTGCAGTCTGCTCTGGCCATCATCAGAGGCATGGAGATGCTTGGAATTGACTTTGGCGCGCCCTCTTCTCAGGTCTCAGTTTTCACCCGAAACACAAACACAGCAGACTCGACCGACTCGTTGGGTCAATTCCAGCTGAGAGACACTGTGAATGGTGCCTTTCCAGTGCTGATGGATTTCTTTCCTGTGTATTTGTGAAACTACAGGAGGACTCACAGAAGCTGCAGAACTTGTCGGACTCCATTGAGGAAGGCACGATGCCTCCTGAGCTGGCAGACGTCATCCAGAAGCTGTGGAAGGACTCTGGAGTGCAGGCCGGCTTTGAGAGAGCTGCTGAGTACCAACTGAACGACTCCGCCGGATAGTGAGTCTCTGTTTTCTTGTAGAACCTCACGTAAAAGGAGGGAAGCTGCTTGTTCTTGAAGTATGACTGTTTTTCTCTCTCTTTTTGACTCCCTCAGCTACCTCAATGAACTAGACAGAATCTGCAAGCCAGACTACCTCCCCACTGAGCAGGATGTGCTGCGATCTCGAGTCAAAACAACTGGTATCATCGAAGAACAGTTCTCCTGCAAAGAGTTGCACTTCAGGTGAGTCACGGAGGGGGCCAGCCGGACCGCACAGCCCCACGCTGTCCCCGACACCTCTCTGACTTTTCCCTCCGACTCTCCTCCAAAAGGATGTTCGATGTGGGCGGCCAGAGGTCAGAGAGGAAGAAGTGGATCCATTGTTTCGAGGGCGTGACCTGCATCATCTTCTGTGGAGCCCTCAGTGCGTACGACATGGTGCTCGTAGAGGACGACGAAGTGGTAAGTAGGAACTCCTGCCACCTGATGACAAGACGTCACCCAAACAAACAACCTCGACACAGACTAACTCAGCGTTTCCTTCTGACCTTCACAGAACCGCATGCACGAGTCCCTCCATCTATTCAACAGTATCTGCAACCACAGATTCTTTGCACTGACTTCCATCGTGCTTTTCCTCAACAAGAAGGATCTGTTCGAAGAGAAGATCAAGAAAGTCCATCTGAGCATCTGCTTCCCAGACTACGATGGTGAGAATGACTGACAGATCAGTCAGAGGCTCGAATCATTCTGAAAATAAAAATGTTAACACACAAAGTTATGGGTGCACATGTTTTTGAACCTTGCTTCGATCTTCACACTGGATTTGTCCTTTTCTTTTCAGGTCCCAACACATACGACGACGCAAGCAACTACATCAAGTCACAGTTCTTGGAGCTGAACATGAAGAAGGGTGTGAAAGAAATCTACTCCCACCTGACCTGTGCCACAGACACTAAGAACGTCGAGATTGTGTTCAACGCTGTGACAGACATCATCATCAAAGAAAACCTTAAAGACTGCGGTCTTTTCTAAACAGCTCCAGAGTGAAAAGAGGTGAGCGGCGGCGGACCAGCATGGCACGGTGCGGCGCTCTCCAGGACTGTGTGGATGGAGGCTAATAGGGTCCAGATGAGGCAGACCCTCGCCAATTCAATTTAACCCACTCTCAGCGAATCCTGTCTGCCGTCATGCGTTGCCAAGCAACATGATCTGGCCATATCTTGAGAGGACACAAGCTCAAACTGTACATGTTATGAACAACCCCTTTGGAAATGTCAGGGATGCCAATGAGGAGCAGAAAAGGTCCTGGTAGTCGTAATGTGAAAAAAGGCTTTTATAGATGTGAAATTCACAAATCCTGAGCGGTTTCAGGAGAAACCAGTGAAATTTTGCTCCAGATCTGATAGTTTCAGGACGGTGGTGTCAGTTTTGCCCCACAAACCTAAAATTACAAAAAGTGCAGGATGAATCAGCACTTTCAGCAGGCATCGTTTTCTTTTAAGAGTGTGAAAGTTCTCCACACATGGTCTGTTTAGCGATCTTCAGCATGTCTGACCTGTTTGTCTCTCCTCCCTCGCAGGACTTCCTTTCCTACCTTAACCCTTCACATATTGGCATTAACTAGGAAGTGTACTAATGGAGCACAGAGGATCCTCAGATTGTGTTGATGCCATCGCTTCCATGCCAAGTCCTGGTCCCTGACTGCTCCCCAGCACCTCAGCACCTCCACCAGCACATCTCCGCAGCACAGTGTGCGTCCAGCCGGGCCGAATCAACCTTCCGAGCGGCGTAACACCACTGTGGATGTTGTACAGCTTCCCACAGGATTCTTCAGTTTTTCTAAAGTACAGTGTTTTTCTGAGCTGCTGGTTTGAAGACATGAAGAAGAAATAGTTGCTCTTTCTATCCTCATTGCTTTCTTTTGACCGCTGTGTTGTGAGTTATATTTACTATTAAAGCCAAGCTCTGTAAAATAAAATTAATTATTTGGGGGACAAAAGAATATAATTTTGAATAGCAACATCTCAACCTTGTTTTTGTTTTGAGTACCGTAGTCTCTGTGGTCTTGATATTTAAACTGTATAAAAGTTGCTGAGCAAATATCGCAGATATTCCCAGTGCTTGCAGTGTGTATCCAGATTACAACCCAAATTGTATATGTATCTAATCTAAATAGTGGTAATGTATTCACTTCACCTAACACTTTAATGTGATGAACGTCAAACATGGTAGAGAAACTTTGTACATAAGAGTAGATAACTCACTGTTATATTTTGAAAGATAAATTTATCTGAGAGAGGAAAACATTAGAGGGATGATGCTTTATTATGAAAAGGGGAATGAAAATTTACTGAGTCTGTCCTTTCTTATGAAATGTAGAGGCATGAAATAAAGATGCATTAACTTCACTGACGTGTGTGTGTGTGTGTGTGTGTGTGTGTGTGTGTGTGTGTGTGTGTGTGTGTGTGTGTGTGTGTGTGTGT
>JASSRZ010000053.1:17380406-17391085 GCA_032164315.1 Malacoctenus gilli | reverse complement strand
CACACACACACACACACACACACACACACACACACACACACACACACACACACACACACACACACACACACGTGCAGACAAACACAGTGACCTCACTCTGTAATCTCATGTTTGCGTCTACTGCCTCCACCTGAGGCCCACAGAGGCAAGCTGAACTCATAACGAGCTGCTCAGCTGACACGGAAACGAAATGAAAGAACACCGCGTGCTTCAGTGCTTCAGACATAGCCATTACACACGTCCACGTCCAGACGCCTCTTTTTATTCATTGTGCTAAAAACACAGGCCGTCGTGGGTGAACACAGCTGCATAAAGAACAGGGGTTGATTGTAATAGTGTCAAAAAAAAAGGGGTCGATATGATTAAAAACACTCATAAACTGTTATCTCTGCTGTAATTAATGTCCACCATGACTCAGGCTTTACTTTTTTAATGGGGTTTTGTCCTGCAACCACACGCCGCGATTTGCATACAAAGGCAATACCAGAAAGGATCGGCGGCAAGATGAATCTGCCCCGTTTCTAACCCTCAGGCTGGGCGCCGCTGCGCTACATCTCTAATGAAGTCCCATCCTGTGAACCAGTTCATGCTCCAACTGCCTGCGAACCCTAATGAGTGATTTTTATGGCTGTAACAGCCCACCTGAGGCCACGGCCCCGCAGATACTCCAGAAATATAGCTGTACTCACTTGAAGTACAGATCTTTGAAGGTGAAGTGGGTCTCCACAATCCCAGTGGTCTTTACACGTGTACGCAAGACGTCCTGCTGAGTCGGGATGTAGTTCTGCTGACAGATCCTGTCCAAGTCGTTCAAGTAGCTGATGGAAAAAAGGCCAAGGAGGGGACAGTAGTGAATTAGATAAAGCAAATCAAACACAGAGATGATGATGACTTGTATTCATCAGTTCACATTCAGAGGTTACAGTATCTAAATCATTATAATAAATGCACAAAAGATAAATAGAAACTAGTAAATACGCTACATCAAGTAAGACTATTTGGTCCATCTGTCATTTTAATTCTAAGTACAGATTTTACATATTTATTTTCTTATAAAGGCTTTAACAAACACGTCAGTAAATCAGTGTAAGTTTCAACTATTTCAACTTGTTGAATGTTTGACTTGTAAAAGCTGGTGCCTCTGTTTCCAACCAGACATGTGCAACTGGTGGTCTGGAGGCTACATGTGACACCTGCTTGCGTCCTTTGCATTTGTGACTTGCATAATCGGAGCTACGGAGTGTTGTGGTCCGCACTGCCGCCTCACAGTGCGAAAGTCCAGAGTTTGAGCCCAGGTGGAGCCATTCTGAGTAGGTTTCAGGTTCAGAAGTACCTCAATATCTGCTGGTAAAGTTGCAACAGGGGGACAAATTGAGTCCCCATGAAAATTAAACACACTCTTTTCTCCTCACGGCACTCTAGAACTAGAACAAGGACTTTAATTACACTGTGGAACCATGAAAGTTATACAGTACTCCAAGTGGACGCAATGGCAAACAGCCACAAAATGTCTCTCACACTCCTCTGTGTGGTCACGTGGACGACTTGTCCTGCATGCAAACAGCTGAGGACGCCACGGAATGATACTAAATATGGGCTCATATTTTTGTGGATGATAAACACTGGCTCCTTGTGGGTTGAGTAAAAACAGACAAGCTGCTCTGGTTCCTTTTGTCCCACAGCGTGGACAAAGTGCCCAGAACGCCGGGGCTGTTTTCACAACAAAGAGCACGACCTTCATGGCGACTCACTTTTTCTTTCAGACTGACTGCGACAAAAATTACATAGAGACGAGGGGACCTCGAGTTTTTACCAACGTCTGATTAGTGATACAAGACAGAACTCCACTATTTTTAGCTCAAACTGCTTTGTTTGCATTCTTCTCTGGGCCTAGTCAGATGGTTTCATTCAGTGTTCGTCTGACGTAGAAGACAGGAACCATTTTGAGAAAAGGAGGAGACGTAGAAAAGGCTGCACGAGGACAGGAACAGTTCCCAGTTCCTGCTTCATTTTGTTGCTTTCTCAAGAATGCAATCAGCTGTGCAACAAGCTGCCACAGGAACTCCACAACAAGACACGTCTTGCCTTTTGCTCAAAAACCTACAGACAGAAGGCTTGAAAACACTTCTCTTCAAATCTATGTCACCTTCTTTCAGACAAGTCATTACTCAGGTGCAGATCATGTTTATGCAAAGTGATGTCAATAAAATCAAATAAAGTGTTTCACTAACAAAAGAGTAAGCTCCAAACCTCTCACAACAAAGACGTGGATTTTTTCTGTTGAAATGAACAACTTTGATATTTAATTTTTAGCTCATATATATCAACTATTTAATCTTTAAAGTAAATAAATAGGTAATAAAAGCTGTTATGTGTTCAAATTAAATGATCCCAGAAGTGTGATTTGTTGAAACACAGTCAGGCCATGTTCACACTTGTCAGGTTTGGTCTCACTGTAACAAACACGGGCACATTTTCTGTGTTACTTTAGTCATTTGGCATTAAAGCCGCTGTACACGCACCAAATCAGCAGAATAAGAGTAAGAAACTGTGAAGTCAGTCACATACGTTGTTGGTCTATTTGAGGCTATTTAGTCCGCTCTGCTTTCAAACTTTATTCACACTGTTTTCTTTGTGGTTGATGTGAAGATGGAAGGAGACCTCCCACTCAAACAGACTTGGTCCACTTGGTCGGTGGTGTTTACACAAACACCAATGGCTGAAGCAGGTGTGAAAAAACTGATTCCAGTCTGAAAAAAAACCTCTGCAGAAAATATGCTTGTTCAGCCATCATTTTTGCACAGTCAATCTGAGCCGTTGTCTGTATCTCAGCTCGTTCACCCGTTCCACCTCTGTCGGTGAGGGTCGGGTCTACTGTGGTGTGCATGCAGACGAGTCAGTCCTCACTATGCGGCCGAATCGTTCAGCTGGTACTCTCGTGATCGATCGAAGCAGGCCTGAACACCGCCGTCGCTCCACAGCCTCCGAATCACACCGGTCAGCTCAGTGGACATCACCCCTTCCTCTGCCGAGCTTGCCAGGGCAAACAGCTGGCGGGCATCATCCTGGCAACAAAATCAATACGATGACATGCTGTAAAACTGTTCCCCTTGGAGATTCATTTCATTATCGACAACGTGGCTCTTCAGACGTCGTGTCAGCTTACCGCTCGTGCAGCCTCCCCAAAGTCTATCTTTAACTGTCCCATTGCTCTGATGATGGCCATGATGGACTGGATGGTGTTGCTGTACACCACCACTTTGTACTGCTTGCACTCCTCTTCTGAGTAGCCGTCTTCATGGATGATTCTGACACATAAACGAGATGCGAGGGAGCGTTAAGTGTTGGTATAAACGTTTCCTGTTGTGAACAATGGTCTGGATGAATGTGGGGCAGATGACACTTTTGGACCGTTTGATGCAACACTGTCATTAGCGCCAGGATTTGAGCTTCAGTGAGCATACAGCATGCTTAATGTGGGAACCGGGCGGACTCTATTCAGGTCCAGCCAGGTTACAACTGGCCTCTGTGACCATTGTTTGGCGTGTTATGCAAAAAGGGGGGGGGGGGATTCCCTCCCTGCCTTAGCAGAGAAAAATGAAGCTTTGACTCTGCTCACAGAGATGAACTCAGCAGCAGAGCAACAGGAGACAGCGAGACGTTCCTTCATTCATCCAACGCAACTAACGGCATGATGGCCTTCAAACAGCGTCAAAGCGTTTAAAGAAATGAGCACAGTGCTACGAGTTCTGACTTACTTCATCTGCTTTACTATTGTGCTTTTCCCAGATTCCCCAGCACCTGAAAAACAAAGAGACATCAGCCAAACGAAGCAGCGCAGCAGCAACAAAAAGTCATCACGTAACGTCTCACTTTGACAACAGGTCAGAGCTGCTTTTCCTGACCGCTGAACTTTATCAGACGTCATACATGTGCTATATTTCTGTTTGAGAAAAAGCGGCTCCTTGAGGAATTTTAACATCAAAAACATATAAGTGTGCCTCCAGGAGTGAATGCAGTCACTGAAGCGCTGCTGCGATAAACTCTCGGACGCACCAGTCAGTGGTTTGTGTGTGACCACAGCCAGTCGGCTTTGGGAAAGTATTTGTTGTGGGTCATCAAAGATGCGTAAACAACAGTCATGTGGTGAATTCAGATGCTAACTGGTCCCTCTGAAATACAGAACACGGTAAAGGGGAAGTGCAGAAGTTCACAGTGGCCACCAGGGAGAACGTGGCCTCGTGTGGCAAGCTTTCACAACACTGGGTGGCGGTGACAAGTCCTAAACTGCTGAGAGGCAGAAGTGATGTCAGAGCCTCAGTCGGCAGCCGTCACACAAACGTATCAGTGAGTAACTCCAAGAAGATTTCACAAGAGCAAATTTCCCTGTATTTCTACAACAATCGGCAAAACAGGAAGTGGTTGTTGTGCGTCTGCCTGTGACAGTGTTTTTCCTCTGGAGAGACGATCCCACATATGGTGCTGTGTGAGGGAGGCGACAGCAACACTACATGGGAATCAAAGTGTCTATCAGCAACTTGTGACCCAACACACAAGAAAAAACACCTGTCTGTTAGTGTTGAGTTGTATGAGATCACTTGTTAACAGGCATTCATCCATCTGTATCTTAATCAGGCTTCAATATACTCCAAATTCAAGTTTACTGAAAAGAAGTACTTGCCTACAGTTTCTTGACTCCAAATTATTCCAACTACTGATTTGTCACAATAACTCCAAACAGTCTCCTTTAATAACAGCTTATCAATGTGCACATTTCTGAGTTATTGCAGTGTTGCTGTGTCAAATTAGCTGAGCTGTCCGCACTGCATGGTTCTCTTTGTGTGTAACATCAGTTAGAAGGAGGAAGAGGCCCTACGATCTGGATTTTAGTGAGAAAACGAGAAGGAAGAAGCAAGTGAGATTGACTCCAGAGATTGACGCATACTTCTTGAACGAAACGATATTTACAGGAATAGGGAGTTGCTGGCAACTGCCGATTAAATTTGATTGCAATTTCAATTAACTTTGAAATTACCTGTATGATTAGTGACATCTTTCAATGCAAAATTGGAAGATGGATGATGAAATGCTTCTTTGTAAGAAACAATATAACATATGTTGACTTAAATATTAATTCTATTAAATTAGAGGTTCCCATTTTTATTTCCTGTTATATCGAGACAAAGTTGAAGTCTCTTTGTTCAGCTTTGAAAGAGTTTGTGAATATTGGGGAAACAATCGAAAATTTAAGGGAATATAATAATATTCTCCTGTGGTCTTTATGGAGCTGGAATCAACAGCTGCTTAGTTCATCTTAACTTAAAGACTGGAAATAGCCACCAACGGAACAATCCCAGTTACAACACTGTGACTTGCGGCTGCCAGTTAGCAGTCATGATTCACATTAACAGCAAAGATCACAGAAAATCAGTAGTGAACAATGTTGAGCTGTTCGAAAGCGATAAAAATGTGGACTTTCAGGATTTACTTTGTGCACACGAACCAGCAGCTCACGGAGGGCCATTTGGTTCAGCCACCAAAACTTTAAGGCATTGTATCTCGACAGGCTCTTAGTTACTTAACTGGTACAATGGATGACACACATTCAGAAGACACCAAAGGAGCAAACACCAGGCCCGGCAGCTGTCATCCCTGCCATAAAAATGTGTCTGTGTGCTCCTCTAAAGTTCGTTTAATAACTTTTTTTTATCATCTATATTGACTTTGGACTACAGTAGAACTGAACAAGGAGCGCAACATATAACCAAAACATGACCTCTCATTTCAGAGTATCTGTTTCCATCAATCAGGCAAACATGAAGTGAGATGCAATGAAAGTGATGGAAAAGCCTCTAAAGTCTCTTCACAACCAAAGAACCGAACAGAGAGAAGAGTCAAACTACCTCTTCATGACCTTCATGAAGATTGATCCAAATCCTCAACAGTTTCACCAACAACACGGAGTCTACAGATTATTGAGTTGCTGTAAGACTACTGATTGTAAACAATGTATCATATAGATGAACTACATGTACAGTGACGTTGAGGTTTGACAGTCAGTTTCTGTGCTGTCAGATCACCACTTTGTCCTTCTGCTGCCTCCTGACTCACCATGTGTCACACGCAGATCACAAATCAGCAAATTTCACATTACTTGGGTCTAATTAAGGAAGTATCAAAACACAAGTTTACATCAGTTCAACTCAGACGGCTGTCAAGGAACTATGAGCATGAACATCTGAGTTTGTGGGCCAATACAAAGATTCAACACAAAGCTGCAGCGTCTTAACATCGTCCAAAGCCTGGAAGGTGGTGAGACTCTATCCCATTGACAGTCAGGAATCCACAGCAGCTGCATTTTGCCATGGAGGCTTGCGGGAGGGTGAAATGTTCAGATGGACGGAAAGTGTCCGTGAACCCCACGAATTCCTTGCTTAAACTGTCAGCAGCATCAGAGATTTGCGCTCATCAGACAGGGCAGAGAGGACAAACCGTGTTGATCCCTCTCCTCAGTTCTGTTGCCCACTGGTTCCCTCATTCATGGCATTTTTTGGCTGAGGGTCAAGCGTGGCCCACTGCTAGTTTACAAACCGACTTCACACAGGCCTTCACAGCCATCCAAGCAAGAGTCAGACTGCAAACCAAGACCCATTTAACAAGAATCTGAACTGCTAAGTTTGTTTTTTCTTTAAGATTCACTGTTTGTGGTCAAACAGGAGAAGGCTTTCATTGGAAGGGCGGCCTGGCTCTGGAGCTCTGTGGTTTTTGAAGAAAGAACAGCAGCCGAACTCCTCTTTGTTTTCCCCCAATGACTCTGGACGGGCAGCATGGACGGGCGCGAGCAAGGGGCCTCCAGGAAAAAATCTCTGTGGTCGAAATTTGGAAACACATGTTTCCAAACAATGACATCGAGGGCTGCATCCTCGCGTAGCACCACCACAAGTATCCGCCTCAGCCTAATCCTCACACATCCGATAACTGCTGGTCGGACTCGTGTGGCCAAAAACCACGTGTATGTGACTTTGTGCAAAACCCTTTTTTTTTTAGCTTTAGCAGTTCAGCTCCTGCACAACTTTGCCACACGGTATCAAAACAGTGGAAATGCCACTGTTACACAGTAGATTAAAAAAGTGTGAGCCCTGGTAGCACAGAAGTGGATGGACCAGCAACAGGAACAGTCACTTTGTAGGACAACCAGCTGAGGCCCTGCATGTCGGACAGGTCTGTGAACACACCTGATTCAAATTGATGAGCTTCTGCAGGACAATCCATCCATTTCAATCAAGTGTGTTGCAGCATGGTGTAATCCAACACAGGCAGAGGCCGAGCTCTCAGGGATTACAGCTGGAATGGCCGATGCCGCCGGAGCAAGAAAGGTGAAAAGATCAAGGAATCTGTGGTCAAAAGTCATGCTGAGGGAGGTGAAGCCGTTACAAGCTGACATCAGGAAAAGAACACTCAGAGGGCTGTCACAGACACGGACCCCCACACGCCAAACATTCACATCTCTAACAAATGGGAAGCCCATCCGAAAATGCGCATTCCTGAGTAATGTGAGGAGGCAGGAGGATTCTCTGAAACACCCAGAGAACATTAACAGAAAGGATTCACTCCAGAAACACACATGGGCCTTCTTGTGGTGACAAAAAAGAGACAAAGATGATTTTAAAAAAACTTACTTTTCATAAGCATTTACTTCCCTCAGTGAACATCAGTGTAGCTGTTTGATTAGACGTGATTCTTCACTGAGCCATCGAGGTCTGCCACACTTGTTTTTAGCCACCTCAGTGCTGCTTGTTGCGCTAATCTGCTGTGATAAATAATCATTCTGGCAAAGTTTCTCAGCAGTGAGTAAATATATCAGTCTCAAATCTAAACCTGACCAAGGCTGGTTGCAGAAAGAGATGATTATGACAAGAAATTCAATGGATTAATTTCAACTAAGCACTGAATGGCATAAAGATGTAGACTTGGACAATGTGAGTCGCCGCATCGATCATAAAATGAAAGAATCAAAGAGAAAAAACAAGATTATTTAAATCAGTCACTCATTTGGTGATTTGTGGAGCATTAAAATCCTTTCGTTTCCCTCCTATGAGAGCATGACGAGTGCTGATAGTGAGAACTCATCACGCTGAGTTCTCACAGAAAAGCCATCCAACGGCTTTGCCCTTTATATCAGTTGAGATCTGTTATAGTGACCTTTGCAACACTTGCAACAGCCGGCCCTCCCAAAACAAGCAAGCAGCTCGTGGCTCTCTGACATTGAGCATTTTGCTGGCTCAGCTCCTCAGAGATCATGACTGGTGAATTAATGCCCTCCTCCGTCCGACCTTGATTGATTCATGAGTGTGAGGCTCGTAAACACATTCCTGCACGAAGAAACCAGCAGAGATTTCCCCGTAGTTAAAGACGATGTGACTTGTTGAGGCACGGCCCCTCATACATCACGTATTCTGCAGTGTCTTAAGGAAGTCCTGCCGCATGAATGAGAAGTGTGTGTTATATCGAAGCGTGACTCATACATCTAATTGCATGCTTGGTACTCATGGACTCTGGTAACATGTCTCTGGGCAGCTGTAATCAGATTATACGCGGTGACGTGAGGAGAGAAATGAAAACACTTCAGGGAGAGCTTGAAACTCAAACATTTTTGTGGTGAGTTGATGCAGTTGTGTTTTTTTTCTCCCTGCTTATTTTGAAAAGGTTGAAGGTCTTTAGCTGTGACTTTTCAAACAGAAAAAACAAAAGGTGCAGGTGATCTCACAGTCAATTCTTCTGAAGTTGACTGGATTCACCAGACAGCTTTTGTGCCATCATTTCACTCTGTTCCACAACCGTTATTTCAAAGTGACTTAAAATCTTGAGGTGAAAATGTTTGCTGATGGCTCGGCTGACAGTAACAAGATATAAATGGATTACACAGATAAAAAAATAAATGATACCAACTAAAAACAGCCAAAAAGAGGATTCTTGAGCCAATAATTCTTCACTAAATGATGTGAAATGCAAAGACAGAAACACCCCGACAAGGTCGACTTCTGGGTCGGGTGCTGTGAATCCTCCTGTCACGCTCGGATTAATCCACACCCACAGTGAGAGGAGGACCAAGGGAGTGTCAAGACACAACAACATGGAAATCTGGACAAGGAGTAGAAGAGCTGTTTGACACCAACCGTCACTGCTTTTTAGAGGAGGTTCCACCTGAAGCTGATCTCACAGTCATGGTAGAGTAAACTGAGACACGTGCGGATATAAGAAGAAGCTGAAACAGAAAATGAATGTTCACAAGGTCTTGAACACAAAGCAGCTGACTGGATCCACGAAGGCTGGACCCTTGAACCAGGACCCTTGACTTGGAGTGGGTGTCTCCCCCCTGTTAGGCAGCAATGCTAAACGCTATACTGAACCTTTTGGGGTCATTTTCATCTTGGCTTGCTTTGTTTTTCCTCTGTGCTACTTTATCTCAAACTCAATGAGACAAATTGAGTTCATGATAAGCAATCTGAAAACATCGGTATTGACATTAAGTTTCTATTTTTGGCTTCGTTTTCCCAGCGTTTTTGCCTGTATTCTCCAGATTCAAACAAACTCACTTCTTGATTGAGATGCTAAGATTACACCCACTTTGTCCATAATTTACCGCAACTTTATCTAGTTGAAACTTCCCTTGCTGAATTTGCAAATAGTAAAAAGCCAAATTACTTTGCTTATTTAGTGTTTGACTTCCTGCCAGCAGCAACACATTAACATGATTGGTCACATTTGCACACACCAACATTCACACAGTCAAACATCAATGAAGAGAACGGCCAAGGAAGGAGAGACTCGGTGAGTGTGTGTGTGTGTGCATGTGTGTGTGTGTGGGGGGGGGGGTCAGTGTCACTTCAGCACACTGAAAGGGTGACACAGGTCCAATATTAACCAATATTAAATCAGTCACAAAAAAACAGGCACAATCAGCCTCAGACCAGATGAAAGATAAAGAATCGTCTGGAAAATCTCTGTACTGATGTCCATGAAATGCTTGGAGTGATCTGACAGGGGTCAGCTTCTGCCCGCAGCTGTGAAAACTGCCAGAGAGGAAAAACAGATCCCTGCAGGGCAACGACTCTTCACGGCCTCCCTCCCTCCCTTCCTCCCTCCCAAACCACTTGGCAGTTTCACACCGATAGGAAACCGTCTGGGTGGCTCTGGGCTCGGCTGCCCTCTCACCACCGCCATCTGGTTCCCTTCAGAAAGTTGTGTCAGGAGAAATGATGAGCCACAGCTGCTACAAACCAACAGGAAGGAGAATGGGGGGGGGGGGGCAAACTACAGACTGTCCCGCAGTGAAGGAGTGAGAATAGAAAGCATCCAAACAGACTGCACCCCCAGAGCATCGAGACAGAGCCATTAAGAAGACCTTGCATACCGAGCAGCAGCAGTTTGACCTCTTTGGAGGACTTCTCTCTGTCTTCTCGCAGGTTCTTGTCAATCATCTTACTCCGCTCCACCGCAGCTTTGTCCTCGGCACTGATCGTGCAGCCCATGTTCGGCTCGCAAACTTCTCCAAATCGGACTTTCAGCGGCTCATTAGCTAGAGGGAAGACGGCGTCCAGCAGCTCGGAGCTGAAGTTTCCCAACCGGCAGGGCGAGGGCGACGGTGATTGGGGTGGGGGGGGGGGGGGGGGGGGGGG
>JASSRZ010000053.1:17366205-17378603 GCA_032164315.1 Malacoctenus gilli | reverse complement strand
GTGAGAGGGAGTCATCCTCCAGCATCACAACCTCCTCCTCCCCAGTGACAATATTCACCCTACTGTCCTCCTGCCTCCCAGCCTGACCACTCTTCCCCTCATCCTCCTCCTCCAGCTGCTTCTCAGCTGCTTCACACATGCTTTTGGTTTTCAAATTCACTTTAATGGACCAATTCAAGGAGAACTCAGATCACTCTCACATCACACAACACAACCAAAACACCAAACAACAAACAAAGCAACAACAACCTATGATGTAGAGTGAGCCATGCGCTCCACTAGTCAAATTCAAAAATTAAACATAAGGTCTCCACCTTCCCCCACCGAACATAAAACCTCCCCCACCGCCCATATGTGACTGACCCTCAACCTGGCCTTAAGCAGTCCTTTGAACACCAGAACCAAGTCCACACTTCCGGATCCCTGAGTCCGGTTCCTTCTCGTCCGGCAGATAGCTAACTTAGCTGATGCCAATAGAAAGTTCATCAGTATGCATACCGTCATTTTGTGGGCGGCGTATTTTGGACCAAGAATAAACAAATCGAAAGAAAAACACTCCCCAAGCCCCAAAAAACATTTTTCTAACAGAACAAAAAGGCCTGCAACCCAAGGACAACCCACAAATAAATACTCCAGCGTTTCGGGCTGCAAACAAAAAATACACTCCTCCCTCAGCTTCGGATAAAGGTGCGCTCTGTATCTGTTCGTAGCTATAGCCCCATGCACAACCCTCCACTGGAGGTCTGCTACCCGTTTTTCAACAGGGAGCTTGTACAGGGACTGCCAGCTGCCCTTCGGGGAAAAGCCTGGACCAAAGAAGTCATTCCACTTCGACTCTCTCATCCCTGCCAGAGAACGCAAGTTCAGGACTTTGACGCAAGTCCGGTAAAGTGTTTTTTTTCCCAGCATCACGAAATTTGTCCAGTTGTGGGATTGTGAAAGAGAGCAGCTGAGCTTCCCCTTCTTGCCACTCGCCCACCGCTGGGGTGATGGTCAGAGCGGGAAAACTGTATTCACAGTCATCACGCCATTGATTGCATAAGGCCCGATTTGCTGCAAAACCTCTCACAGACTGCGGCAGGGTAGCACGGACCTCCTCCACCACACGGTTGAGCAGTCTGACCGAGGTAATTCCACTGTCGGCTCGCAGGGTGTCCATAGATGTTGCAACCATCTTAAACAGATGACCCAGTTTGGTACAGCCATCCAGCCTCAGGCTGGTTCGGATGCTCACAGACTGTAGCGTTTGAGTTCTGAGGAAGCTGTTAATAAAAAGGGGTTCCTCAAACAGCCACATGCCCCTGATCTCATTGGAATCCCTTGTGAAATGGAGGATCTGCCGAGTCTGCAGCACCGAGCTATAGAAAGATGTCAAACCCCTCAGATCCACGTCATCCAGTTGTAAAAGGAAGAGCTGTCGAAATTAACCCAGACGCCGGGCTCTCCTCAGCAACAGTCGAGCTGTATTAAACCAGGCTGCACCACAGCCCTACAGTAGTCTCTGTGCAGTTTGTAGCCGGAAAGCAGCAACCGTTGCCTCGATGTTAATAAGACCGTGCCCTCCTTCCTCCACTGGCAAGTAAAGCACTGCTGCCCGTATCCAGTGACGCCCAGACCAGAAGAAGTCCAGGATGGCTCTTTGAATGGCGTCGACCATCCCTCTTGGTGGTGTCAGCGCGATAAGTTTGTGCCATAGAGTCGAAGCGACCAAGTTATTGGCAACCAGAACTCTTCCCCTATATGACAACTGCGGCAGCAACCATTTCCATTTAGACAACCGAGCGCACACCTCCTCCTTCACTCCCTCCCAATTCTTGAGCTCAAAGCCTTCTTTACCCAAGTACACCCGGAGGACTTTCAATCCTTCCTTCCCCCACTGAAGCCCTCCAGGTAAACTTGGAGCTCCATCCCTCCATTGCCCCAAAAGCAAAGTGTCACTTTTTGCCCAATTCACCCGAGCGGAAGTGGCCCTCTCATACAGGGACAAGGTGCCTTGTAGTCCCTGAATGTCCCTCTGGCTCATAACAAATACATACAGATCATCTGCGTTAGCAGAAACAGTAGGAGCATTGTGAATAATATCCAACCCAGGCAATGACAGACTACATAGCCGACCTCTCAACCTGTGCAGCAGAGGCTCAATGGCGAGGCTATACAGTTGACCCGAGATGGGACACCCTTGACGAATACCTCGCCGCACTGAGATTGGCCGACTCAGCCCTGCTCCCATCTTCAACATACATTGTGCACCATTATATAAAACACCCACCCAGGATACAAACTCATCACCAAATCGAAAAGCCCTTAGTGCAGAAAACAAATAGGAGCGATCCACCCTGTCAAAGGCTTTCTCCTGGTCAAGTGAAAACACACCACAGTCTACGTTATACAATTTACACACATCAATGACATCCCGAATGAGAAAAATATTGTCCATAATCATCCAGGAACGCATCAGGAACACAATAATTTTGGTCTGGGGGAACAATAACTCCCAGGAACTCTTTAAGTCTGTTAGACAGGGCTCTGGAAAGCACCTTGTAGTCTGTACAAAGAAGAGCCACTGGCCTCCAGTTCTTGAGCAAAGCCAGGTCTTTCTTTGGTAGCAATGCTAAAACCGCCCGTTGACATGAAACAGAAAGGGATCCTGAATTAAAACATTCCAATAAAACCTGGTGTAGATCCGACCCGAAGGTCTTCCAGAAATGTTTGTAGAAGTCTGTGGTGAGACCATCAATTCCCGGTGCCCGTCCTGATGCCATCTGGGTAACTGCAATTGTTAACTCCTCAAGCGTCAATTCGCAGTCAAGAGCAGCTCTCTCTTCCTGGCTGAGCTGAGGAAGCCCCTCCAGGAGCTCCCCGCGACACTCCATGCTGCACGGCTCCGCTCTGAAGAGATCAGCATAGAAATCCATGGCATGACTCCTCATCTCTACTGGATCTGTTGTGATTCTGCCTCCTGGAAGCTGCAGACAGGTCATCAGTTTTTTCTGTGCCACCGATCTCTCCAGGTTAAAAAAGAACGAGCTTGGGGCATCCATGTCTTTCAGCTGCAGGAAGCGAGACCTTACCAGTGCACCCTTGACTCGCTCCTGCAGGAAGGTGCTTAGTTCATGTTTTTTCTCTTGAAGGAGCTGACCAATAGTTGGGTTAGGGTCACTTTGCATTCTTTCCTCGATTTTCCTGATGCTGGTTTCCAGCTCCCTAATCACAGTCTTAAATCTTGCAGTGGAATACGAGGTGAACTGCTGGCAGAAAACACGAACTTGCGTCTTCCCAATCTCCCACCACAATTTCAGAGAGCTAAATTCAGCTTTTCTCAAACCCCATCTTTCCCAAAATAACTCAAAACTCCGACAGAAAACACTGTCTTGAAGAAGTTTATTATTAAAAATCCAGTATGATTTGAGTTTTTCACCAGTTGAAAAAGCAAGGTCCATGACGGCAAAATGATGATCTGTGAAGCCAACCGGAATAATATTGCTGTGAAATAATCTGGAACTCAGACTTTTAGAGATGTATATTTGATCAAGTCTGGCTGCACTTACCCTACTATTGCTGACCCTAACCCATGTGTACTGTCTAGACTGTGGATGTTTGACCCGCCTTGTGTCCAGCAGATCCAAATGAGTGATGATTTTTTTAAGGCTTTCAGATGAGAAAGGATGTGGTTTCTCTCCTATTCGGTCCATAGTGGAATCAACCATGCAGTTAAAATCACCAGCACAGATCAGCAGCTCCTGACTATACATCAAAAGCTCGTTTTTCAGTTTATCAAAGAAAGAAACTCTATCCCTCCCCTGATTGGGTGCATAAAATGTTCACAAAACAAAAAAACCGAACCCTCGATTTCTGCTTTAACAATAAGCAGCCGCCCCTTCACCACTTCTGTCGAAGACAGGATTTTTGCATTCACAGATTTCTGAAACAGCACAGCCACACCTGCACTAAAGTTTGTACCATGACTTAACACAGATGGACCCTCCCACCAAGTGATCCAATCTATTTCGTCAGCAGGGTTGCTGTGTGTCTCCTGCAGGAACAAAATATCAATTTTCTTTTGTATGGAGACATCCAATATCACAGCCCTTTTCTGTCTGTCCCTCCCACCATTAATATTTAGAGACCCAACTTTAAGGCTCCCCATAGAAAAGACAAGAAAAGAAAACAAACAAGAAAGTACATCAAGAGAGCAGTAGAAAGAAGAAAACACCGTGAAATGCATGATCATGTCAGCTTACTTTTTGACTCTCCGAACCTTTTTACCTTTTGTTGCTTTTCTCAAGGCTGCAATGTGTTTTTTAAGCCAAAAACGTTTCTTTTCATCAAGGACGTCAAAACCAACATGCCGTTTCAACGAATCAACAGATCTAATGAACTTATCTGTGTCATTAAAGTAATCATCCACCTTTACAGACTTGTTAAACGTTTCATCCAGAAACTGGTTTATATCCTCCACCGAATAGAGCTCGGTACTTTTACCAACAAAATCAGAAACAGAAACGGTATCAGATTCAGTTGACCTGCTTCCCCAGCCACGGGGGCCGCACCTCCCACACCACTGGTGGAAGCTACCGGCCCATCATTTGCGACCTGTGACTGCTTTACAGTGACTGCAGTATAAGAGGCACTCGGGCGTCCTGCGGTTTCCGACGCTTGCTTCTCTGACAGTTTATTCTTAACTATTTCCTCTCGTGAAGCACCGGTGTCCGTACTTGCACAACCGCGATCCACCGGTGCGCCCCCGGCCCGCTCAGAGCCAGCCGTGGACTTGTCAGCGGCGCCAGCCTCACCGGACACGGTGATCCGCGTAGAGGGAGCTGACAAGCGGGGAAACCTGCACAAAGATGTCCCTCAGGAACACACCACTCTCTATAAGTTTGAACACAAGAGGCTCACTCTCCACAAAAACTACTACGGCTTTATTCATTCTTGACGCGAACAAACGTTTATCGTGACCGACCTGCTCACCCGCTGCTAGCAAAAGCTCCTCCACCGTAACACTGTTGTCCGGCGGTACTATTCGCACTCCTTGACGGATAGACGGAGGTGGCGTTTCGGCGGACGCCATCGCTCCCAAACAACCGCCCGAACAACACCTAATTTGCAGCCAGCCTTCCGTAAGAAAAATAAAAACAACAAAAAAAGCTTACCTGCTCATGCACAGCGACAGTTGAAAAATACAGTGGAAAAACCACAGCACAGGGAAAAGAAAACACCATTCAAATTCAAATTCTCCGCCACTCGCACGTCCACCACCGCCACTCACGCTCACACCCGCGCACCGGAAACGGAAACGGAAACGAGAGGAGAGGAGAGGAGAGGAGAGGAGGATCAATCTGAGGAGGAGCCTCTGCATAACAGAGGAATCAGTGTGTGGCTGTTTTTTAATGGTGCAAACAACTTTTTCACAAAGCAAATATTACTCTACCATGCTTGATGGTAGTAGCCCCCCTCATGACTCATTGGAGAGCAAATTGTAACATTGAAAATGTTGTGCACCTTCTTCTTCAGTTTGGAGTTTTCAGGTTTTTATGTATGTGGTTTGCCTCCCATCCAAGAACAGATACAATGTCAACGAGTCAATGGTGTGGAAGTGTGTACGTAGGCCTATGATTCTTTGTCTTCCTGTGTTCGTTCTGCCTCTGTGTGTCCTGGGATCTGCCATGCTTAAACGGAAAATCATTACAGAGGATAAAAGAGTGTTGAAGTGGGAAGTCATATCCAGCCCTATTTTTGCTTTTCTTGCTGCTCCTTTTGCTTACTGCATTCAGAGACCTCCTGGAGCCACACTTGCAAAAATACCTCTGAATACCTCAAATTCAGTTGCAATCCTGCAAATCTATATTGCTTTGTGTTCCCGCTGAGTCCAGATACAAATTTTACAATTTAGAGCATGAAAGTTCTATTTCCTATTAAAATCAGATGGTCCCAGTGTTCGTGCATCAAGTGCAGGAGCTGGAGTGTTAATTACAGTGAGGGTGCAGGTCAAAAAAGTTGGTTCAGTGTTGGTGGCATCAGTTCAGTTATGAAGCATTTCAGTGACGATATCCAGCTTCCCGCCTCCTTCGAAATGTCACTCCTCTTTCATCCTCCACCACACACACACACACACACACACACACACACACACACACACACACACACACACACACACACACACACACACACAGGATACAAGATACAAGATACCAAGATACAAGATACAAGATACAGGAGGCGGCAGGCTGGAAGGGAGACGCGATGACAGTTGTGATCGTTCGTGTGATAGGTTGATCAATGCAGTTTGTTTTTTATCTTAACAATAAAAATTACAATACTCCATTTCATCTTCTTCCTGTTTGTTTAATGACTTCTGCTAATGAGCAAATACATGAATGAGGGGTGAAACAAAAGAATGAATAAACAGTCTTTTTTTTAGCTCAGGTACAAAAGAAGATACAGACAGGAAAATGAATAGTTCCAATAAACTCATCATTCATGATGAAAAAAACTGTACTCAATAAGATTGAATGTTTCTCGAGCTGAGAGAGTCATCTGGTTGCTGAACATTGAAGCGGGTTCATTCCTTCAGCAGACGGTTGCAGAGACAAAGTTTGAAGCGTTCAGTGTCTCTGTTTGGGGCAATATTGCCGACTGAATCGTGTGTGTGTACACACTGCTCATATGAGGGACTCACATTGAATGAAATAGCACTGATTTTATTAGGAGACCATAAACGGGAGTTTATCAGTCATGCTCAGTGAGGAAGATCCCAGATGATCTGAAAGGATTAAAGCCTTGTTTACAGGCGCTGGTGAAATAAATCAAGCCAGTTCCATTAAACTGTGATAGGGTTGTATTATGTAGTTTTAGTGAAGTATTAAAAATGCACCCACTCCCAACACTTCATGGCAGTGATTTAATTCTGCCCACTGTTCTCAGTTTCATAATTTAATTCCGAGCAGGCCTTGCGTCCGCGCAGAGGAACACATGATACCGGGACGAGCCAGCCCCTGTAAACACAGCCCCCCTGCACCACCGTCATATTGCACAGAGGCCAGCAATGCTGAAGCCTCCCCAACAAAGGGACCTTTTTTGTTCTGACTCCGAGCAAACTATGACCCTTCCCCGTATGCCTTGTGTCGAGTGTCTTGTGATTATGCCCGCCGTCCAACGTGAAGCGGTCCAAAATAGATGAAGGCAGCATGAAACGAACAAGCATCTCAAAAACAGAGGGAAAAGAAAAGTAGCAAAGGAGAGCAGGAGAAGTGTTTTGCTGGAGATTTGTGCCGTGTGTTTTTCTTTGGAACATTTGTCGCCATGCGTGTGACTTGTGCAAACTGTTTTTATTCCACCTGAGATCAGAGAAAGTATCACCAGTGTTGCTAAATCAGGCCAAAGGCAAAGCTTTCCATGTGTAAGCATTGTCCCACCTGTGTGCTGCATGTAGCCACAACAAACCGAGTTGTTTATTGCACAAACACGGGGTGCACTCGCAGCGCTCGTGTGTTTACCTGTAAACAGGACAGACGTTGGGGAAAGGCAGGGGGTGGGGTGGAGTGTGGGCTCGTGGTCTGGATCCGTCCACTTAATCCAACGGTTTTCAATGTTTTTGTCGCTGGTGTTGATGAGATTCTCGACACCACCACTATGAGATGAATTAAACCCCCCCTCACAATGTCGTCCTTTCAGTGGAAGGAGGTGAAATCACGAGTCTCCCAATGTGAGATGATTTTGGTGAGGAGGTGATAATCACAAGACCAAGAACAGAAAAACACGATAATAGTGTGCCTGTAAAAATGGTTAAAAATACCGCATCAGCCTGTTTATTATAAATATCAGCAGCAGCAGTGACAGCATCAGCAGCTGTGAGATGATCCTCATCAACACGATGAATATTTCAAAGTGAGAGGCGGCTCTGAATATTCACTGCTCTATATGGGGGAACATTTTTGCATTAATTCCTTTGTGGTCTGAGACGTGTGAACGGAATAAACATATGACAGAAATAGATCTTTACTCATGAAACAAACTGGCAGTGGCAGCTCCAATAACTCGCATCTTCAGTAACACAAGAAAAGTATTTCAACAAACACTTAATTCTTCTGAAGAAATTTTACTCCCTTGAGTGTTTTTGTAAATAATTTGATCGCGTCATCAATAAAACTCATCAGAGTGTCTTTGAGTCGACTGCCAACAGGTGCTTTTTTTGTTTTGGTTTTTTTTCCGAAACACAAAAAGGAACATTTCACCTTTTATTGTGATTTCAGAGGGGACATGCAGTTACAGTAATGATATCGGATCTGGACCGACAAATTCTCCCTGACACAAAGTGGCGTCCAGGAATGAATGAGCTCGAACTGAAACTGAAAGTGGACATCATGCGCTGCGGTTAAAACCTTTGTGTTGATGTAAATTTTTCCACTTTAGTGATCCGCCACCTAAACACAAGGTCAAGCTTCTTGCGGTCCAACTGCGTGGCTGTGAGAACAAAAAAAACAGTTGCACTGTGGCGACTGCTGCAGACAGGATGAACAAGACAAATTCAAAGGAGTCTTTGGCAGAAAAGCTATATAACTTAAACCGCTGAGAGAAGAGGACATGTTTGGCAGATTGGCGACGGCTGTTTGTTGTCGCTTGTTTTGTTGTGACTTTACAAATCAGGTAAATTAAGAATGAAACTGAAGCAAACAGCAGAACATGAGGCGTCTACAGCTCTCGTAGAGTTTTGCAGCAGTTCTCAGAGACATGTAGCTCATTGTTCTGTTGCTGCTGCTGTATGATCTCTGAGGTTTCCTCAAGAATCTGCCCTGGGACGTGGAAGTCAGCTGGCGTGTCGCGCTGAACAGCTGACTCCCGAAGGCCCTCGGTCTCGGGCTCCTCTTGGCTGGCTCTGCTGTGAGAGTTGTTTGGCTCCAGATTGCACCCAGTGCCCTGAAGGAACTGCAGGAAGTTCTCTTCAATGGAGGCCTCGCGGCTGGGTAGCTGCTCCCCCTCACTGGGCCCGGCCCTCTTGAAGAGGCAAGCCAGGTGGCGACCCAGCTCCTCGCGGATCTGCCGGTTGAGGCAGCCGTAGAAGAAGGGGTTGGAGGTGAAGCAGAAATAGCCAATCCAGGTGACTACATCCTCCAGCTGGGCCAGCAAGATGGGGGAGGTGGACACCACCGCCGAGTACAGGTGGAAGGAGAAATATGGCAGCCAGCAGCAGAAGAACTGGCCCCCCACCACCACCAGAACCACTGCCGCCTTGCCGCCGCTGAAGGTCCTCTGAGGCGTGGTGCGCGCGCCGGTGCCGGCAAGGCTGGCGGCCATTGTGGAATGGCTGCTGACAGACTCGGAGCGCTGGCGGGGCGTGTCCATCCAGGTGGGCAGCGGGCCGTGCTGCATGGCCGCCACTCGGGCCACTTTGAACATGTTGCAGTAGACCACCAGGATGATGAGCATGGGGCACAGAAAATAGATGAACGTAAAGAAGACCATGAACAGCAGGCGAGTGGTCCTGCCACCTGTCCAGTGGAGGGAGCAGTACCTCTGGTTAGGAACCAGGACTGCAGGCATCCTCAGACCCTGGCTCCCCTGAAGCAGCCATCCCAGCAGGGGCAGCAGGGACATGACCACCGCCTTAATCCAGATGCCTGCGAGCACCGTCACCACCACGCCCACGGTCATCTTCACCTCGTGGCGCATGGGATGGACAATGTAGTAGTAGCGCTCCACGTTGATGGCACAGATGGTGAGGATGGCGGCGCTCACTAGACACACACTCAGGCAAAGGTAGCTCCGGCAGAGCGCATCGTCCACCACGACTCGGTCCGACAGAATCCCCAGAGGCATCAGCACCAGCGCTGCCAGCAGATCCACCAGACACAGGTGGAACACAAACGCAAACTTACGCAGATGCGGCGTTCTGGTGATGACCACCATCACAGCCAGGTTCCCTATCACTGCCAGCACGTCCATGATGACCATCGCACATAGCGCCAGCGACTGGTTCACATCCAGCCCGCTTCGGATGCTCGGGATGGGCGGGCTCCCATTGGAGGCGTTCAGCTGCGGCAAGGCTGAAGACGCGGAGAGCGAAATGTTCCAGGAGGGGCTGGCGGTGGCAGGGCGCTCCATGAGAGGATGGGAACAAGAGGAGAGAGTCCGTTGAACTTCACGGGCCCATTACCCATCCTCCCCTGTCATAGGGCGTCACAGGGAAGCTCAGGCAGCGTCGCGTATCATGGCAGCTGGAACCGCGCCGGTCCTGGACCCCGAAGGCTTTAGTTCAGAGCTCTGTGGAAGATCACACGAGGCGTTAAAGAATGCAAACACTTCTCTGTGCAAATGCTGAAAAATTCTGTCCGAATCAAGTGACAGAAATTCAACAGTAATATGAAAATCTGACACTGGTTTCAAAAGTTTATACCATCCAATGGTATTTGGAACGTTTGCAGCTCTCCGTGATGCACAGGTGCATCATACATTCGGACAGGTGCATCATACATTCGGACAGCATCATACATTCGGACAGCAGCGTGACATTCAGCGAAACACACAGAGTCACACAGAGCGAACTTCACCCACAAACAGCCCTGAGATTCTCGCAGCAGATGCTGGGCTTCGTTCTGCATGACGCTCAAACATGCGAAATGCCGAGAACATGGAAAAAGTCTGTGCCAGTAAAAGAGGGGAGGTCATTGCACTGTAAATGTACCCTTTCCAGGTGACAAAATAGGGTTATCATATGCTTTAAGAAATAGATATATATCTTCCTCTCTGTTTTGGGGTAAAAGAGCTCTTGAAACTCTTCCTGACGTCCCCCTTTTATTCTGAGGGCCTCAAACATTTGCATTGTGCTGTATTTAGGTTACCAATGATAAAAAAAAGAAGATTTATTTGCTCAAGAGAAGCAAAATGTGATAAAACATTTAATTACGTCTGAAATATCTATAAAAATTTCCTCTTCTTGTTCGCTGAAACACCACAAGCGTTTCAGCTTGACTGAGTTTGCAATAAAAAAACACAAAGAACGGAGTTTGAGAGCGAGTTATTCTTCGGCTACAGCTTTAAAGCAGGAAGCTCGACGAGGTCTGCACTTGCTTGTAGCCAGGGTCATAAATTACTACATATTTTACATCTGCATCCACAGATGTGTGTTTTCAGGGCAGCCAGCACCCCAGGGAGAGGCTTAAAGCCCAGATTGGACCATATGTCCCCTCTGACAGAGAGAAGTTCTCCGGATGAGCAAATGAACTGCAAAACTCAGCATTGCGGAGCTCCCTGCTGTCTGAAGTGATGGAGAGAAGAGATCAATCTCCCAAGATGAAAGTTGTACGATGTTTTGTTTCCCGTGATTTGGGTAATTCAGAAGAAGGTGTTGGAGCATAGACTCTGAGAGCTTCCCCAAAACAGGGAGCGTTATGTATGTCAGGAGGCACGGCGCTCAGCAGCAGTGAGTGTCCGTGTTTGCTGGTGTGTTTACAGTCATAACCTCACCCGGGCACAACCCCACAACACTATTACCGCTGTGGAGGGAGAGCCGTGCTTTGGTACATTTCCATATGGAGCACACCTGCAGGTCCAAGTTTTCCATTTTACCAGTGTGACTGACTTTATCCCCGCCAGGCACCTCTTCTCGCCCATCAGGCACAGCAAGCGTTGGGAGGCGGCCTTTCCCCCAAAGAGGTCAAAGGGCCACACTCACCTTCAGCGCAAATAAAACAACCAATAATGGTGCCACTACAACCCAGCAGCTCCTCACTAGTCTTTTTTGTTTTGTTTTGTTTTACATGGCTTGGTAGGAAAATATCTGATCACAAGAACCCTGAAAGTTTCAGGATTTCAAAGGACTTTTAAGAACTTAATCATCCAATTGGCATTTCAATGGATTTAATCCAGACTAAATCCATCAAAAATAGAGCATCTGTGGCTTTGAGGGAGGAAACATGGACTTCTTTCTCCCATGCAATGTAATCAAATCAATTACCGCTGTTTCACTGATGGGAAAAACGGACTAAAAAGCAGCAAATAGAGCGTGCACAGCCGCAACATGAGGCCGTGCCGAGTCCCTCCAACTGCTGACTGGGAACCGTATGACCCTATCATATGCACATGACACTGTGTTTACCGAGAGGGGAAAAACAGCCTGTTGTTCAAGACTCTCCGTCCGTAAAAACTTGTTTCACTTGCAACAAACTTGACAACAACCGACGAGACTGCATCGATTATTGTCCCTGAAAGCGATACGCGAAGAACAACCCGGTGCCCGGTTCGGTGGTTTGACTCACATCTCTGCAGCATCCAAACTTGCACCGAAACACAGGCATGCATGCATCCCCCCTTAAACTGTATATATGTGTGTGTGTGTGTGGGTGGGTGGGGGGGGGGGGGGGGGGGGGGGGGGGGGGGGGGGGGGGGGGGGGGGGGGGGGG
>JASSRZ010000053.1:17344154-17366105 GCA_032164315.1 Malacoctenus gilli | reverse complement strand
CACACACACACACACACACACACACACACACACACACACACACACACACACACACACACACACACACACACCGACTGTGGAGAGCAGCGAGAGCTGTGATTAATGGAGGCAACAGCAAGGGAAGCAGAGCCTCTTAAATCCCTTAAAGCTCACCACAAGGCAGTTTCCACAGCAAAAGATTATCACAGAGAGACCCAGGCTGGAAATAAATCTGTTTAATTTACAGTAGTGCTCTCCTTCTCCTCAGGCGCTTCATGCATGATCATGGCTGTTTGTGTTGGAGCATGTAGGATGGCCAAATGTTCATTATCACAACACAAAAGTCTTGCATTGAAATCTGATGAGACTGAGGCTGCAATTGATTTTGTGACTGAGTGACGAATCCTAATTTCTATTACTATTTTCTGGGTTTAAAAAAATCCAGTTTCCAGGAAAAGCCCTTTGAGAAACATGACCGTCGGTTTGTCACCCCCTCTGAATGACAAAGTGTAGTTTAAAGGGGTTAACAGTGGTGATAAAATGGTGATCTGAATCCAGCATGATCAGTTTTGTCAGCTCTTCATTGACCCGAGGCCTTTTTGACTCATTGTTGAGTGTTTTGTTTGACTCTTGCCACTGTGTTGCTTCCATCTCAGCAGGAGGCTCCAAAAATCAACTGTTTACTACTTGACGAGCACCAAATGGCACTCGAGCAAAATCAGTGAAGTCAGTGAACATTCAGCAGCTGCAATACACTGATTGAGAAGTAAATATCAGGAAAAATAAGCCTGGCAAAATAATCTGCACAAGGTTCCACTCCATGAAGTCAGTCTGACTGATTCATTAAAGTTCAAATAAAATCCCATTAAGTATTCAGAGGAAGATGCTGTATGAGCTGAAATGTATTGCTTGAGGAAAAAAAAAGAAAGAACAAACAGGTAACCAGGAGGAACAAGGTGTGATAAATGTCAAACTCACTGAATTTACAAATGCATTAGTGATAATTAGGTTAAACTGAAAAGTTGCTATTTTTGAAGTACTCAATAGACTGTGAATGAATTATGTTGAGATAGCTTTGTATTGTTGATCGTAAAACTCTCCAGTCTCACATATAAGACTGATTCTCTGAGAGTCTGTGATTTAGTGCAGTCTCCTGTGTGAACAGCTCCTGTTTGCACTGCAGGCTGCTGCTGTTGTGCCGCAGTGCCTCAGTAAGCTGCCCCCCGCCCCCACGCTTGTTTACGGACTGCGCCTCAGCACCTGCTGAGTGGCCGTCCAGCCGTGGCTGGGAGATGGGCTCGCGGGAGAGCACCCGAGGGTGACCCCACACCTGAATAATAGATGAATCCTGCAGCACCAAAGTATCTGACTCATTGGCTCTGCCACAGGCATCTGCGGGGATTATATAATAACTGCAAAGGCCAGTCCCAGCTTAACACAGGGCAGAATCTGTCTGCAGGAGCTGCAGCTGGATTGGCTTTTTGGGCCGCCTTCCCACTAGTGCGTTGTGGGATTGAAACAAAGCACCTGCTGGCAGGATGGAGGTAAGACTGAAGATTGATTTCATGGGGGAAGAGTATAAAACCTGCTTATTAGATCCTCTTACTCATACTGGAGTCACTGCTGAGCAGTCATGCCAGAAGTGTTTGTCTTATGCAACCGGGGCAGTCAGATTTTGTTTTGGCTGGCAGCGTGAAGGCCAGAGTTCAGAGGGAAGAAGCAGAGGCGATGCCAAAACGAGACCTTGGTGGACTCCGTTCCAGTGTCTGATAACAGTCAGTGAAGGGAATTAAGAAAAGGGGGGGGGGGCAGCCAGAGTGCTTTCAGCACAAGTCTAATTTTAGAAGCATCTTCGAAGAGCATCGCTGCGTCCATCGATTGTCGAGGTGTGGACTCCATTACAGCAGCACACAAGTGCGATGGCTTGCCAACCCGAGTATCACCAGAGGATGGGGTCTCTTCAGCCAGCTGCGTCTTCACCTCCACTGACAAGGAGCCTTCTCGCATGTGCTCCATTATTCACAGCCCCGAGCTGAATAAATAAAAGCACACTGGCTGAACACCCTCAGTCTAATGATGCAACGGGACACTTGTCTTCAAAGCCAAAGGATGCTCCCTCTAACTCCGCATCCTTTTGTCCTCCCATGGAGAGCTCCACTTTCAAGCCTGCCTGTCTCCCAGCTCTCCTCAGAAGTTCATGAGCAGCCCTGCAGCCCATTATCACCCTGATGTATCGTTTGGTGGGCTTTTAATTGAATGCAAAGGTAGCAGCAGCAGATTTATGTTCCCGGGCTTCACACACTTTGCTCTGTTATCTTTATCGAAAGACATGCTAAGCTGAGCCTCAGCTTAGTATGGGACATACTAAGCTGAGGCTATTTTCCTGAAGTGTGTTCATATTTAGTACCCCGTGGTTAAGGAGAAAAACATGTAATTCCAAAAACACACTGTCCGTATTCTGTTTTAATTCCAGTTGCATTATCATGCCAACTCAAACTGTTTCACTCTGATACATTTCACCCATAATCACTCTGCTTCTCTTTTTGAAGGTGAGAATAAAGTCTCATCTATAGCAGCTCTCATTATTTTAGTGTGGAAAGAAACCACTGCTGTACTCTTACTTTCCTGCACGTTTTTCGCCCTCAGCCTCATTACAGCGTGGCGCTTCGAAACGCAGATGCAATTTTCCGTCTCCCCCGGAGCTCCATCATTTCCATTTGACGAGAGTGCTGTGGAGAAGACCTCTTCTTTTTGGCTTGATGTGCCACCAGTGGCCACAATCGGGGGCGCTGAGAACTTAAAAGTGAAAGCGGGGCAAGAGAGGGAAGCAGAGTGCATAGCATAGAAGCCCAATGCACATCAGCATTTTAACCCGCCCACCCCGAACTGATGGACTCTGAGCAGAGGTGAGTGGACTTTGTGCAGACATGCGTATTTGCAAAGCACAGGAAGCTCTCATGGTAAATGATCTGAGCAGCCTGCTCCTTCCTCCTCACCGAAACTGCCTGCAAAACCAATAAGAGACACATGTTGAACTTTGCGTTTGGCACAGGAGTGAACGGCAAAATGGCTTTACTTATGAAGTGCATTAGCCCACTCCAACAGTCTCTAAGCACTTCTACAGGACCACTAATATTCACCCTCACCCATTCTTAAATGCAGAATTCAGTCTGAGTGCTTTTTATCTGACACATGAAACCAAACATGTTGGAAGCGATGGGTCAGTGACTGTTCAGAGTGTTTTCCTGCCTTCTCCTTTGAGGCCTCATCTTACTGGCCAAGTGCAAGGGCGTGGTTTCTATACAGTGAAGACTGAGGATTATCGTTGTTTTCCCACATAGTTAATTAGTCGAGATTCACTCGTTTCCTTTGGGAATGGCCGACACACAACAACTCCTTTATCCCCACCCTGAGAAAAGGATTAACAGGTATTAAAGCCCCGGCCTGGGAAATGCCCCCCCTTTCACCAGAGTGTCTCGCTCTCCTTCTTTTTCGTGATCGGGACATAAACAAATCAAAAATTACAGCCTTTGTTGTGTCTGTCTTAACAGTGCAGTTTGATTACAGATTTAATAATTCCCAGATGCAGCTCTGAATAGATATGCAAGTTTCTCTGCCAGTTGTGCCTGACACAAGTAATTATGCCCACTCATTACAGCATGACTTGTAACTGCAGGCTTTAATTAGTGAGTGAAAACAATGTGTGCCCTGCCTCCGGATTATATCCATTGTTGGAGCTGCCAGCAGCTCAGTGGAGGCCGACACCTGCAGAACCTCTGCCATGTTTCAGCACAGCGGTTTCCATAGTGTAGGAGGATGACCCCCCCCCCCCTCAGAGATTATCAAACACTGCCCCCCTCAACCCTTTCCCACACAATCAGTAGTTTTCCATTGAATTAAGTCATTTGAAGCTTTGAAGAGTTCTTCTCATGGATGCCACACAGATGAGAATCAATGTTGTTGTCAGTGGGCTTTGGTGACCCATTTCATCTAACCCTTGTCTGCACGGTTTATGTCCAAAACAGCAACCTAAAAATGGTCTAACAATCATTTGGTCGTTTCCCTTCTGGTATTTGAGTCACATTCATTCATTTGAGGCTTTGAATCCAGTTTGTGGTGGTAACAGCAACACAGACATAGAGAAACAAGGAAAAGAGATGTTGACTTCTCAATGCTCTTCTGACTGTATCTTTAGCTGAGCCACACTTACTTTCAAACAACACTCTGTGCTACTGGAACAACTCCCCATTCATAAAGATGCATATTCAGATGGATGATGGATAAATTGTCTGGCTTGGTTCTTCTGCTCTTCTGTGCTGTCTGGCAGATTCTCCTGTGCCTTCCTCTTTAAAAACAGCTGATTTAGAGGGGTGGTGGTGGTGGTGTTGGTGGTGGTGGTCACTGTCATCTGGGTGCATATGGCTGAAGCTTGGCCTGTTGCTAGGCGATGGGAGAACAAGATGTGTCGAGATTACAAACAGCTTTGCTTTTTATCAGAGCACATGCCTTCCATGTGGCCTTTTTCTCCGAGATATGATTGTCAAGTGACCTTGTCTCATCTCTACTCCGCTGATCAAACACAACAGGGGGAGCGTTGCCACGGAAACCAACAGCAGTCCAGACATAAGCTAAACAAAGACTGTTCTTTGTTTGTTTTGTTTTTTATCCCTCACTTTTTCCTCGCAGGACCGGCCCTGCAGGTCTCAGATAGAAAAGCTAATGATTGCATATCAAAACATATTACACGGCTGCTCAGATCCAAAGGTAACGAAAGGCGCAGGACTATGGGTACAACTACTTTAAAAGGCCGTATAGCGCTCTGTATACATCCTTCTCTTTTCACATTTTTATCATTTGTTTTGTACTGCTTCCTTTTCATAAACAGCAAAACCTTTCGTACCATTATATGATAGCATTATTGACAGTGTTGATGTAAGATTTAGGATGTAAATACACATCAGCACATTAACACCACCAAGTGAAAACACGATTTCATTCATTTTTCATACTAATGTTCAAACATCATAAATCATCAAGTGTGTCACACTAATTAGAGCAACTTTGCTTTTCGTTCCACAACAGTCATGTGAGATGGAAACATTTGTCCACAGCTCTTCTTAACTTCACCGAACTCCACTGAGAGCTTCAGCTTCCTGTTTAGCTCTCCTCCTGTCGCAGTTCACTCCCACTGCTCTACGTCTCCATGGCCTTGCATGACCAGTCGTCCATGTCTCCACACCAGAAACAGGTGATATTGCTATTTTTAGTGTGAATCAAATGACAGCAATGATAAACAGCCATACAACATTGTAGCATTCAGTCTGCTGCTCTTCTCAGTGTTACTGTAATTAATCAGAGCCTCAGCGCCTTGTTTGACTCGCTCCTCACTGTGCTGGTTCCTTCACTCTCACCACTCTCATAGCAATGTTTTTGGCTGCAGCAGGCAGGGTTTTTTTTAAGTTATATAGTTCTTAGAAATCCACTGTACACCACCTCCAGAAAGTTTGTGGCTAGATAGTGCCCATAGTGGAGTATTTAGCAACTTCTTTGCCAGGTATTTTCCTTCAGGAGCTGGCAGAGAACAGAAACAGAAATAAAATGGAGCGCATTGGACTAAACACCAGCCAGTCACGACTATTATGTGTAAATAAGCTTCTGCTTCTTGTTTACCAGATGGAATTTTTACCATAACAGCTTATTAAAAATATGTAGTGTCACTGACATGGCACCTAAAATCTTAAAATATACATCAGTGTTTGTGAGATCATGATCAACGGAGGCGAGCTGCAGGCCAAACAGCTGTTTGTCTTGTTGCATGCTGGAGACCCAGCTGCAGCTTCAGTGTGTGCAGCCTGCATGAATCTGTTTGCATTCATGTGGATGTTGTGTAAACCAGCCGGCTCACAGAGTGTTTACCGTGTCAGCAGAGAGGCCAGGTGGGGCGCCGGCGGAGTGAACTGTATGCAAAGACCATTCAGGCCAACGTGATCAGGCCGGAAAGAATTAAAATGACACCGAACGCTCATGAGAGGTGGACCAGACTGTGTGCTGGTCTGTTGTAACCTGATAAGTCATCATTTGTGAGACAGAGGAGACAGAATCAAGTCAGCTCAGGTAAAATAAAGCCCCCCCTCCCACTCCAGATAACATCATTAATAGAGGAGTCACTCAGCAGCGCTGCTTCCAATGATCATGCAGTGGATTTTAGGTGTTTCTGTTCATCATGACTGATCAATTTCTGGAACAAAAAGGTGAATTTTCTCCCACAATATCAGTGTGTCACATGCAGCTGAATTGGAGGACAACATTGTGCATCCTGTGACTTGTTTGTCCGTTAGCATTGCAGACTCAAATTGGGACATAGATCCCAGCTGGAAACTTCATCTGAGCAGGTACGTGTGAAAAACAAGAGCAGGGAAGGCCACCGCAGATTTGTCACGGAGCCAAAACAGTCAAGGAAAGGCCGCAGGCTGTTGCCAGGCAACACTATCCCTATCACAGCAGGAAGTTGAGTCGAGCAGTGCATTAATCACTTTCAGTTCCAGCCCTCCAGTCTCCGAGCTCCCAAGCTCTGGCCAGACAGAGGTTTTCACGCTCGCCGAAGTCACGCTGGGTCATACCAGCATTTCTTGTCATTTGAGACGTGTTACTGTGAAAATTCTTCATCAGTGTGCGATAATGTGGAGGGGCTTTTTTTTCGAGCTTCCCTGAAAATCAATTAGAAAGGAGGGGGGTTTTCTTCAGCATATCACGGCGTTCACAGCTGAAACTTAGTGCACCCTTTCCTGGAACCAAACTAACTTCCAAACGAATTTGTTTTGTTGTTGTGAAATATATCTGCTTCCTAATCTAATTTTAGCAAATAGAGATGGATATTTTCTCTGCAAGTGTGGGTTTTAAATCCATTTGTCTCACCTGCCAAAGCAGAGTTTGGAAGTAGCTCCAGCTGGAACAGGGTTTCTGTTGTGTTGCGGGACAACCTTACAACAGGCGAGAGAGATTAAACCTGCAAACGGATGAGATCTTAGTGACATTTATAAGGCTTTTATTGTGAAGGTCAAAATCTAGCTTTGGAGTGTATCATCACCTGAGGATTTACACTCTTATAGCTTCAAATTTGCATTGACCAAAGTTTTCTCACAATAAAATGTGACCCCAAAATCTACAGTCTGTTATCTTCACTTAGGTTGAGGCCTGGTGTGTCAAGCAGCAGTATCTAATATCTCACATTAAACTGGGGTGATTCATTTGAGACAAAGATGATCGTGTGTCTCTTATTGCTGTTATCCTCGTCTAATAATTGATGGCATCGTCAGTAGGAGGATAAATTGCTGAAGCTGCTCCCTGGCAATGCACAAATCCTCACAGCTTTGCCAAAGCTACAAATCACAGCTGTAGATCTGTGAATTAAGGAAGACCCGGCAAGAAGGAAAAAATAAAAATCAAGAAGCAGCATGTGGGTGGACTCACTTGAATAAAAATGACAAGGTTTTCCCTCCTCAGCCAGCACTCAGAAACAGGCCTAATACAAACACATAAACAGACTGTGCACAGTGAGCTAGAGTCACGAGAGCTGCGCGAGGGGAAGCATTGAAAGCTTTTCTGGTTGGTGGCAATTCAGCTCCCATTGCATTACAGCACTGAACAGTGGTGGAGACCCGTTGTCCCCACAATGATAAGACTTTTTATTGGCTCATGAACATAAACTGACGTGACAACGAAATCGTGTAATATTAGAGCACCACAAAAAAACACACTGGTGCCAAAGCTGTTTTTTTCTATTTGACCAAACTCATCTCAAAATACTTGCAGACGGTTTATTGAGCGCCGCACTTTACGTCGACGTTTGTTGTTTGAAGGTAAATTCTGGTTATTGGTATGGTTGCTCACAGCTGAGCAGTTCAAACTGTGGTAGGCACATTAAACTACACTAAATCACTGAAAGAGGAAAAAGGAGCAGTGAGAAATGGCCTTTGGAGTGACAGCAGAGAGCTCAGACGGTTGGATAACACAGACTTTTTAAGTCTCACAGATGTCCTGGGAATAAAGTGACGTTTGGCGTGACCAATATAATCAAGCTTCCTAATTTTCTGACTGCTTCTTCTTTTTTTTAGTATTTGCAGTAGAGTCTCAATCAAAGCTTGAATGACAACAAATCTACTACCCAAATGACTCAATTTAGGAACTGGTGTTACTCAAACAAACGAGTCCACGACGATAAGAGGAGGCCCAAATATATTGTAAGGAAATAAAAATAGAGCCACTCTCCCCATCAGGCAGTCATAGTTAACACTTTGCAGTCAGATGGTTTCACAACGACAATGGCTGACAGTGAGGAGAGAAAAACGAGTGACAGCTTTGTGGTCATTTTCAGCCACATGTGAGTGAAATCTGTGTCTTATTCAATCCCAGGTCAAGGGGGGGAGGGGGCTCTGTCCAAGTAAATCAGGACACCAGGAGAAACTGCTCAAAAAAGGTGAAAAAACTTTGAATAAGTTATATTTATTTGTGTCCTGTAAAATAATGTCACAAATGGCAATTATTTTGATTGTGATTGATTGTTTTAAATTGACATTTTCTCTGATGGATACTGATAAGAAGCCAGATACTGACGACAGGGCACCCCGGAGTCTGATGAATGAGAAATTTACTGTTGTTTGATCCACGCAGATGCATTCTTTCTCACTGTTTCTGCTGAACTGTGTCTAATTTCTTGGAGGGTCCTGTTTGTTTTCTGCTCATGGGTTTCTTCGGTATGTCCTCTCCCAGGAAACAGCGCTTTCTCCGAAGGTTTCCTCCAGAAAAACACGTCCACCACTGCAGCAGCAGCGGCGGCAGCAGGGCTGCATGAAGGGAGCAGCAAGCCTGTTAGAGGCCACAGGAAGCTCGTCTTGCTCTGACTGCTCATTCTTAATTATCTCCATGGCTGCTGATGGGAGCGGACAAGAGCCGGACCCGCTCAAACTGCGCCAATTAACGGCAGAGGACAGATGCGCGGCGGCGCTCACACGGAGCAGAGTGCGCCCCTGAAATCACAGGCGGCTGATTAAAACAGGCTCATCGATGGCTGTCTGATTAACGGGCACGCGCTGTCTCGTCTTTACGTAATCTCTCTCTCTCTCTCTCTCTCTCTCTCTCTCTCTCTCTGTGTTTTTTTGCGTAATTTTGCGCCGGGTGTCTGATGCCTCGTGGACCAGGATTATTTTGAAGGGGAAGATCTCCGGCGCTCTCCCGCCTCCCTGCATCCGTTGTTGTCCTCGGCAGCAGACGCGGAGACTCGGGCAGGCAGGGGCCGTTTGCATGCAGCGGTTACAGGGGTAAACAAACGAGGAGGAGCTGCTTTTCACGAACCCCGGCGTGGCCGCATCTCGGTTTGAAGGTGAGCGTCTTTCTCGGCTTCCTCGCTCCATTCCTTCGCCTCATGTTTTCCGTGTCGACCCTGCTCGGTTCTTCCTCCAGAATGGTGCAGTGCATCGGTCGCCCAGCTCTTCCTCATACAGACAAGGACATTTTCACAATATGGTAGGATGTAATAAATGTTAAGCGATTCAGCGTCTATGTGCCTGGCCGGTCTGTTTATTTGTAGTTTGTTTGATATCGGCGCTTATTAGCGGTATTATTCTGCGTGTCAGGAGAAAAGAGGGAGTGAGGGAGAGACAGGGGAATGCGAAGAGGAAGAAAATCAATGCCTGTCTTCCAGGAGTGTGAATGCACATGGGTTAGCGTGAGTGCCGGTCACCGGCTGTGTGCGTGCGTGCGTGTGTGTATTTGTTTCAAAGGAAGATGCGCACTGTGCAGAGCAGCAGGGGAAACTTTGTGCTGCTCTGTATATTATGTGCGTGAGAATGATCGCAGCAAGACGGAGACAGTGGCTACTGTACTACTGTACAGTACTGCATGTACACAGCGGTGCATTAAGGGGGCATCAGATACTACAGTATGGTACTCGGTAGTCAAAGCAGAGACAATGGTAGAAATATTACAAAAAATGAACCCAAGACTTTATAGCTTTGATTTTTTTTTTCAGTGATGAAAACACAGTAGAAACCAGTAGGGTGCTCTTGTGTTTCCCACAGCCTGTAAATTTCTGTCCTTTACTAAAGTAAAATTTTGCAAGATTGCCTGATTTCAGTTCCTGTGTTGAGGCATCCCTTACACAGCTTGTGTCTTTACAGACATTTTAAAAGCTAAATGCTCCTATTGTTATTGTTGTACTTCTCCCCACCTGCATGAATATCAAAAGTGAATCCGTATTGACAAAACATCTAAAAACAATCATTTTTGTGTTGGGTTTTTTTTCAGCCGTTCCATCAGCAATGTGCCTGGAAATCCTGCAGCGGCCCCTCCATACTTTCTTCTGAGAATGGGATCTGTACTAACCCACCCTGGGATTTAGACCAACTGCTAGCATGTTGCAGCCTTCCAGCATAACAGGTGACAGCCTGTTGGAAACGTTACCTCACAGGAGAAGCGGCTGTCAGAGATGGGTCCTGGTCGCCTCCCTCTGCGCTGCTCTCCTCTGGCTTCCAGGGGCGGCGGGCTCCTCGCTGAACTGCCACAGCACCTGCATCTGCGCCTCAAACATTGTGAGCTGCTCCAAGATGAATCTGACCGCCATCCCGATGGGTTTGCCGCTCTACACCGCTGTGCTGGATCTCAGCTACAACGAGATACTCCGACTCAGGTCTGAGTGGACCATGGTCAAGCTCCCGAATCTCCACAACCTCCTCCTCAGCCACAACGGGCTCCACTTCGTGTCTTCGGAAGCGTTCATATACGTGAAGCACCTCCGCTATTTGGACCTGTCCTCAAACAGCTTGCGGCAACTGGATGAATTCATGTTCGAGTCTTTGGTCAACCTGGAGGTCCTCCTGCTGTACAACAACCAAATCATGCAGATTGACCGCTCGGCCTTCAGTGGCATGGTCAACCTGCAGAAGCTGTATCTCAGCCAGAACCAAATCTCCCGCTTCCCTGGCGAGCTGGTGAGAGAGAAGACCCGCCCGGAGAAGCTCAGTCTGCTGGACGTGTCCTCCAATAAGATCAAGATGTTGCGGATTGAAGAGCTCCAGGATCTGCCCGCCTGGATTAAAAATGGCCTCTACTTCCACAACAACCCCCTGCTGTGCGATTGTGATCTTTACACGCTACTGGCCCACTGGTACCTTCGGAAGCTCAACTCCGCCGTGGACTTTAAAGATGACTTCACCTGCACCCTGCCGGGCCCCCAGAAAACCCAGGTGGCTGTTTTTGATCTGAGCAGCGACTCCATGAACTGCAGCACCTTCGAAGAGAAAGACGTGGAGGCTTACCTGGAGCAAACACTGACGCTGGACTGTGACACGAAGCACAGAAACATGCTGAAGGCCTGGACAACGCCTGGTAACATACCGGTGACAGCCGGGAGCAACCAGACAGCCAAGGTGCTGCGAGATGGCAAACTGCAGATCAGCCCAGTGAGGTCCGAGGACTCCGGCACCTACACCTGCTTTGCGACGAGCGAGTCCTTCAACGAGACCATCTACGTGGTGCTCAAGGTGTACAACTTCACAATGCATGGGAGTGGGGACACGCTGAACACTGCATACACCACCCTTGTGGGCTGCCTGGCCAGCGTGGTGCTGGTCTTAATGTACCTCTACCTGACACCGTGTCGCTGTTTCTGCTGCCCCAGCAAGGGCAAGACCCGTGGCGAGGACAGCATCCACTCCTCCATGCTCAGTGTCACGCCGACCCATGGGGACCAAGCACTGAAGGCTGAGTTAAACCGGCACGTGGCCTTCATCGACTCCAAGGACTTGCAGGAGCAGAACGGCAAGCTGAACCCCACCGAGGAGGAGTTGGAGGAAGAGGAGGAGGATGACGAGCTGGATGCAGAGGGCGGTTCTCTCATGAAGGGAAAGAGGAAGAAGTCGGTGGCAGAGTCCATCAGCTCTGTCTTCTCAGACACCCCCATGGTGGTCTGAGACGAGGCTGGCCGAGGCAACAGATGCCGCATGACTGGGTGTATACGATACAACAAGAGCCATGTTTTAGGTAATCTAAACTGTGACTGTGACCTTCTGGGAGAAAACTGTGGAGGGAAGTTTACCCGTGGTTCCTGGCTCGTGGGAAAAACAGGATTTCAAAGGGAGTAAAAGAGACAAACTGCAGTGTTGTCATGGAGGACATTAGGCAGGACTTTTCCAGCAATTTATTCTGTAGCACCTAATATTCATACTGTGAAGGATGGTGGTGGACTCGAACAGTGGAAACTAAAAGTCTTACTCGAGAAAATGACATGTTGTTAATATCAACACTCAGGAAGTGATCAATTACGTTGAGACAGTGTGGGAACGGTCTGTCACACGGATTGAAAATAAGACTTAAAGAGCGTAATATGTTATACATAATATAGATTAGAACCATGGCTGACTCATACTTCTATTAATTAGCAAAGACTAGCTTAGCTTGCATCCTGCGTGAACATTAGAGCATAGATACATTCATCCTTGTTTTATCAACACAAGGACAGATAATTTAGATTAAAAGGCTGACGTCACCACGCTATGAATACATGTGACATGAACCTGGAGTCATCTCCAGTGGAACAGCATGCCATAACAACACCATAGAGGAGATTCTAGAATAAGAAAGCGACAAACTCAGTATAAATTCTTCCAACGTGTAGTCGGACACCTAAAGAGAAAAAAAACAGGACTTCTTAGGAGGTCCTGCTTATATTCAGGACTTAGTTCAGATCTGATGTAGTAAATTAGGCTGACTTATTTGCAATCTTAGTCATATACTGTTATATAGCAGAACTGCTGTTTTCTTCTTCATGTTAAAGGATCAACCTACATAAATTAGTGGTAATAAGGGGTTTTTTCTGAGATCAATCATTGCATTATGAATTAAGTCTGGGTGAATTACTCGCCTCTTAATTATTTCATCAAAAACATGGAAAATCTCCATGACAGACACGTTAAGTGCAGGGAGACACACAGACCGAGGCCACGAGTCCTCACAGGGAGGAACACGCTTCTGTTGGTCGTCTGCTGAGGTCCCACCTCGCTGTCGACTGTGACTTGTTGGCTTGGCCAATTTATAGCCCCCCAATATCCGTCCACTACAGCCTGAAAAAGTCAAATACAGAGCCAGCGATAGCAGCTGTGAACCTTAACTCGTCTGTTGTTCTGTATGTACAACATGCACCTTACTTTTAATCCTGAAATATTTTATTTGTTCATTGTTTTCATGAACGATGTCAGAGATTTGGGTATTTCGTCGTACTTTAGCTGCTTTCGTGCGGCGATGGTTAAAACGTCCTTTTTGTAGACTTAGCAGGTGAAGACTAGAATAGAAATAACGGCGAAGCCTTCCCTGCTCCTGGAGATCAAAGCTGTAATTGCACCTGATGAGCCCGATCATTGTTGGTTCAGGGGGTGCCTCAGTGTGACGTCTGTCGCTGCTGACAGGTCATCTTCGACAGACAGGCTGTTTGAGATCGCTGAAAAGATATTCTTTATCTTCTGTTGTAAAAGGAATTTACCATTCAGGATGCCAAGTTTGTTGTCCGTATCTCATCAACAAGGCTGAAAAAATGGGAGACTGTGTGGCCATGAAGCAGCACAAGTGATTTGATTAAACTGTGCAGTGTTCATGTCATAATACAATAAGGCCTGCCTGGCTTAGATGCTAATTGCATCTTTTAATGGGCCAGAGCTTCCCAGTGCTTTCCTCCTCTTTGTCTCCCTGAACTGGAGGGGGAGATCGGTGTGTGAACATGAGTCACAGCAGCACAAAGCCATCCTCTGTGGCTCCCCGTGAACTGACAACCCTGATTCAGCCCAGATGTGTTGGCTTTGTTTGTCTACCTCTGTCATTATGAGGCTGCCGCGACTTATGTTCAAAGGCAATGATTCAACCAGGCTTTGAATGCGATGCCCTTTAAGCAGTCTGCAGTTTGTTTATGGGGGGGAGGGAGGCCTGGAGCTTTGATCAAACGCAGCCCAGCCACATGGTTAGAGGATAGCATCTGGGAGCAGGTTCCCACTCGCAAAGTACCAAAATAATTTGGACGAATTGGCATCACAGACACCTTGTAACTGAATATCAAGTCAGCCCTCAAATGTTAGGATGTACACATTTCTGGGCGCTATGGGCTTTTACGCAAACCGGGTGGAAGATTCACAGTCCTTGTGTGCAACCGCAGCATCTCCTGTGTGGGTGAGAAAAGGAAGTCACACTTATCAGAGAGGTGGTGCGTGAATCATTTCACTCTGTCACACGTTGGAATACCAGGTGGAGAAGTAGAGAGCAGCAGAAGTACCGCGAGGCGCTCAAATAAGGCCACATTTAGCCCTGCTGCAGACGCTCTGCATTTGGCCAAGAATCTGTCAAAGCTTGAGGAATCCCGTTTTTTTTTTTCTTCTTCTTCTTTTTTAACCCTGAGCTCAAATATACACACTGTTCCTTCCTGAAACTCACCAAATCAAATACAGAATAGCATGGGGAGCGGAAGAAGAGAGGAGTGGTTCTGTTGTCTCCAAAGCAAATTTGCCTTTTTATATATATCTATATATACAGTATATGTGTAATGAGACTCACTCTCTGTGTTTAGTATTGATTAGTTGTGTACTGTGATGTTCTACCAGTGTACTGACCGTATTCTCGTGTATTCCGATGCTCATTTTTGTATTTCATCTCCTGCTGTGCTCGTTAGTCGTTTCAGCATTCCAGTCTTGGTATAAATGTTTATTTTTTAAGCAGGGTCTGGGGAGGGGTTACGTTTTTTCTTTTTTCTTTTTCTAATTGAGTCAGGATGTATTTTACACTCGACTGGCGAAGGGTGCAGTTGAACGTGTGGATAGGTTTGAGCATGTCTTGACGAGTGCATGGAAAGAGAGGCAGTGCTCAAACCCCTGAACATGATACATCCTAATGGGCAGTGAGTATGTAGCCTCTGCTGATAGCCAGTCAGCATTTGACTTTGCTCTTGAAGCCATAAGCAAATAAAAAAAGTGCATTATCGGAGTGATGCTATGTCACATGATGTGAGTCATCGGTAGGTAGGTAGGTAGGGAGGCGTGTCAAACTTTGAAACATGGTGTGACAAACAAGCAGAATTTCACCTGAAGAATAACTTCTTTTTTAAATCCAATAAAAAGATGTAGAAGAAACAGCCACGCCCGTGCTCGTGTTCTTGTGGCTTTAGGATAAAGTGGGTAGATACATTTTCTCAGGACTACATCAGTTCTATGTAATATAATGTGAAACTTTACAAACCTTCTGTAATCATGAATTTAAAACAAAAACAAAACGGTGGTTTTATAGATCGCTGTGCTCTGTCGACAGCAACATTGATTCAGTTTTCCACAGTCTCTGCAAGAGAGCGGCCTTTTACTGCCCAACGCACGACTCCATTTATCTGGCGACAAAGTAGCAATTATGGGGACATCGAGGAGGTGACGGGGCTAAAAGCTGGCTGCTTTGAACGAGTGCTGCAACGTATGTCCACAGCATAAGGAGGCGAGCTCTCAACAGCGTTTCAGGCTCCGAGCTGATTGACCACTGGTTCTCAGGCGAGATTGTCGGTCACTGTCATAAAAAATAGAAAGGTCCCGCAGCTAAAGTGGAATGGCTTTGCATGGTTTGCTTAAGAGCTTCTCCGACTGCAGGATGAGCTCAAACCAGTAGGGATTAAAGAAAAATACAAAACTGATTATATCATTTGACTTAATAAAAAGGTAAAGATTTGCTCTCCGTCCTGCCTCTGTTTGTTGATCATTGTCATCTCTTTTTGGAGAAGTCATCTGGTTGGTATTTGCATCAAACTCTTTGAAAAAGTTTGCCAAATCTTCATATTTATAACTAAATACAGAACTAAAAGCCTGGGTGCCTAAAAACGAAATTATTATCATCATTATCACTAACTAAATTCAACTCTGCCGATGGATTTCTGTTCCTCTGAGTCACATCAGGCCTGCAGGAGGACTGACTGTTTAAAACACTGATTTAATGAGCTACACTTTTTGCATTCACAAAAACAGTGCAGGTGATGCGTGTTTACGTAACCTGACGGAACAGCTTCATGTCGCGCCTCTTCTGACGAGCACAATTGAGGATTCTGCGCTATCTAGTGGTGAGCTGGTGAAGCGTGCTACGATAAAGTAAATATTGTATTTCACTGCCCACTCATTATTCTGAATCTTTAGTGCATTAAACAGCCCACGAACTGGGATTTTTTTTCAAACCTATAATTATCCCATTTATACACTTTCATGATGTCCAATATTTTTCTTTACAAGCCCTTTTCTCAAACACACAGGTGAGCACCACCTGCTGGTAGGAAACTGGAAATGATCCAAGTGGGACGGGCAGGTTCATGTCCTACAAATAGGTTTTAATATTCATGAGAGAATGTCAGATGTCCTTTACAGAAGAACAGTAAACACGGGGCAGCGGAATTCAAAATGTTTTAATTATCCTGCCATGAAATACTTATTGAGATTTAGCAGCATAATGAGCAGACTGAGGTATGTTTATGTTCTTACAAAGATCATCAACGGAAAAGTCGACATTTAAAAAATAGAAATTCTGCAAAAATACATAAAGTAATACAAATATGTATTCCTGATAACAGCTGTGCATATAAAATGATGTTAAATTAACATAGACCAGAAAAAAACAAAAAAAGACACTAAAGTGTCTAAAGGACTTAAAGGGACATTACACGGACTTATATTAATTTCCTACAAACCTACTTTATCCCACAACACAACATGCCTGAAGCGATCTTAGACACAATGACAATCAAGTCTTCAGCCATAAAAGTGTACTTTACTGGGACTTGTTGGGGGGCTTCAAGTAAGACGTGTGCCCAAAATGTGACCATGTAAACACGCACGCACGCACACAAAAGTGGATTTAAATAACATTCATAAAGCCATCCATCCATCCATCCATCCATCCATCCATCGGGAGAAGGGGGGTTTAAATGTATTTACTAGTTGTGATGAACAAAAAAAACCCCAAATGATCAAGTTCAAGAATGTACAGGGTTATCCTGCTTGTATAGGACTAAAAGAGCTGAGATAACCTGCGCATAAAACATTTGTTCTCCAAGTCGTGATATTTAACACCAACCAGTAACATACTTTAGACATCAGATCTTTTTTCCAAACCAGCACCAGCCAGCACCTCCTCGATCGTCTCTCCCTTCCAGGACACCATGTTCGAGCGTGAAGGAGGCGACAAGCATTTATACTTGGCGGTTTTGGACAATGATGAAGCAGCGGGGGGCAGCGACTCTTGTCTCGCCTTGCGTTTCTGCACCAAGCCTCGGTGGTCGTAACCTGCCACTTTCCGCTGGGCTGATTGTGCCCGCGCTCTGCTGCGAGGAGCTTGGTGGGCCGGCGTGGAGAGAGGGGAGCACTTTTTCAAGTGGGACACGGGTCGGTCAGCAGGGTTCAGGGACAGAGGACGGCATGGCTTCTTCACATGTGACATGGCGCTGCAGACCGGTGTTTTGAAAGCGCACAGGAGGGGCTGGCTCTTCTCATGAAGTGGGTGGTCCCTGACATGTCTGGAGGATTTGTCCTCACTGCTGTGAAGCGGCCTCGCAGCGTTCAGTGCCGTATTCGTGTCTTGCATAAGCTCCACCTCCCTCAGCTGGATCTTGCCCAGCCGCCCGGCAGCGTTGAACCGTCGCCTGGACGCGAGGCTTATCAGGGTGGAGGAATAAGGCCGTTTTGTCACGTGACAGTTCTGTTGACTACTTTTGGTCTCCGGGTGTCCGACTGAGGTAGACTCAAGGCAGGGGGAGCCAGCCGATTTAGAGATTTTATCCCCAATCCTGACCTGCGCTCCCTTGATTGGAGGCGTGACACGATGTGATCTGAGACCTGATGACACTTGATGAGGCATTTTCCTGGAATCAACACACAGATGCACATAAAATTCCCCCAATTGGAAATAACACCTCAAAAACAATCAAAGAATCCTTAAAATTTTGAACTAAAGGTTCCGCTGGTGAAGGTGCAACCTTAATATATTTCAAAAACTCACAAGCTATCCATCGATTTTTTTTAACACTTTGTTCTAGATGACAAGAAACAAGTGCATAGAACCGAACAGGTTTGGCTCTGGCAGATTGATGGGAGTGGTTCTGACCTCCACAGGTGTGCGTTGACGTGCCGCTCCAGCATGGTACTAAGGGCAAAGCGCAGGTGGTGCAAACGCCGATCGAACGTGAAGATGCTGCAGCCCAGTGTGCGGCAACCAAAAGTGCACAGCTACAAGAACAGAAGAGGGTTTTTTTCAGATTCAGGTTTGCTCATTACCAAGGCAGCAATCACATTTGTACAGAGTGGAAAACATTCACTCGCTCTCCTCTCTCTCAAACACATACTTGCACTTGTTACAGCTGATCTTCCTCTTTGACCAAGATTGGGACAAATATACACCAAGATCTCTCAGATACATAATGAGCTACAACAATAGTGCTAAAAACTGGTTTGTGAACCACTTGTGTACGTCTCTACTCACCCCAAGGGGTTTGGGGTGCCAGGGTGAAGCCGGCAGGTCAGAGCCTTCCTCCTGCCCCTCTTCATTGCTGTCTTCACTGGACAGAAGGGTCTGGTTGAAAGGGTAGGGGGGCTGGACTTCCACCTCCACAGTGCTGCCACCTTTTTCTTTTGGAAAGCTTTCTGATTGATTCTTGGACCTGTGTGCAGGAAAGCTCAGAATCAGAAAGAAAAAAGAGCATCATGTTAAACTGAAGCTCAGGAGCAACAAAAGCAAAAACAAAGGATGCTGTGGATTAAAAAGAAGTACATTTTGGAAGGGAATATTCTGTATTAGTTTTGCTTATTTCAATTCAAAATAAGACTGTGAAGGTTGTTTGCAAGACTGGCAGATTCCCTACATGGAGTCTAAATCACAACTGAAGATCTGGAGTTCCTACAACAGGCTATCACGCAGTTTTTTTTATCTCCACAGCTATAAAATTGCCTTCATCAATCCAATAAAAAACAGATTTCATACCTGAGAATGTGACAGATGCCATTGAAGCTGTATTTGCCACCCTCGGGTGCTTTCCTCTCTTCCACAGCCTCCACGTGTTTGTCTTTGGGTGTCGCTCTGATGAGGAGCGGCACAGGGTCTCTGCTGGCGGGGGCTTGCTTCTGCTCCGCTGCCAACTGCACGGCGACTTTAGGCTTTCCTGTTGCTTTCTGCTGCTGCTGGTGGAGGGAGTTGGTCTGTGTGGGAGCGGCAGTGCAAAGAGAAGAAGGATTTTCAGTCATTTGGGGGAGAAATTCAAAAGGATGCTGTGTTCGATGGTATGAACAATAGAAAAATAGACCCTCGAAGAGAAATACATCTTAACAAGAAGCAATATGAATGCATGTCATACTTTGGATTAACATTTATGTGATAAACAGATGCCTTACATTGCATAAAAGCTCTCGCCCACACAACTTCTTCTTCTCTGGATCTTTGATGTGTTTGTTGGGCTCAATTTCTTTTTCTATGTGCAGGAAAAAAAACAGTAAGTAGAGTTATTAGCAACCACATGATAGTAAATTATAATCTATAACAAGAAATGGACACAAGAAGCAGGAAGAACACAGAGAGAGACTCACTGTTGAAGATTTTGTGTGTTCGGCTGTAGGTTCTCATTCCTCGCAGTGGACAATGAGGCTCTGTGGACTGCGCCACCGTCACTTTTTGAGGGGAGAGTTTTTCCAAGAGGGGAGAGGAGGAGGAGGAGGAGGAGGCACAGTCACCAGGAGGCAGTCGTGCTGAGGGCCACGGAGGAACCCTGGGGTGAGGCGTGGAGGAGGAGGAGTGCAGCAGAAGAGGGTTTTCCTCTGGGAGCTTCACTGAAGATAAACTGCAGAGGAAACGGAGATGTAAACTTCCCAATTATATCCACTGGTCGTGGACTTCAGACCCCCAAGAGTGTCGATAAACATGGATGTCAGAGTCAGATGGCACGAAAGCTGCCGTCTGATCCAAATGAGGGGAAAAGTTGAGTTTTTGACATTTTGGATGTAAATTTCAGAGCACAGTTGTACAGTTGACGACTGTTTACACAAATAAACACAAAACAAGACCACAGGGAAGAACTAACTTCTTTGGAAACACTAAAATTCAAGCAGTGTTTCACATTTCCGATTTGCATTCCCAGGTGAATAACTCCAAACAGTACCTGGCTGTCTCTTTATGCTCCTTTGAGGGTCGGCTCTGGTGGTTGGACGACGTCGCCAAGGACAGAGCGCCACCCTCCTCACACCTGCCATCCTTCTGCCTCACCATGCAAGGAGCGGCGCACGACAAAGATGATGAACGCTGCTGAGGAGCCTGAGGGGACAGCTGGCAGCACAGCCTCATGACAGCTCCGTGCCACTTTTCACAGTGGTTCTCGAAGGCCTGAGGTTTCACCACCTGGCCACAGTGGCCGCACACCACCAGATAAAGCTCATCATGAGCTGGACAGTGGCCATAAATATGCATGTCTACAAAGGGAAAGACAGAAGGAAATGTATTCTCGATGCATCCACTCAGGATTATAATCATGATGCTTACTGCCAGGGTTTTTTTAATGGTTACAGATGGTACCTTCTTTCCTGAGTGTCATAGTTTCAGGGTCTTTAACCCCATTCTTGATCTCCTCAGCATGAGACCCGGCTGTATGGAAGAAAAACAGCAAGTGATGCGTTGGGGGCATTTTCTGGAATAATTCAACTCCAGATGCCTTCCTGCTGCAGCACATCAGCGACAGGACGTCCTTCACTGTGCCCTGCCTGTTGTAGATGTCTGAATCTGCAGTGTCTACTGTGTGCCTTCTAGAATTTCCCCAGCAGGGAGGTAATCATTGGAGCCTTGGTGAAAATAAGTATTGAATCTGTCTGAAGGGATCAGACTAAGAAGCTGTGGTCTTTCCTGTGCGGATGGACATAAGTGAGAAACGCCTATTTGGACAATTTAGGGGAACATGAAAAGGGACACATGAAAGGTCAAAGTAAACGCGTCTCTGTGAGACACTTTCATTGAGGCAGCAGACCACGGAGGGGTTTCCCGTAAATGAAGGTAAACCAATGCAAATTGTTCAGGCTGGTTCTGGCGGCACATTAACCCGGTTACGGAGATTAAAGAGGCGAAGAACAGACTTGCAGCTACAAGACAGACTGGAGTCCGCCGGAGAGGGAAACATGCAGGACAGCGGTGTCTCGGGACCCGGGCAGGACATCACGGTCATCAGACAAACACAGCAGCTCGTGTTTGTCCCGCTAAAACCTCCAGGACAGAACGGCACTGTGCGTCTATTTCTGTGTTTATGTCTCAACGCTGTTTGCTGGCTGCTTGTTTGTGTGCTGGCTCGGTGGCAAGTTGGACAAATCCTCAAGTAACTAAATCCGCAAGTCGTGTTATTGTTTTTGTTGATAAGCTAACGCTAGCCGGTAACGAGTCGGTGCTCTCGCAGGAGTTAGCAGCGAGTTAATCTCGCCGCGTTTTGGTAACATTGTCCGAGTATGTGAAGCGATGGTTTGATGGTGTTTGCTCGCCGCTGAGTGTGAATGTCCCCGCGCTAGGACCCAGCGGGTCTTTTGTTTGGGTTGCGCTTTCTGCCGCTCTCGGTGTCTTTGATACACCAAATAAATCACAGCATCCCCAAACTGTATCCGGGTGGATGTCGGGAGTGAGACAGTGGTGTGACACTCACCGTCAGATGGTAAAATATTCACCCTGTCCACCCAACAACTCCAGTTTAATCCGACAAAATCGCCAAGATTAAGATTTCGCCGATCCGAGGCGGCCATTGCTGCTCTTGCGCGTTCACGAGGCGACACTGCTGATACACGCGCATATTAGACGCGTCACGAGGCTCGCGGTCGCGCTAAACTCCCCCTGTATAAACACACACACACACACACACACACACACACACACACACACACACACACACACACACACACACACACACAC
>JASSRZ010000053.1:17304559-17344054 GCA_032164315.1 Malacoctenus gilli | reverse complement strand
GAAATAAATCTTTTGACATTGCAGAAGCTTATCGAAACAATGCCACAGCGAATGCGTGCCGTAATCAAAGCTAAAGGTGGTCCAACAAAGTATTAGAGTGTATGACCTTTTTTTTTTTTGGTGGCGACTTACTTTTTGGCCAGGCAGTGTACTTAACTGTGCTAATTCATACTAAAAGTAAAAACTCTAATTTCAGGGGAAGGACCAATACTCTCTTCTTCACAACCATCAACAACGGATCCTGCAGTAAGTTTATTCTCCTTCACAAAAAGTGAACAGAAAATGTTTAAACTAAGAATAACTTTAACCCACCAATTTTAGGGCTGAATACTGATCATAATACCCCCCCCTTCCCTGGAATATGTTACACAACTATTGAGAGTTTCACTGTTTTCAGGTGATCGGGGAATGTTGGAACTGAAAAAGACAACAAATTATGGCAAGACAAGCAAGATAATTGCTAAAAAGATCTACTCCTATGGCCTGGGTGGACGCTTCCTCTTTGCCTCTGTTATGAAAGACAAGGTCTGTGTGCAGCAGGTTTAATGTGAATGAAATTCATTGTCTGCCTGTCTGTACTGCTTATAAATCCATCACTACGGGCCGCGGGAGGTGCTGGAGCCTATTCCAGCTCTTTGCAGGCAAAGGCAGGGCACACCCTGGACAGGTTGCCAGTCCATCACTGAAATAAATTCTGGGGAAAATACTGTTTGTTCAGACCTCATATTTGTATCAAACTTTTTTTGATCAGATTGTGAAACAAATATCCAGGAGTCCAACACTTTGTCTTATTCTGCAGAGCAACCTGAGGATGATCCATGTGTCTGTGGATCAGGGGGAGTCTTGGAACATCGCACAGCTGCCTGCTGTTGGTCATGAACAGTTCTACTCGATCTTGGCAGCGAACGACGAGATGGTCTTCATGCATGTCGACGAGCTGGGAGGTCAGTTCGTGCCACAACCTTACCATGTGTTTAATGTGTCAAACCTACACCTTCAACTCTTCTCTTCTCATCCACTTCTGAAAAGCTTAAGTTGAGTTTATACTCAGGATGTTTCAGCTGGATTTGTTGCTCTTCCTCTGCAGATTCCGGCTTTGGTACAATTTATGTGTCTGATGACCGTGGCACCGTGTACTCCAAGTCACTGGAGCGTCATCTTTATACCACAACGGGGGGTGACACGGACTTCACGAACGTCACCTCCCTACGAGGAGTTTTCATCACCAGCATTCTGACTGAAGGTAACGTTGTTCATTTGTCCGTATTCAGGTGAAGGAATCGCAAACAAAATGCATGGCTGTGCTCAGATCCCAGTGGAAACACACACCAACCTATGACTTATCCATTACATACCAGAGGAAGGGTGTCGGACCAGGATAAATATTTAATTAGCTGTTCAGTGTTAGATGTGTTGTCTCCCTGAAACCACCGACTGGAGCAGACACAGCTCGTATTACAAGTTAAACCCGAACTTTTTTACCCTTCTTTTTTTTTCAGGCAGAAGTAAATCTTTGAAAAGTTCCAAACACTCTATCAATAAATTCCAGCAGTTCCCTCTGAATAATGTGCTCTCGTCTTGTTGTTCCAGATAAGTCTGTGCAGTCTGTGGTGTCCTTCGATCAAGGAGGTGAATGGGTTCCCCTGCGAAAACCTGCCAACAGCAAATGTGATGCTACATCCAAAGACCCGGAGGAGGTAATTGAGAAAGGAAGTAGCCGAGGCTGGAGAGACAGTAACAAATAGATCAGTTCGTCTTGTCACTAAAAAGTCTTCCAGTTACTCTGTTACAGTGCTTTGATGAGTGACTTTCAGAGGTGGTACATAAAAAAGATGAAATGCTGACAATTTCTTTGTGTCTCTTGTCGGCAGTGCTCACTGCACATCCACGCTGCCTACAGCACTGCCATGAAGCTTAATGTCCCCATGCTGCCTCTGTCCGAGCCGAACGCTGTGGGCCTCATTCTGGCTCATGGTAACGCTCACCTCCAGACTTTCACATTGTTTTGTTTCATCTTCATTCTTGATCAACTGCATCCGCATGATAGCTGAAAATGATGTCGTTTGTGCTCTGACACCTTCTGTTTGTTTAACCAGCAAGTGTTGGTGATGCCATCTCGATCACAACCCCCGACGTGTATGTTTCTGATGACGGGGGCTACACCTGGATCAAGGCTCTCGTTGGGCCCCATCACTATGCTATCCTGGACTCTGGAGGGCTGCTGGTTGCTGTGGAGCACAGTCCCCAAACTGTGGACAAAATCAAGTGAGTTACATTTAGACAAGCATTTCATGGGTTTACTTTCCTGTTTGTGCAACTTCTTTAATTTCCACAGCAGCATGCAACTTCCTTTAACACGATTGTATCAAAGACACAAGTGTAGAAAGCAGGGGTGTCCGACTCATCAGAGTTCCTCGGCCTCATGCTTCAATGGATTTCAGAAGCAGTTTTGTATCATTTCACAGGCATATGAGACCCTCTGACAGGTTACTTGGACAATTACTTTTCTATGTGCCAACAGATTTTCTACCGATGAGGGACAGTGCTGGCATGTGTACACATTCACTGACGAGCCCATCTACTTCACCGGGCTGGCATCAGAACCAGGCGCTCGCTCCATGAATGTCAGTATCTGGGGCTACAAAGGCACAGCACTCAACCAGAACTGGGTCTCCATCACCATTGACTTCAGGGACCTTCTCGCCAGATTCTGTAAGTAGTTGGCAATCAAGAAAAGTAGAGCAATGAACTACTTGTTAAGATAGTGTCACTCTGTGTACAGTTAATAAATAGAATCAAAACTATTGATGATTTTAGGTGAGGACACAGACTACATACCGTGGCTGGCCCACTCTGATGACATCAGTGACCCCAACGATGGTTGCATGTTGGGCTACAAAGAGAAACTTGTGCGTCTGAAAAAGGACTCCGTTTGCTACAATGGACGTGACTACATTGTCAACAAACAGCCGACCCCGTGTCCCTGCACCCTGGATGACTTCCTGTGGTAATACTCTGAATTACATGATCTATCTTTATCTGTCATTGTCAGTGTGCATCATTTCAAGCTGCTCAAATGGTATTTGGTGTTCCGTGCAGAAAGCAGAGCATTTTAGAGCTGAACAAACTCACTGACTGCACTTGGGATTCGAACCTGAATCCTTTCGATTTGAGGGTCAGACCTAATATACCAAAAAAGAGGCCTCAAACATGTGTGTCTTTTCATCTGCCTCCTTAATGATTGAAGGGTTGCTTCGGGAAGTCAATAAAGACTTTGCTATCGTCAACACTGAAAGACTTTCTTACCACAACAAGGATTTGCATCTTAGTTTTTAGATCAGGTCACTTTTTAATTTGTTGCAACACCAGTGAGAACTCTCTAAATGATGTACACAAACATTAGATTACATTAGATAGCATTGCAATGCTGTCAAGGTCCAGATGTGACTTGTCATTGTCCGTAACAAGTGTTTTTAGCTCACCATGCATCTTTTGCTTCTTCACAGTGACTTTGGATATTATCGTCAAGAGAACAGCTCGGTGTGCGTTGAGCAGCCGGATCTGCAGGGCCAAGTTTTAGAGTACTGTCTGTATGGCAAAGAGGAGCAACTGAAGACCAGTGGGTGAGTCTCCACCTGCAACCTCCAGTCCAAAAGCTCTGTGCACCTCTTTTGATAACGGCTCAAACCCATTTGTCTGTGTCTTAAAACAATTTGCTACCCAGTGGTGACAGAAGAATTTCTGTTGTAACTATCAGACAGAAGAGTTATGTGAATGAGGAAGTACTGATCATGTAAAGAGCAGCCAGAGGAAGCACTCTGGTGTTTGAGGAGTGAGAATGAATACTACAGTTTAAAAAAAAAAAAAAAAAGTCAGTCCTGTTTGTGTGACTGAACACGTAACCAGAGCAGGAAAACCAGTTGGTGTGGTTTTGGTGATGTTTTTGATGAGGGATCGTCAGGACGCTGCATCAGTATCAAATGCTTTAATCTAAGAATGAAGAAATAACTCCAGAATATAATAATTATTAAACAAGACAGTGATTTCAGCATTAATTAAAATAGTTGTCATTAAGATATGTTGCTTGATGTGTGCAGACAGCTGGTTGGACAACATGTATTTACTGTTTGTCTTTGTTTTTAACAGTGGAAATCATATTTCACCTTGTGACAATCATGCACTGTCGATTGTAACACATCGAACTGTCACTATGCTCTTGGTTCTCAGCTATAGGAAAATTCCCGGAGACAAATGTGAAGGAGGAAAAGTTCCACAGCGCGAAGAGATCGACCTCAGTATGACATGCGTGAGCGACCTCCTGGGAACGGACACTCAGGTCAGTATCCTCATAACTTCCTTGGTTTAAGAAAAGAAATGGTCAATAAACTGTCAAAATATTTCTGCAATTTAAAAAAACATCGTCTTATTTTGGCAGGGAAAGGAAGGCTCTTCGAAGACTGTTTTTGTTGTGATTGCCGTCATCGTTGTGATACTGCTGAGTGTTGCAGCTGGTTTCATCTTTGTCAAGAAATACATCTGTGGTGGCAGGTTGGTGCATTTTACTTGAGCTTATAGCCATCGTGAAAGTCTCTCCTCCTTTGGTAACCCACTTAATCTGACCTGAGATCAAATTGTATTTTTTTTTAAGCACTGTGTTTGTGTTATTTGTTCCTCTGATGTCAGAACGGCCTGACGGTGTTTGATTGTGTCCTGCAGGTTCCTGGTCCACAGGTATTCGGTGCTGCAGCAGCATGTTGAGGACAGCGCCGCTGATGGGATGGATGACCCGCTGGAGACCAACCACACTCACAATGGCAAAATCGAGTTTCACGATGACTCAGACGAGGTACAGATAATATCTTCAGTGCAAACAAGGACATGTGGGCAGACACCTTTTTTTTCACGACTGGCAATTCTATTTTTCATAGTATGAAGAATTGCTAATAACCTCAGGAAACATGACTATTTTACTGAATCAGCATTTTGTTTGTATACATTCATGCAGCTTTTCATGTAAGAAATGTGAAAGGGAGTTTTACACAAAACAAAACTGCCTCTTTCAGGCTAGTCATGTTGGTGTTGTATGATTTAGCTGTATATTGACATTTTTGCTCCTCTCACTTCAACACTGAGTGTTTTCCTGACACTCTGGTTGAAGATAACTGATTAACTCAAAGCAGTTTTCACGTAGTGATGTGTGACTCCTCTGTAATTCATCAGCTCAGAGGAGCTGAAACAAATGTATGTAGGTCACTTGAGTTAGGTGTGTTTGTTTAAACATGCCAAAAATGCCTTTTGTTTGCTCACCTGGGTTTCGTTTGCCCTTCATTGGCATGCTCTTTTCTTTACACAGGATCTCCTTGAATAACAGGTACAACCTGCTGTGCAACTGAGCAACAGGTTTCCAGGCCGCCCAGGTCACTGGTTGCTGTTCCTGTCAGTCTTTTGTCTCCAGTTACTTCTTATTTCCACCCTCTCGTATAAACTGGGGCCTCAGCTACAGACCAGGAGTCTGTGTCAACCTGCTGTCATCAGTGAAGTATAATGAATGTACGGAGGCTACTTGGGACCGAAGCCGCAAATGGAGAACTATGAAGGAGGTCTTGCTGTTTTGTGCTTCAAGCTGTTGATTCTGTTGCTTGACTTTGAATCTCAAAGTTATTTATTGTAGGGAAATGAAGAACATTAACATTGTACTGCTGACCTGAAGAAGAGCGAGTTGTATAAACCCACCTCCTGCATTACGGGTCCCGCCTCTCCCATTGTCTGGGAGCGCCACTGGAAAAAACAAACAAACCAACCCTCCTCCCCATACTGCTGAGGACCCGTGCCCTTCCCCTCATGCACTTGTACAGATCCCCTTTCTCTTTGCCAGTTTGGATGTGAAATCATTTCGATAAGTGTTGCAGAGATCACAGTCGCTCTTTCGGGCTAATAATTATCTCTGACCTCTCAATCTCTACGTTCGATGAAGTATTTGTCCAAATATACACTCCAAAGGTCAGTGATGAGTACGAAAAGTTTCTCACCTCACATATTTAGCAATCTTCAGTTACAGTCTGTAGACGGAACATAAGCCTGCAGACTTTTGGTACAGCGCTGCACCAAAATCCCTGTTTTAAGTAATAAGACATAAAATGGAATATGCACTTCCATTAGATTTGATAGCAATAAAATTTGTCTGGATTTCCATGTATTCAGTATGTTGTCCATGCACGTTGAATAATCTGATTGGCACGATTTTTTTAATAGTCTGGAGTTTGGCTGAAGAATGCAAATGTCATTGCGCTGAAACATGCTGTGCGTCAATGTCCAGGGTAGTAAAGTGTCTGTTTCAAGACAAGATGTGAATCGTCGTCTGCAGTTGGAACTGCATAAAGCACAAAGTCCTTTGTATGCGAAGAGTTTGCTGATGGGCAGTTTTCATGACCTGTTGTGATAACACTGTAATAATCTCTGTACCTGTATGTACTTGGTGTTTGTAATAATTGAAGCAGCTTTTGTACTGATCAGCTTTTACAAATCATGTAACGATCGATAGGTTGTGTTTCAGAGACGTTCAAAAATAACGATGATATAGTTTGATAGAAAATATTTTGGAAAGAAAATGTATTGTTGCAATCAGACAAACCAAACGCACCCCATGCTTTGGTGGCAGAATGCGAAACAAAGAAAACAATGTAAATGTTGTATAGCACAATTAGTTGTAGCCGGTTTGAAGTGAAGAAGAGCAGTTGAGAAGCTACAAATGTTTTTTCTTTTTAGTTTTTTGTATTTGAAGTGCAACAAATCCTCCGCAAACCAGGTTTAATGATCGTTTTCCATGTGTGAGCTGCTGTTGTGTCTCATCTGTGTCTCTAAACTTTGGTTGCATATTTTCTTTCCTGTCTGTTGGGTGGAAATACATGTGTGCTTTCACCCTGGTTTTATTTATTTGCGGCTGGTTCAGAATGCAGTAAATTGTTTGTGGGTTATACAAGTGCCTGGTGGGAGGAGCTGGTGTGTGACCAACAACTAGTTACTGATTCTTATTGATGTGAGCTGACATGTAAGCAGTTTGATCCAGTGTGTCTGCAGCTCTCATGATTTGCACTTGTTGCCTAAGAGTGATTCTGTTTCATATCATCTCTCAATGTTGCTCCTATGCTGAGACAAAGGCCGACAACAACGAGGCTGTTCTTTTATCTGTGTGTTAGTGTAGGACTTAATTTAGGCTGCAATACTCTGACAGGAGTCGAGTAAACAGATGCAGCGCTTTTACACAACCGCTTTACACTGGAAGCCCTTATTTAATGAGTTTGTCATGTTATTTGAGGGTAACAACTTTCTTACAATTTAAACCTGCTGTATAAATTAACTCATCGATGGTTTTGTAAATATACAAGGTGACATCTTTATATCTGCTGATTCTCTTTTCTGTATATTTCAGGCAGTTTTTCTTTGGGTTTGTCAATAAATTCTACTTCCTCGAATTATGTGGCCTCATTTCTATTCTCAAACACTAACAATACAAAGCCCATCAGACAGTCATTGTCAACATTAATTCATAGTTTAGGATGTTTACCTGCACATTAAGTCAAATGTCCCAATTTACAAAATTATGAAGAAAATATACAGACAGAAAAAGATAATTTTCAAGTAAAACAACATGAAACCAACCTAAAAAAGAAAATGAAATCATGACCTTTAACACAAGTATGTTTTTTTCTGTTTTTATTTCTTACCTCTACAGAGCAGATACAGTAAAACAAAGTTCTGAGAGGTTTTGAGTTGATAAAGTGCAACAAAAAAAGTTAAATATTTGAAAAACAAAAAAATCTCAGATTCTGTATAAAAAGTTTCCCTCAGCATCAAAGAAATCCTTGCCAACCTGCATCGCTGGAGTCACTTTCTCTGTGTCCATCAAGCCTTCAATCTGTTTTTCAGTCAGCACTTGTCCGTCCCATGTCTGCTCATCCTTCTCTATGGTATCAGTGCCTGGAAGTTCGCTCTCCTCAGCTGAACTTGCCATCGAAAAAGCTTCACTTGCACCAGCTGCAAGCTGAGCAGAAACATCGACGGGACTTCGAGTGAGCGATCCTGATATGTCACCTCGAACCACCAGAGTCTGATGAGCCACAGGGACCAAAGCAGCTTCTGTGCTGCCAGATGGAAGTGAGGCTGTTGAGGGATTCCCAGCTATTTTCAGCCTGTCCTGCTGTGTCGGTGCACCTGAAGGCAGCACCTGCTGACCGGCCCTTGCCATAACTTTCGCATTCTGCTTGTCTCTCCTCTCTGGCGAGGGGACGAACTTGCTTCGAAGGACTCTCAGGATGACGTCGGGAGAGACAGAGAAGCCTTCAGCGAGCTGCTCCACTGTCCACTCCGCTGGCTGCTCTTGTTTGAGATACCTGAAAACCGAGATGGCATTTATTGGCTGTATAATGAAACTGACCAAGTCATATCAGCTGATTTATCGACATATTATTGCGTTGTATTTCAACAGAACCAGTTTTTTCCTTGATAAAAACTAATGTAGTGAGGGTTGACTATAATATTTAAATTAATAAAAGGAGGAGAAATTCAGAGCTATCAGACCCTACAGCAAGAGTTCGATTTGGACAAACAAGACTTCCACATGTATCTTCAGATGCGAGATGATTATCAAAAGGAAATAAGACCAGGTCTTCCAGGAGAAATTAATATAATTACAAAAAATATTAAGCAATGCATATAAGAGGATAACAGGGAAGCTGATTTCAAAGCTTTATCATGGCTTGACAGCAAACAACAAAACTTCAACACTATACACAAGAGATAAATGGGAAAAAGAACTACAGATGGTAATAACTGATGACATGTGGTACGATATTTGTGGGATGCAACAAGTAACAATGAATTCAAGAATGTGGAAAACATTTTGTTGGAAAAATATCATGAGATTTTTCATAACACCAAAGATAAAAAAGAACTTGCTGTCGGTACATCAACCTTGTTGGAGATTGTGTGGTGAGCAGGATGTAGGTCATGCACATGTTTTTTGGCAATGTAAAAAACTGTCACATTATTGGGATAATGTTTGGAAGCAACTAAAAGAAATACAAGGATACAAGATACCTAAAACATGTACGATTTTATATTTGGGATATTTAGCAGAAATCACTGTTCCAAATAAGGATCTGTATTTGATAAAGATTTTATTGGACGCCCGGAAATAGTAAAATGTCAACTCCCCCACATTAGAGAATTGGAAAGAAATAGTAGAGGAAATTAACAACATGGGAAAAACTTACATATATTACAAGACTTCAATTATCAAAATGGGAAAACCTGTGGGAAAAATGGTCAGTATATAAAAGTCACAATTGTCATTGATTTATGAGGTCACCTGTCACATTGTCTTGTTCTTGTGTTCATGTAATAGTTTGTAAGAGAATGAAAATTAAAGAAAACTATAAGTAAAAAAAAACAAACAAAAAACTAATGTAGTGGAGTAGAGTTACAAATCCTTTAAGATCAAGATCTTAACTATGGCTTCCTAGTAAAGTGATCAGCAATGCACCTCAATAAGAGACAGACACCAAACGATAATTTGAAATAATCTGGTTAAAACATCTGCTAACTGTTAGATTTAGACATAAAATGACAGTAACTTCAGAAATAATTTATTTGTAGCTTATCAAACACGCTCACTCACCGGATCTGCTCCATGGCATCCCAGGTTAACTTCCTCTGTGGAGGCCCCGATGAAGTCATCTGTCTCCTTAGTTTATGATACTCGACAGTTATTTGCCCTTTCCTCCTTTCACTGAAACATTGGAGGGGAAGTGTTAAATATGACGTGCATACAGATGAAACACTTAAAAAAGGTATTTATAAGACGTTATTGTCTAGTCCGTGATGCTGGTTCTTACTCCATCAATGCTTGAAGTTTGTCACCCACATCTTCCAGGTCCTGCGGCTCGTCGGGTGGGTCCTGGCTGCGTCTGGATCTGTCTCTAGACTCATGACTCGCACTCGTCCAGGCCCCGCTGACTCCTCTGCTTGTAAATCGACCGCTGGTCGCAGAAAACGGGGAACAGACCGAGAGAGCAGAAGACCGCCAGAGGAGCGACAAGACCAGGGAAGGCCTGGCCGCCATGATACCAAGATATACGTCCTTTTTTCACTCCTTGTTTTGTATCACCTGACTCTATAGCGCATAGTCTATCAACAGACTGAGTTTCATCAAAGTGCCGTTAGCTTTTCCACAATTTCTGTCCAGATATTTCCATCTTCGTACAAACACGGTCGTATCGTAGAAAAGTCCCAGACACACGTGAAATTACTTCCGCAATAACATGTCCCGACGGCCGGAAGGCGGGGGCAGTGCTGCCACACGCTGGACTGGAGGTGAACTGCTGCTGTTACTGACCTCCTTAAAACCCATACTAATTCAACCGCAGTACAAATACATAAGCCAATAAAAACAACGAACACATTTAATTAGGTAGCGTGTGTTAGTTTGTAACGAGGCTTATATGCGCTATTTTTTGGAGGGTGAGTTGTTCAATAATCTAAATCTACAGCGTCCGTTTTCAGCGCTACAACCTGAAAGGTTTAAATCACAATCAATGGGAACTAAACAGCTGATATAGTGCTCCCTGTCGGTGGACATCTGCTCTGCAGCCTGCTCCAGCCCAGTGCTGCCGTGTCACGCAGCTGCGCACCTCCTCCCGGGCACTGTCGTTCCATTTGCGCCATTTTGTCCGCTCACTTTGTTGATTGGGCTTTAGCGTGCTGTACTGGAGCCAATCAGAGGGAAACCGGACAGCCAAGATACGGTAAGGGAGCCCCGATTGAAGGCATTGGTAGTTGTCAACACGGATTGGTTTGTCATGGACCAACCAAATTACTAACTCCGCTAAATGCAAAAAACTCAAATAGCCGTTTGACTCCGAGCTCTGTGTCTGCAACTCGCCGGGCTGCAACAAACTTGTTACCGATGAATGCTGCCGCGAGGAAACATGATCTGTACAGGTCGTCGAACCTCTGCTAACGGAGGCTAGTTAGCTAAAATATTGACCGTGAGACAAAGAGAGGGTTGGAGCTCGCGCCTCCCGGCCATCAGCAAACGTTACCTGGTAAATTGCAATGTCCAGCAGGCCACGAAGCCCAGGAAAATGCCCGTATTAATACCGTAGATCATATATAACCAGGATGAGTCGAAGGTTTCTGTTTTTAATCCGGCTAACGTTCACTAGCTTGGTTAGCTCTTAAACGAGGCTACCATCATATCAACAAAGTACCCGAAAACCAGCCTCGCGGCACAGTACTACACACCCCAGTGATGCCCGAACCATTAACGATGAAAATGCACAAATTTCTTTTCACATTTGCCAAACGGAAATGTGATAAATCATTGGGGGAAAGGACAATAAAATGCCTAATTTCATCATTTAACTCCATGTAGATAGCTTGAACAATACCGTAACTCCCGCCGTATTAAATCTAAGGGCCCCGTTGGTTTGGACAACAAAAGCGTCGTTATATATAACTGTAAATATGGATTATTTTCTGAAGATATGCTTCTCTTTCAGAGGACTGCGTCAGTAATAGGTCATGGAGCAGTACACCACTGCCACCACCACCACTGGGGAGCAGATCGTCGTGCAGACAGCAAATGGACAGATCCAGCAGCAGGTCAGCTCACACTCGTTACAGAGACCAACTTTCTGCCTGTCCAGGTATGCGGACAAGAAAATAAAAAAGTCCACGAATTGGATCATTGTTTAGACTCCGCGTTTCAAGGGGTTTGGCTTGTGTTCTAAAACGTGTAAAGAATTTAAGTTAATCAACGTTTCCAAACACACTAAATATCCTGCTTGTAGTCTGTCAATTAAAAACAAACTCACCAAAAAGTCTAATCTTGATTTTCACTGATTTAGTGGGAATTACTCAACTCTAAAGCAAGTGTTTATTTTGACCTGGTGTTGAAAATTCTAGTCAAAACCTAATTTATATATTTATATGTACCGGCATTTCTTTTTTTTTTTTAATCAACAGATGTATTTTTATTTTGTACATACATACAGCTCCTGGAGATGCATGCTGTAATGTTGCTAACATAACATCAAAATTGGATTTCCTCAACTGAAGTACTTTTCTTCCCTGTTAGAAAGTGAACCATGAATTTATCCTCATTATGAAGAGTTCTGATACAGGAAGCATAGTTTTGCAAAAAAATTGTTGCAGACATCTATTTAATCGTAGCACGGAATATCAACGAAGTGGCCCCTAACTTTTGCCACAGTAGAATTCTTCAAAAGTCACGTGTGAATTTATTCCAGTTTTATGGTGATAAGAAACAGTGAAGGCATTCTTTTTTAACTGGGAAGTGCGGACTGTAAATGGTCACTTCAATTGTTTTTTTTTTTTCAGTAGTTTAAACAACATGACTTCTCTAACACAGTTTACAACCCACCTCTTGTTCATGAAGCTGTTTCCATGTTTTTTCTGGTTAACCAAACTAATCACAGGCTAAATGAAGTTTGAAGGTTCCTGTGTGCAGTTTGGGCTCGTTGAACTCCCAACATCAGTATTTGCCAGATTGTTGCACCAATTTAGCATTAAAAACACCAATGTCAGAGTTTGCACCTTTACTGAAAACCTTCTTTCAATGTTTTGTCATTTGTTTAAATCCTGTTCTGATTAATCAGCTGATTAATAAAATGTACTTTTGGGATTGAAGGCGGATGGACAGAGTCTGTTGGCCCCAAAGACCTCAACAAATAGATAAACTATGTGAGGTCCTAAGTCATTACACCAAACTCCTGTTACTCAAGTACCAAAAAATCACAAGTGATCATCATGCTTTAAGCTCACAGAGGGCCCAAATCCAAAAAAACCCTCCAAGCGGTTCCAGATTTTATCCTATGTCCTGATACTCTCTGTCTGAGACTGTGTTGTCCTGCCTTACCTGCAGACACAAGGCACAGTGACGGCTGTGCAGCTGCAAACAGAGGCGCCGGTGGTGACGGCCTCAGGCCAGCAGGTGCAGACACTCCAGGTAGTGGTGTCACCGCCGCCCTGCGTCAGCATCATGACAGCCGACCTGTCTGCATGCTGTATCCGAATCTGAATTTTTTTTCTCCCCCTTATGATCCATCCGTGCTGCTTGGCTCATCATCTCCCCTTCAAGCATGTGTTACAACTGCCTTGACTGCATGTCCCTCAGCACAGTGTGTTGTGTCAGCCTTTGGTTTTTGCTCGTTTTGCTCCACTGTCTGTCTGAGTTGTGCTTCTTTCTTGCTTTTAGATGCAAGTGAAGGAAAATCACATGCTCTCGTTCCTGAGAACAATAGACAGTGGAAATAGGAGTTATGTGGATGTCTTTGCAGCAGCAAAAGCTTATTAGTGATCAACTGGCTGTTGCTTCTCATCATTAAACTTATCTAATTTTTTTTTCACTACCTCCTGTTCGTATCTATTGGGACAGACACTCTTATGTCCACAGTGATCATCTTATGGATGCAAACTGGACTCCCAGTTTTTGTGTCGTTTCCCACAGTGGTGCACATTGGTGCTAGGACATCTAGCAACTTGGTTTGGCTGCATGCTGTGTAAGTATGGACAGGTTTGGTAGATAATGGTAGACCATCACAGTTCATGCACTCTGTACACTGGCTACATACTGGGTCTGCTCAGGCTACTGGATGGTTTCAGAGTTACCTCAACAAGAGAAATGGTTGCAAAATCCTCCATGTTAATCCATGGTTTGGATGTTTCAGATTTGTCGTCTCCTGTATGCAGCCTTGCAAGTTTGACGTGACGCTAAGATGCCGACATTCGTAGCTCCTATAGCAGTTTATTTTGCTTCCATGTAGGTCCAAGGGCAGCCGTTGATGGTTCAGGTGAGCGGCGGGCAGCTCATCACGTCATCAGGACAGCCAATCATGGTGCAAGCTATGTCGGGGGGCCAGGGACAAACTATAATGCAGGTCCCTGTGTCTGGAGCTCAAGGATTACAACAGGTAAGATGTGTTTCTCGTAATGCTCATATTTTGCTGAAGGATAAATTCACTGTTTAACTGAGTGTTGTTGTTTCTGTGTGTAGATCCAGCTGGTGCAGCCAAGTCAGATCCAGTTGCAAGGAGGACAGACTCTGCAGCTGCAGGGCCAGCAGGGTCAGCCTCAGCAGATCATCATCCAGCAGCCGCAGACGGCTATAACTGCAGGACAGAACCAGGTGCTGCCCTTCAACTCGAGTGCATTTAATCAAATCAATTTATATAAAACTTGATTGCTCAATGTCGGTGTCTGTGGAGCTGTTGAGGAGTGATTTCTCCTGTTGAATCAGATTGGCTTGACAGCATGATAGAAATTGAACTTCTGACACTTAACATTTTTCTCTCTATGATGGATGCGGACAGGATAATGCAATTATCAGGCCATCACTTGGGCAAGTTTCTGTTGCAATTTTAGTGATGAGAAAAGTCATTTTTCCTTAAGGTAAATTACATCAAACGCTACACAATATATTGGAAAATTAATGCCATTGCAATATGAACATGCAAAATATACATATCGCAAAAGGCTGACTGAAAGGTGATAAATGGTATATGTCTGTGTTCCATGAACTAATATTTTTTTCTTAATCAAGTTATTGTTATCTCAATAACTCACCCTCATCAGATATTGAACTCAAACACCTACATACCAACAAGATTTAGCTTTTGCATTCCGGATGAGAATTTTGAATACTGAACACAATATTTATACAAGCATTCCTACTCAATAATGTTTATGTTCAGGGGCAGCAAATCAGTGTTCAGGGGCAGCAGGTGGCACAGACAGCTGACGGACAGACCATCGTCTACCAGCCAGTCAACGCAGACGGCACCGTCCTGCAGCAAGGTGAGCAACAGTTTCCTGTTCCATTGTGAATATGCTTTTGTTGTCATCAGTATCAACAGGAGCACTGCTGAGCTGCCATCTTGATGGAGTATTGTGATGATCATCTGTTTGCAGGAATGATTACAATCCCAGCTGCCAGCTTGGCGGGGGCTCAGATTGTACAAGCAGGAAGTGCCAACACAAATACGACCAACAGCGGCCAAGGCACTGTGACCGTCACCCTGCCCGTCTCTGGAAACATGGTCAATGCAGGTGGAATGGTCATGGTAAGACCCTGTGCAGAGGTACCCAACATCTCATTACTTTGATTTGTTTTTGCACATAAAACTCTTGATTGCACAAGGATGTGCGGTCAAACATACTCTAAGAGCTCATATGTAATTTCTTATTGTTTATATTCAGTTAACATTTTTCTCCAAAATGTGTACTTTCTGTTACTTTTCTGTTCGGTGTTGCAAACAGCACACTCCAACCGAAAAACCCTTCTGGCTTTTTATTTCAGATATGCTGAAAAATGTCTGGTGCAGATTTTAGGGTGGCAAGTCAAAAATTCAAAGATATTATTGCCAGATTTTCCCTACAAGGGATCTTAACTTAGCATGTTTCCCACTCTGTTAGTTTCCTCAGTGACAGGAAAGGAGGATAGTTTTACTGCATCATAAAGTGCCTGAAGCGCCACCATGTTTTGATTGGTCATATGAAATGTTCCCAGCAGTGAAAGTGCACATGCACTGATGCTACACAATTCTTAAAAGGCCTTTATAACAGTGTGAGATATTTTGTTGTTGATGTTGGCACTGAAGAGGTAGAATAACCAAGATACAACACTTCTGCCGTTGTGATGTAACATGTCCTCCACAGAACATCAACCTCAGTCCCAAAATAACCACAGAGTATTCCCAGTCTGTGTGGAGGGATCAAAGCATTATATTAATACACCTTCAGTATGAAAGTGTTTTACAGCCAGAAGTGCAGAGACCTGCAGCTGCTGTGAAGACAAAACACTTCTCTGTGTGTTCATGATTTTAATTTGTCTCGTGTTTTTGGACTTTATGAATTTACTCCCTTGTGTGTCACTGTCTTGTAGATATTTCTCAGAAATTATATTAAAAAATCAGTCATCCAAAAAACATTAGGGTTTACAGACATCTTAATAACTGGGATATCTAAAAACATCTGTATGGTTGTGCTTCACCCTTTACAAAGCATTTTAAATACAAACTCTCTGAATTCACTGTGGTTGCGCAAAGTATACTAATTCATCTTTCTCCATGGCTGATGATTATCTATGTCAGCATGCTGTGTTCCATACCTCTGGTTTGAAATAGAATGTGCTTGCTTGTGTCTCTTTATCACTCAGATGGTGCCAGGAGGCGGTGGAGTTCCCACAATGCAGCGTATCCCCCTTCCAGGGGCCGAGATGCTGGAGGAGGAGCCGCTATATGTCAATGCCAAACAGTACCACCGTATCCTGAAGCGGAGACAGGCCAGGGCCAAGCTGGAGGCTGAGGGGAAGATCCCCAAAGAAAGGAGGGTACGAGCATGCTTGTCACAGTCATGAAGCCCAAAACCCCAGAGTAAACAGCCGTTCTACCTCCAAGCAGGCCGGCAGGAAATGTTTGAGATATGTGTAAACATTACTTCAAGGATGGAAAATATTCATTGGCTCTTGGAGTTTTGAATGTGCATCTGAAAGCATTCATTTTGAAATTTGCTTTTCTTCTGCTTTCAGAAATACTTGCACGAGTCTCGCCATCGTCATGCTATGCAGCGTAAGAGAGGAGACGGAGGCCGCTTCTACTCACCAAAGGAGAAAGAGGAAATGGCCTTAGCTCTTGCTCAGGTCAGAACAAAAACTCTACATGGCATTGGCTTAATTATAGAAGCATAGTATGTGAACCATTTTCAAGGTCCCCATTCTCTGCTTGAAAAGCCCAAAAGTCCTCGGATTTCTTTTTTTAAGGATGTTTGATGCAGCAAGTTAGCTAAACAGCAAACTGCTATGTTACATATCCCACCTTGTGAGCTAACTCTCTTTACGTCACCTCATCCAGCAACAGGAAACAGGACAGGCAGCAGCAGATGAGACGGTGGCCCAGATGATCCGAGTCTCATAGCGACGTTGTCCCCGACTGCCTGAACTCTCCCCTGCCTGAACTCTTTCCTGCCTGAAGGTTCTTCATCCCAGCTGACCATCTGCAACAAATTCTCCTCCCACTTGAACTCCCCCACTGCCCTGCCACCGCTGTACACCAAACCAAATCTCTGCCAGCAGGTTTTTCTGTTTTTTTTTCAATTTGTACACTTGTCTTCCAGGAAGCTGGCTGTGTGGCCACTGAGCTAATGGACAGTTCTGATCTGCTTCGTTCCCATGCAGGTGCCCATCATGTACATATTATCTGGTTGAGCACTTTCAACTAGGTATTTTACTCTCTCTGAAGAGTTGTTCGGGGGGAAAAATTCTTAAGTCCAAATTCCAGGCAACCAGGGCAAGTCACGCAGAAATTGACAGATGTGAAGCCATTGTCATACACACACTTGATGAATAGGAGAATTTGAAGTGGGCTCTTCTCATGTTTTTGTAAATGGTACAGTTCTTTTTTTTTTTCTACCAGAGACACTGTTGTATTCTTTGTCATGCCCGCTCATTGTAAATTTTATGTTGTCAACTCATCTTCAGTAGGAGTGGAAGCAAGTTGTTTTCAAACGGCATTCACTGAACAAAATAGCTGAGATGTGATACGAATGTGAAGTTATTGTACAGAGGGTATTTTTTTTCTTTTTACAATGTAGTCTCAGTTTGACCCTTTGGTATTTGCCTTTCTATACAGTTTTTTTTGTAATTGTGGTTGTTGGGGGGGGGGGGGGGTAAGCTTGGTGTTGCATTACATTGCACTCTATCTGTCTATCCATGAGAGTTTGGTTTTTCATTGTAGTTTTTTTACCCATAAAATGCAGTCCTGTGTTGTGTTTTTCAATGTAATAAATGAATCATTGCATTCAAGATGCAACTAGTTAAATACATTTTACAAAAGCAACTCATTGGTATTTGTGTTGTGTTTTTCATCTCGTAGTTTTCTAAAGTAGCATTGCAAATGAAAGACTTAAAAACATAAAGAAATTTTCTGACAATAATTGTTGGGATAAAAAGACACATAATGCATCATATTTCGTGGCTTTGCTTTTCAGATTAGTTTTTTTTTTAAGAAAAATGGTCATATAAACGTGTATAATGAAGAAGGTCACAGTGAATCCATCCCATCACTAGTATTTGTAGCGAGTCGCACACTGAACCAATGCAGGCAGGTGATTCCTGTACACACGAATGGCCACGTCCACCACAGCCAATCAAAAGCTGCGGAGTACAGTCGCATTTGGGACATCAGCCAATCACAACAGAGTAGGTGGGCTTTGGACTCTGAGGCTTAACCCACTGCAGCTATGGTAACAACGTTTACGCTTGCGCCAACTTGGCAACAGAGTACGAAGAGTAACGAGAACGCGACGCGTTCACTCTTCACGTGGGTAACGAGTAATGGCACTCGGCCGTTACGTCTCCGGCTTTCGCCCCCGCCGGCGCTGACTGGATGTTCGCCGCCTACACGGTGACTGCCCACTGGTTCAGGTGACAGCCTCAACAGCCCGCCCCCTCCCTTCCGATATGTTGCTGTCTGTGGATGACAGCAGAGCTGCAGGACCGAAATAAGGTGCCATTGCTCCACAAAGTGGACACGCAGGAGGACCGTCGTTTTCTGCGGCTTAACTGGCCTACTTATTTGCCTTTTTTCCTCCCTCCGTTTGCAGCGGGCTCGTTTTGCGGAGGTACCGTTAGTCCGAACTCGGCTCAGCTCGGCTCGGGACACCCGGCGCTCCCTCCCTCCGGATCAGGTGCCACTCGGATGCAATGACAGACGCGGTCGTGGACAGCAAAACGGAGGTCAAGCAAGCCACCAAGTATGTCAAAGAGACAGAAAACGTGGCGGAGAAATACTCCGCGTTGACTGTGAGCAAGAACAGCAGCGACGTGAACATGAACGTCGGGGAAATGCCGTCCGCAGCGTTCACCGCAGTCCCGACGCTGAAATCCGTCAAGAAGGTAGGAAACGTGATGCTCGCCCTCAGTCCCAGCCAGCGGGCGCAGACACAGTGTGAGCACTGGAAGGTGGCACGTGGCGGGGGGGGGGGGGTGGATACACATTCACGTTGGCGCGCGTTGCACTGCATTGAAGTACTACTGAGGAGAACAGCAAGGATGGGCAGTGCACCGTGGTGTGTATGCTTTCAATGAGAATAAACCACGGCCAGAATATCCGCTGCAGACGCGTCAGCAGAGGAATCACTGGAGCTTTGATGTCCTCCAAAAAATATAACCGCTTATAAATATAATATAATGCTGTGAGCGATAACCAGATTATTCAAAAATTTAACATTTAACACTGTGTTTTATTTCAAAAATAACAGCTTTGACTATATTATTACTCAAGCGATAACATATAATTTAAAAGATACTTTCATGGAGGTTGGATTATTGTCGAAGTCTTCATATTGCTCTCATGTTTGTCTGGTTCACAATGTCAACATCATGCCCAGATCTTGTTGTCAGGAAACAGCTAAAAGCCAAGTTGAGCTCTTAAATCTCTGTAGTACATGAGCTACATACCTGAGCTTAGGAGGTATTGGGTGTGTGTGTGTGTGTGTGGGGGGGGGTCTGCACTCCCACTATGAGCCACTGTATGAGGCTTTGGAAACATTCCAGTTAACTTGGAGCTGAAAGCATTGAGCTCAAAGATTGGTGGAGGTGCATGGGTTGGAAACGTTATTTGTGATACACGAGAATTTTTTGTGTGTGTGTGTGTGTAGCTCATTTTCATTCGTGACTGGAACTGCCTGAAAAAAAAGCACAGAATAGCAGAACAAAGTTGCACCTGTGGGAGAAAGCCTTGAATGTCTTGGCCACAATACAATAGCACAAAACAAGGAGACCCTCTTCCACCTCCTCCTCCTCCTCCTCTTCCTCCTTCTCCCCCTCCTACATCATTCCAGATGGGCCACTGTGAGTGAAACCCCAACAGGTGCTGGATAAATACTGAGCAGGCAGCCGGTTGAAGGCCTAATCTGCATTGTTTAGAACACACATGGTTTAACATGAAACAAAGACAATACATTTACTCTAACATGTAACGGCAAGACAATTGTGAGGATGGCATCCCAGTTATGCCAACTTCATACATATCAAAATCTACTATGAGACATTCTCTTTATTTATCAAGGTGACTTTCTCTTGTCAAACCTTTTTCTTTTTTCTCTTATTCCTTTTTTGCTTCTGTTGAATGTTGTGTTGGTTGCAGAGCAGAGAAACATCCGAATCTTGGAGCAGCGGGCTCTCAGAATAGGCACCATCACCGACCAGAAGAACTACTTTAAATACATTTATTGTATTTGTATTAGTTTTTATCCTGGGGGCGCATCTGTCTTTCATGTTTTTTCACATGAATACATCAACAAGAGGTAGACGGAATAATCTCACTTAAACTAATATCCACTCTCCCAGCAGCGGGGCTCGCGGACCTCCAAATATTATGTCCAGCTCCCTGTCTGACAAGGCAATAATGTGTGGACTGTGAGTCGCCTCGGGGAGTCTGATTGAAAACATATTTGATGGTAGGAATGTCCACCATGCTCGTGAAAACAAAATGGTGTGTTATGAATAAATGTGAGAGCCGGGTGTCAAACTGTGGCAACAGTCTGAGGTAGATAAAGCAAAGCAGATCACAAATACTACTAATAACTGCTATTAACCAGGAGACAAATGAAACTAGTTCCAATCCCAAAAAAGGCTCCAGGTAGGAGAGGAAGCGTCGGAGCTGGTTGAACTGAGTGCTGCTGCATCGTCACGTATTCCAGCGGGAAGGTACAGCAAGTCAACACAATCAATGCTTCAAATTGGAAATGACTGTGTGAGTGTGGGTGAGTCAAAGAACTCCACTACTCTACTTCCCCTCTCGTAGCCAGCAGTTATGTAAGACACCCCCTGGGATTGGGGACTCAGTCACTGTGGGTCTGTTCATGCATCATCATTTCTATCTGATCCGTGTGAGCGGTTTCACATACAGACGGAAACATGTGCGTCTCTCGTTTTCACCATCTCATCTTGTTTGTCTGCCAACATCCAGGCGGAGATTCTTGAAGGTCAAATGTAGTTGTTTTTTTTCCCCCTTTTTGACAGATTTCAATCAAAGTGTGGGATAATTATAGTCAAACAGATCAGTCATTCATGGATTAGATATCCTCAGACACATGTGGAAATAAAGCAGTTTATTCTCTGCATCACTGCCCTTTGCGGTCATTGTCCTGCATGGTTCTATTGGTCTGACCTTTCTGGACCAAGAGCCTGGCTTATCTCAATGTTTTCCAAAAAGCATGACGTCGAGCCGCTCGATGGGTCTGCTGGAGCAGCGGATGTCATGTTGAACATGGAGGAAATGATTCCTCTCAGACCAAGCAATCACACCGCTGCTTTAGGGTCATGAAGACCTTCCCAGTGATGCTATCTAAACCTGTTTTTTCACAACAGTAGCTTAAAAAATCAGATGTCAGATCAGACCATCACGTGTGAAAATTCAGAAACGAATCAAGTTTTTTAATTGTCTTATTTCCATTGTTGTGCTCGTAGACTTGATACATTCTAACTGAGTTATTCAGAAATACCTGAAAAACTCTTTTTTATGGCCGAGTGTCTCATGGATTTTTCTCCACCGTGTTGCTCTGACAGGTATTAACATGGGGGGAAAAGTCGCTATAGGATGAGAAATGTAGCACATGTGTACTGGCGAGTTTCCTCATTTCCAGCAGCTTTCTCAGTTTCACCTGTGGTATTTACATAGATTTCTCCTGTTTCGCTTCAGGATTCGTTACAGCTCTCCGCATGTCGAGATATTTCTATTCCTATGAAAACTCATTTTACTCCTCCACACCACATTTGCTGTTGTTTTTCTGGAAGAGGAGGAAGAAGCGTTTCGAGGTGTTTGTGTATAAAGTACGAACACACCAAACACCACCGTAGAAACACATAGAAGTTAGTGCTAAAGGTCACAGAGTGGTGCGGGGGAGGATTAGCACCAGACATGTTTTTTTCACAACACTCAAACGTGCTTGTAATTGTTCATGCATGTATTGATCAAAACAAGTGGTGTTGCAGACTAACTTACACATGAAATTCATTTGGAGCCCAACTGGGCCCACCTGAATGCAGACCTTTTTTTACAAGGACTAAGGTCAATCAGACTTGCTGTCCTGTGGCTAAGTAGGTGGTGTCGCCTTATGTCAGGCATATGTTGAGCTCTTACACCACAGACTGACAGCCACACTCTGCAGCTTAAGTCTCTGACCTAGCCTGCTATCTAAGAGAGAAAGATTATTTTTAGCAGGAGGATGGGACTTGATGGGACGCCTATTGATGGAGCAGCGGTCTAATGGAAACAGAGTTTAATTCCTCCCGTCAATCCCATTTCGTTCAGTCGTCAGGAGTGCAGGCTGGAGACTAAGCCCTGCAGAGAAACTGTTTTTATGTCTAAGTTTGTGTGTGTGTGTGTGTGTGTGTGTGTGTGTGTGTGTGTGTGTGTGTGTGCGTGCGTGCGTGCGTGCGTGCGTGCGTGTGTGCGCGCGCGTGCGTGCGTGCATGTGTGCATGTGGTTTTTCTGCAATATGTCTGGTTGGTGCGTACATTCAAATTTATTCCAACTTGTCTTTGCAACTTCTTATATTTGCCCTCTCAGTGCTTCAAATCACAGCAAAATACAAGCTCACCAAGCTACAGTCTTTCGCAGCTGGTTGTCAAGGGCAGAAACAGGGAGAGTGAGGGGGGGAGGGGAGAGGGAGAGAGAGAGGAAAGAGAGAGAGAGAGAGAGAGAGAGAGAGACTATGTTGAAATCGACCTCCTTCTTGGTCGAGGCCTCTCTCTTCCTCCCTTTCCTTCCCTCCAGGTTGGCCATTAGAAATCACGATAATAGGTGGGAACCTCCCCCCGGCTCTGCCTGGGAGTGTTCTGGGATAATAGCATCAGGGACACCTAGTACCATCACTCAGAGGACACACGGGCACCTGGAGGTGGTCTGGAAACCTGGGGAGAGCAGGCAGTGACTGGCAGCCATGGCACACAAACATGGGCACGGGAGAGAGAGGGTGAGTTATTACGAATGCATCACAGAAAAAAAAAACTGGTCTGGCATACTGATTCTGAGAGAGGTTGGATTTCCCTCCACACGAAAAAAGAACCCGAGTAACTTTCTGCATGCAGAAGTTCCTTCCTCTTTGCAGATTTTTTTCCCCCTTTGAGCTTGCTGTTAAAGAAAATCCATTGAAATTCAGTTTGGGGTAAAAGGACAAACACAGCTCACCTTTGTGTGAGAATGGCAGGAGCACAATGCTGTCCTCAGTCACAGAGCAATTCATCATCAATCAGATTAACCTCTTGTTTGCCTCAACGCTGCAACCTTTAAGTAGAGGATTCTTGCTCTAACTTCACAAAAAGTGACTGTGTGAAATGCCTGCTGAATCCTCAAGAGTCCAACGTGATGCAAAGTAAACTGCAGAGTTGCTATTTAGCCAGCGAAAGAAACAGGCCGCACCGTCAATTATGAAAATAGAGACATGCAGAGACATCCTGAGCTTCAGGGGTCTCACAAGCTTCTTGAGTTTCTTTAAGCTAACACAGCAGGTTGATGAAGCCCAGGTGTCGTAGCCAGTGGAAGCGGAAAGTGTCAGACATGAGGAAAGAGTAACAAACATTCAAGGCACCGCTCGCTGCCTTTGTCTGAAAAGAGGAGCAAAGGATGGTTCTATTAAAGCTGAATTTTGGCAACTCTAACGACTCTTTGCAGTGGATGCTTGCTCGCTGCCGTGTCATTCCTCTCCAACGTCAGACTCATCGGAACTGTTGCTTGTCTGCCATTCATGTGTTGCCTGATCCATCATCCATGTGTTGTGTCAACTGTGGTGGCCCGTTCTTCAGTTTGTACTCCAAACACACGATATGGACTTTTGAAATAGGAAAACAGGGAAATGTCCCAGGAGCGTCTCGACGAGTGGGGAGACTTTCCGCAGAGGTGAAGTCAAAGTTAAAGACCCTAAAGCTGTTTGCTGATACTTCCTGGTTCAACAGAACGTAGCATCCCAACACTGTCATTAAAATAAAGTCTGGTGATTAGGGAAAAAAAAGGTAAATTAGACAGAAGACATTTAAATTGATGTCAGTGGGAAGCTTAAAAAGTGCTCATGTCAGACCTCCTTGAAAGCTGACAGTGTGAGAATAAAAACTTTTGGTTCATGGTGAGAAACAGTTTGGCTGAAGTGTGCTGAGGGTTGGCCATGTGCACAGCATCATGCAGTATTATTATATGATGCATGGCTGTGAGAAAGACAAGCAGTGGAACATCAAAGTGTGCTTATGGATTTTGACACTAAGCCACCAAGAGACTGCTGGTTCTTGGAAATGTAGTCAGAATGGTCTTTGTTCTTCACCTCCTGTGAGTTTTTGCACTGTTCAGTAGTCACTGGTTTCACTGTGCCTTTTGCAGGGAAATTCTCACTGTCACCTATGCTTCTTTAATAAATACAAACATTTGAATCATGCAACTGATATATGCACAGCGTTGTTTGATATATTTCTATGCATTGTTGAATAATAAAAATGCAATTTTGATAAAGCGTGGCTCTGAAACCAAACAAACTCTGCAGTTTACCTGAGGTGCACCTGCAGGCTATTTCAGAAAAATGCTGCACAAGCGAGTTTCCTCGTCCAGAAAGCACATAGCATCCTGTGTTTTTACACTGCCAGCTATACACAAGGTAGGAAATGAGTTTGGACCCCAAAAAAAGAAAATCTTTTGTTCTGCGGCTCGGTACAGTAACCTCAGTGATCGGACAGTTGAGACTTTTATTAAATGTAAGGCCAGAAAACATACCAGCTCACTGTTTGTGATCCAATTTATTTGTTTCCAGATCTTTGATCTGGGTCCCTTTGAAGGATCGGACTGGCACCATGAATCACAGCCAGAAACAAGTGAAGCCTGTGTATCTGCACAAAGCATAAATCAGTGGGCAGGATGGAGCATCTAAAAATAGGCCTCAGCTCCCCCCTTCATCTTCTACCTGTGAATTACTCCAACACGCTAATTTCCTTCTGAAAGGACAGTTCTAGTGGCTAAAACGGTGCAACGAGTCTAATTATAAACAGACTGTGTGAATTCATTATGTACACAGATACTTTGCTATCCCTTGCGCTCCGAAGTCACAGGATGTCTAAATGTTTTTGCTGTGCGGCTATTTGTCGCCATCCCTCCAGATCCAGTTTGCAAATGCGGAGGACAAACAGGAATTCAGCAAGTACCCAACCAAAGCGGGCCGGCGCTCCCTCTCTCGGTCCATCTCGCAGTCGTCCACAGACAGCTACAGCTCAGGTACTGAAGACCGCAACACGACGAAACACTCACGTTGTGTGAAAGCAGCTGTTTTGTTTTCCTCTATGGATTAAAAACAATAACAATATAGACGTTTGAGAATAACAGATGGATATGGAATAGATGTAGCAGATGAACACACACAAACAGAAGTCGGCAAAGGCGCAAATACAGGACATACACACACATGCACATGCACACACGTGTTGGCCTTTAGACAGTAAAGTACGTGTTTCATGGTCAGCTGATTTGTATGCTTGGCTGTTAAAACTGACCTGTTGTGCTCCTCTTCTCCCAGCTGCGTCATACACTGACAGCTCTGACGATGAAACGTCCCCCCGGGACAAAGCGCAGATTAACACCCATGGCAGTAGCGACTTCTGCGTGAAGAACATCAAACAGGCCGAGTTTGGCCGCAGAGAAATCGAAATCGCAGAGCAAGGTAGATCAGAGTGGACGGGCTGATCGAGCGCTGATACGTTTTTCTGTCTCTCAATATATAATAATTTATCACATGATCACAGAGGCTTTCTTTATGGTCAGTCTGACTTCTTTTTGAGTTTGATTTTAGCACATTTTCATGAGGAGAAGCTGGTTTTTGATGCTCTTCTGTGACTCTCTCAGAGCAGCCGCTGTGATGCAGTCGAATAAAGGACTTGATATCAATACCATTCTTACAAAGAGAGCTTTGAGCTGCCTGTTGTGACTTTGTTCTCTGGTCTGTATCGCATGGCGTCTGTACGCTGCTGAGGCCTGATTTGATAAAGGTTCCTCTCCTCCGGATTGCACAACAGTTTATGACCCAAGGCCAGGGCAGTGCCACTGTTATTCTGGAAACATGAGCAGCTCCATTCATCACTTGTTAAAATGTTCTTTTCCTAACAAGCTCTCATTACAAGGATGGAGGTTTTTTTTGGTGGACTCTTTCTCCTCTCCTGAGTCACTCAGGGTGCAAGTGATAAGTGGGTGTAAAAGTTCTGACAACACAACAGCTGCTGCTGGCATTGTTTTCAACTCAGTCTTTATTTTACAACCATTCAGAGCACAAACACCTTTTTGAGAGGCCTTTTTATTTTCAAACTGGCCTTTTTTCATCTGAAACAAACATGAATGTTTTTCAGCCCGTTTGATGCCTTTTTTTCTAATTCTGTTTCTCGATCCATTCCTGCTCAGACATGTCTGCTCTGATCTCCCTGAGGAAGAGAGCCCAAGGGGAGAAGCCGCTGGCCGGGGCCAAGATCGTCGGCTGCACCCACATCACTGCTCAGACAGCCGTATGTCGTCTCGTCCTGTTTATGTGTATTCGTGTGATGTTCCAATTTTCCTACGCTTCCTTCTGCGACACACCACCTGACCCGCACCGTCTCCCCGTTCCTTGTAGGTCTTGATTGAAACACTGGTGGCTCTTGGTGCCCAGTGCCGTTGGACTGCCTGCAACATCTACTCCACCCAGAACGAGGTGGCTGCTGCTCTCGCCGAGACGGGTAAAAACCTCTCCTGTCTGAATCTGTCTCACTCGGAAAGAGTTGTGTCAATAGTTTAGCGTTTCATATTTCTCTGGTATGAGGTTCGCAAGTTAACAATCGATAAACTCATTTATTTGTGCAGCAAAACTTCAGTTTCAGTGAATTGTTTGGGACCTGCTGTACCTTGGAAATGGGAGCAGTTTGTGCTTACCAATCTGTTCCCTCCGTAATGCACCACTAATGGACCTGCTGTTCACTGTGTCTTTGCCCTGAGTGTGTGTGTGTGTGTGTGTGTGTGTGTGTTTGGCTTCCTGCAGGAGTCCCTGTTTTTGCATGGAAGGGTGAGTCAGAGGACGACTTCTGGTGGTGCATCGATCGCTGTGTCAACACTGAGGGCTGGCAGGCGAACATGGTACAAACTGCACAGTGTCCTGGTGATTTTACACACCTGTTAGTTGAGTGGTTCTTTTTCATTATGTTGACCCTGAATTCCCTCTCTAAGATCCTGGATGACGGAGGAGATTTGACCCACTGGGTGTACAAGAAGTATCCCAGCGTCTTCAAGAAAGTCAGAGGCATTGTGGAGGAGAGTGTCACTGGGGTGCACAGGTGAGGCAGGTTAAACGGGAGATGTGTCTGCTCACTTTTTTTCCTGCTTAGTTCAAAAAACCTGAAATGTGGGCACAGGTGTTTCAACAACAAATGCAACAATGATATGAAATCATTTAACCCAGGCTGTGTACTCCTGTCATTTTATTCTGTGACATCCAACAATGAACTTAAAATGAAACAACACAAATTCTTCCAAATAAAGTCACATGGTTTTACCATGGCAAATGAATGTCAAGCATGTTTGGAAAAGAGCATTGAAAAAGTTCAAAACAAAACCATCTAGCCCTGTTTTTTCTTTATTCTGCCTCTTCAGTTTTCTTCAAAAGGCGTTCAGGTGCTCCCATCGGTTCATCCTCTAGATGGAGCCCTGCAAGTAGCAAACTCAGCTACCCAATCAAGTTCCTGATGAGTAGCATGTTTCGTATCAGCAGAAACGCATCAAAGGCAGTTATGAGTCACAATAGCAATAATAGATTGTGGCGTTGGAGACTGAAAAGGTCATTCGGGCCTGACTTGTCTGTGGTGCCTTCACAATCACGACAGATGCTGGCCCCAGCCTTCTCTTTTTTTTCAAGTGCAACTCTCAATGGAGTCAATTAGCCGAGTGCTCTGTGAAAGTGAAAGGTCACACAACGCTGCGCCCCGGTTTGTGTTTAGCTGCGAGCATGTGAGCCGTGCATGCGCCTCTGCCTAAACCTGTTTCCCCATGTGCCCTCTCAGGTTGTACCAGCTGTCCAAAGCTGGCAAACTGTGCGTGCCGGCGATGAACGTGAACGACTCGGTGACTAAACAGAAATTTGACAACCTCTACTGCTGCCGTGAATCTATCCTGGATGGGTGAGGAGAAGCACTGTTTGGCACTGACGGTCATAATAAGGCTCTTTTTTTTTAATAATTTACAAGCTTAACAACATAAAGATGCTCTGAGATGTTCCTGATGTGTTATTTTCCTGTTTCTGGCAGCTTGAAGAGGACCACAGACATAATGTTTGGAGGCAAACAAGTGGTGGTGTGTGGTTATGGAGAGGTGAATTATTCCTACAATCAAAGCATCGCATCGCAGGTGAACTGAGCTGGTTGTTGCTGGCGCAGCACAGCTTTTTATGGCACCTTTGTGTATGTTTTTAGGTGGGAAAGGGCTGCTGCACCGCTCTGAAGGCCCTCGGAGCGATTGTGTGCATCACAGAGATTGACCCCATCTGTGCCCTGCAGGCCTGGTGAGTCACCAACCAGTACCAGAGTAATAAATATGCGCCTGGCTTTCGCTCTTGTGTTGTGGCTTGTTGAATTTACCGTGATGGAAAACGAGGCATCAATATTAAGTTGCGTTTTTCGCTGCAGTTTGCTTGAGCTGATGAAAATGTCCGTAAATGTATCCACACAGTATGGACGGCTTCCGAGTGGTCAAGCTGAGTGAGGTCATCCGGCAGATGGACGTGGTGATAACTTGCACTGGTAACTGACCCCATGCAGTGACATCTATTACTTCTGCCTCGACGGTCACAGTGTTCCCAGTGAACAAGCGCATATCTCTTTAAATATTCCAGTTGAGCTCTCTTACGTAAATGCTTCAATGCTGTGTGTGCCTCTTGTGTTGGATAACGGCGACTTCTAAATATATTACTTGGTTTTACAAAAATAGATGGCTCACTCTATTCCTACCCTCTGCAGTTAGAGCATATTCCCACTTCTGCTACACTATTTATAGAATATCAATTTTCCGTTTTCTGTGCAAAAAGGCAACAAGAATGTTGTTACCAGGGAGCAGCTGGACCGGATGAAAAATGGCTGCATCGTCTGCAATATGGGACACTCCAACACTGAGATTGACGTGGTAATGTGACTGTCTGTCTGTTTGTGTGGGAGTCTGGGAACTTTCTTCCTAAATATTTGACCCTGGAAATAAAAAAAAAATGTCCCCAGTTGATTAAAGTGCTCCTGTAGGGTCAGGATTCAAAACAGAGTTTAACATTCTCTCAACTGTAGAAAAGTAGCAAATAGAAAAAGAATGTTGTTCTTAAGAAACTGAAACAATCTAGTGTACAAATTTTTTTTGCTTTACATATTTTCTCTGCTACCTTCTGCAGCCTTAAGTCACCAAGTCAGTACCATTGGCCTATAAGGGGCCACTTTGAACCCTCCCTCTCTAAAACAACATGCCCTCTGAAGTTCTTTGCGTGTGTAAAAGAGGACTGAATGACTCACACAAATAAAATGTGCTGCTACATACCAAATCTCTGTTCTTATGCCTCTGACTAACAACATGCTGCAGACCAGAAACATATCCAATCCAAATCTTTGTAACGTTTTATCCTCCAGACTCCCTTGAGTTTTAAAAAAAAAAATCCAAACTCTTCAAATTTGGCCCAAACGTGGACTCACTTGTAAGGGAATGATTAGATCCTGATAGCAAAGGTCAAAGAATGGAAGAAAGGAATATTTGCCAACAAATAATAGCACCGTGATGCGCATGTGAGAGCTGTTTGTCAAAGGTTACATTACTTTATTGTATGCTGCTTTCTGAGAACAGGTCAAAGGTTACACACTCCTATACATTTGTAACCAGCAGTGATGATACACATGAGCCTTCACCAAACCAGCTTCTCTCACATTCAGCCTTCTCCTCTCATGTCTGCAGGCGAGTCTTCGCAGCCCTGAGCTGACCTGGGAGAGGGTCCGCTCTCAGGTGGACCACATCATCTGGCCCGACGGGAAGAGAGTGGTTCTGCTGGCCGAGGTAACATCCTCTTACAGACCTCATGGATGACCCCAATTATGTCTTTGAAACTCATCCCGTGTACTTCACATCTGCCCCTCGTTATTTTTCAGGGTCGCCTGTTGAATCTGAGCTGCTCCACAGTGCCTACATTTGTGTTGTCTATCACTGCTACAACTCAGGTCAGTCGGGTAGACTTGCAGGAGTGCAAGTTTCACTGACAGCAGGAGTCACGTAAATCATGTGGTCGTTCTGTGGTCACTGTTGTCTGCAGGCTCTGGCCCTGATTGAACTGTTTAATGCTCCTGAAGGACGCTACAAACAGGACGTGTATCTGCTGCCTAAGAAAATGGGTGAGAGTGAAGCCTGTATTGTTTTAGAAATTACATTAATTGGAGCATTTTTTCAGGCTCAATACCTCAGTGAGCTTGTGGCATATTTTGAATGAAATACTGGTCACTGCTGCCACCTAATGGTCTCAAATTCCTCGACGAAGCAAACAAAAAGGGTGCAAACAATTTTGGTCACTCTTTGTGTCCTTCCCTCCAGACGAGTACGTGGCCAGTTTGCACTTACCAAACTTTGATGCCCACCTGACGGAGCTGTCTGATGAGCAGGCCAAGTACATGGGCCTCAACAAGAACGGACCTTTCAAGCCAAACTACTACAGGTGACTGTGACCGGGGCCTGCCGGCTTTCAAATGTCATCCAGCCAAACTCCAGGTGAAATGCAGTGCTTTAACCTCGTTTTTTTCCCCCCTTCACAGGTATTAACAAGGATGCCTCATCTGCATTACACAGTCACCCCAGGACAAAGAGAGATATCTATTTTATTTTCTCAATTACTAAAAATAAATAAGAAAAATGGAGGAATTATTTTACTTATGCTGAATGTAACTTATTAAATTCACCTCTGAAGTAGAGTTAACTAGAAGAGTATGAATTGTAGAAAAACCATATGATGTATAACCGCCTAACATTTTACTTGTCCTTGTCGTGTTTGATGAAAAGCCTGCTTGCATGCTTCAACGTGTACGTATGTGTTCACTTGCTACCAATTATGTTATTAGCCCACGCAGTTGTTGATTTGTTTGTTTACCGTATTTACGCACAGTGCCAAACGATGGCTGTGAGATCGACAGAAGTTACCGTTTATGTGTCGTCTGTCCGGCACATTGTCCGACCAGTACATTCCACAAGCCCGAGGTGTTGCTATGTTCCACATGTTTCTTTAGAGAAATGTGTTCTTCTCATTCAACGGTGTCTGCAGACATGCTCTTACAGGCAACGTCCAGTCATTCTGTTTTTAGAAACAGGAAAGAAAAAGACCCTGTGAAAAAAACGATGGGATAAATGTTTGTTTTAACACAACTGAAGTGGATTGTGATCGTCTGAGTCCATCTTGAATTCCTGACCATAGAAGTCAGCAGTCATACTCCCCCTGAAAGGATCATGAAACACTTTCAGCTTCTCTTCAGTCTTAACAACACATTGAGAAGAGCTGTCTTGGCATGACGTTTGTAGAGAAGCGATCTGTTTGCCTCCCCCAAAAAGGAAATTTTTTGAAGGCAGAGAAGAAGAGTCTGCAAGTACCTCCTCTGGTTATCACAGCTTCCAGCTCGGAGTTTCCATTTGCTCCCTCAAACTCCTGCCGAGTCTCTGAAGATGTTTGACTGGATCTTCCTGTGAGGGCAACGGTGTGAATGTGCCTTTAAATAATCCAAACATCAACACTGAACTTGACTCAATATAATTCCTCTTCTTTGCTTTAAATCACATTCCTCTGTGGTCCATTCAATGTCTTCCTTCCACTGCTTCTGCTGGTAAAATCGTATCTCTAATGTGAGAGTTGTATGTCGAGAAGAAACATTAGGCTTTATAACTGGCACATGATTGTCACTGAATTAGTTTGACTCAGAAGGTCAACTCCAATAATATTTTATGTGATCAAAATGACCAATGTGTAAACTACGTAGTTAAATGAATGCATTAAATTAGCAATAAAGCAAACTTTTTAAGACACGAACACGAAAAAGTTGTCTTTATTTCAACACATTTGAGTTTAATTCTACTTTTAAGAAGCCAATTCTATCATATCTTGTTAAATTTCATCACACTGTATTTAAAGTCAATCTTACATAAGCCGTGATGTTGTGAGTTTCTGCTCGCGCTTTCCAGGCGTTTCAAGCACTTTCTGGCTCCTGCTGGGCTCCAATAGAGGGCGCCAGCATGGCCTGCGAATGCTGGGATGTCTAAACTCAGCCGCTGAAGTCACCGCTCTCAGAGGAGCGGGAGGGGGCGGGGCCTGGAGTGTTCTGGAAACATGGCTGTGACCATATAAACCGTAGCAGGAGTCAGTGCAGGCAGAAGATCCAGAAGAGCAGACGTACCGAGACAACCGCTCAGTCCAAGACGCTTCGGGAGGTTGGACGTCTCCACTGAACAACTGCGACTTCAGCTCTCACTGTGAGTTACTATCTGATGATTTCCTTTGTATTTTCTTTTGAATTTAATGCTTCCTAGAATTTATTGGAGCTTCTTCTCATATTTTGGACAATTTAGTCATTTCCATGTCCATTTCCACGGAGAGTGTTTGATTTGAAGATGGAAACACGAATTATAAAAGTTAAATCTGTGTTTGTATTAAGGATTACTTTTATTGTCTCAGCTTCTTGTAGTTTTGTCGTAAATCAAACATTTCCAAACTTCATGCTGAGAATGAGAAAAGAAAAAAAACCATCTGTGGTGATTTACTTGCACAGCTCCAAGATAAGTATTTGAAATATCATCGTCGCACTTTCGCTTGTTTGTGAAATTCCTACATTACCCAGAGGTCATCGCGCCACACAAATTTTGTGGTCAGGAGTCATTAAAATATGTTTTTACCTCAAACAACAACGAGTAAAATCTGAAAACCGTTCCTTTTTAAAATATAATTTTTCTTACTATTTGCATTTATGGAATCCGGACCTTATTTTTCTCTCTGCTACATTATGCTGCCAGAGTTTTTTTTTAAAAGAAAGTTTTTATATGAACTTGAAGTCAATGTAATCAGATTTCCAGCATAGAGGACGTTTACCATTCAACTGGTTTCATTTTTTGAGTTGAAATGTAACATGTGACTTTGATAAAAGAGCAACTTTTGATTTGATTCATTCATCTTGATGGAAATAATCTCTTACTTTTGTAATAAACTCACTGTCAGATCATTTCTAACTGAAACTTCATGTGTTCTGAATCTGTGCAGGAACTACAAAGCAGCAAGCAAGATGTCTTCAGCAAAGGGAGTTTCCATTGGCATCGATCTGGGCACCACCTATTCCTGTGTGGGCATTTTCCAGCATGGAAAGGTGGAGATCATCGCCAACGACCAGGGCAACAGGACCACGCCCAGTTATGTGGCCTTCACTGACACCGAGCGGCTGATTGGGGATGCCGCCAAGAACCAAGTGGCCCTGAACCCCACAAACACCATCTTCGATGCCAAGCGGCTCATCGGGAGGAAGTTCGCTGACCAGGTGGTCCAGTCCGACATGAAACTCTGGCCTTTCCGGGTGGTCAGTGACAACGGAAAACCAAAAGTCCAGGTGGAGTACAAAGGAGATACCAAGCAGTTCTTTCCCGAGGAGATTTCCTCCATGGTCCTAGTGAAAATGAAGGAGATCGCAGAGGCGTACTTGGGACAGAAAGTGTCCAACGCTGTGATCACGGTGCCAGCGTACTTCAACGACTCGCAGAGACAAGCCACCAAGGACGCGGGAGTGATCTCTGGACTGAATGTCCTGAGGATCATCAACGAGCCCACAGCTGCAGCCATTGCCTACGGTCTTGACAAAGGCAAGAGGGGAGAGAGCAACGTGCTGATCTTTGATCTGGGAGGAGGCACCTTTGACGTTTCCATCCTGACCATCGAGGACGGCATCTTCGAGGTGAAGGCCACAGCTGGAGACACTCACCTCGGCGGAGAGGACTTTGACAACCGGATGGTCAACCACTTTGTCGAGGAATTCAAGAGGAAATACAAGAAGGACATCAGCCAGAACAAAAGAGCGCTGAGGAGGCTGCGCACAGCATGTGAGAGAGCCAAAAGGACCCTGTCCTCCAGCACGCAGGCCAGCATCGAGATTGACTCTCTGTTTGAAGGGACCGACTTTTACACCTCCATCACCAGAGCGCGATTCGAGGAGCTCAACTCGGATCTGTTCAGAGGAACACTGGAGCCTGTGGAGAAGGCCCTGCAGGATGCCAGGCTGGACAAGTCCAAGATCAATGAGATCGTCCTGGTCGGTGGCTCCACCAGAATCCCCAAAATCCAGAAGCTCCTGCAGGACTTCTTCAACGGCAGAGAGCTGAACAAGAGCATCAACCCGGACGAGGCCGTGGCCTATGGAGCCGCCGTGCAGGCCGCCATCCTGATGGGTGACACCTCGGACAACGTGCAGGACCTGCTGCTGCTGGATGTGGCTCCTCTGTCGCTGGGCATTGAAACCGCAGGTGGTGTGATGACTCCTCTGATCAAACGAAACACCACCATCCCCTCCAAGCAGACGCAGGTCTTCTCCACGTACAGCGACAACCAGCCTGGCGTCCTGATTCAGGTGTACGAGGGAGAGCGAGCCATGACAAAAGACAACAACCTTCTCGGCAAGTTTGATCTGACTGGGATCCCCCCGGCCCCCCGAGGTGTCCCGCAGGTGGAGGTGACCTTCGACATCGACGCCAACGGCATCCTGAATGTGTCTGCAGTCGACAAAAGCACCGGCAGGGAAAACAAGATCACCATCACCAATGACAAGGGCCGGCTGAGCAAAGAGGAAATTGAGCGAATGGTCCAGGACGCAGAGAAATACAAAGTCGAGGATGACTCGCAGAGAGACAAGGTGGCGGCCAAGAACCAGCTGGAGTCCTATGCCTACAACATGAAGAGCAGCGTGGAGGACGAGAACCTGAAAGGCAAGATCAGCGAGGAGGACAAGAAGACGGTGGTGGACAAATGCAACCAGACCATCGCCTGGCTGGACAACAACCAGCTGGCAGAAAAGGAGGAATTCCAACATCAGCAGAGCGAACTGGAGAAAGTGTGCAAGCCCATCGTGACCAAGTTGTACCATGGAGGGGCGCCGTCTGCAGGCTGTGGAGGCCCTGCACCAGGAGGCGCCAAGGGCCCCACTATTGAGGAGGTGGACTAAAGAATGGACTGCAGCTTCGTTCTACCATTGAGACTCATCACTGTTTGCTATCAGTGTAAGGACATCACAGTTTTATTGATGTAAATAAAATGATATATTTAAATTTCATCTAATTTCCTCTTCTTTATACATTTTGTCCACCACATACACAATGTATTTACTCATTAATTTTACATCACTCCATAAAATCTTGGCTGTACTTTACTAAAATGACTCAAACTTCAGTTTGGCAAGTTGAATGACTTTTATCACAGTAAAACTGTCTCCACATTTCTTAGCAATCATTGGGCTGATCTGAAATCCTGTGTCTGCTCCTGAAGCTTTAGGAAGGCCAAATAACCAATATACCCCTCATGAAGCACAGTAACACATTATGTTTCCTTGGTAAAATGAAGTGCATAATGACCTGCAAATCAAATTGGGCCTTCAGTTCAGGTTTAAGGAATTCACCAAGCTAACTCCTGTACAGAAAAGATTAACATACAGTTTCCCCCTGACACCAAACAAAAAGATACCATTTGCCTCACAAACGGGACTTTCTATCGGTCCCTGTTTATTCTACATGACTGAACTCGCTCCTTTGAGCTCGTCTCAACATGCAGTTCATTAAAAACTCCACTCGGTGGAGACCTAAGCTTGTCACAATCCTACACGCTTAAAGCGGCTCACCTGTTGGAGTATCATGTGTAATTTTAAAAGAAAACCTTCTCGTGAATACAAATAAGCAAAAAGCTTTCATTTAAATAGGATCTGGCTTCAAAAGACTTCTGCTAACATTACAGGTTTAGTCATCGTTAAAGAAATTATTCAGGTATTAAATTCCCTTCCTTTAGGATTTCTTTGTTGGTTTCAGCGTGATAGTGGACGCTACAAACTATGCACCAATTTAATCAGACATACGAAGTTGTAATTCACTGCAGAGTAAAGACAATTTAGCCCAGCTGTCATGGACAGCACAACAACACCTGCATCATATACCTGACGTTTGGTGACAACAGGTCGCGCTGTTTCCGCTCAGATTATCGCCACAATGGAGAAGAATAATGAACAGGTTTAATTAATGTGAACCCCCGTGCTCCTCCCCCCTCCTCCCCCTGCCCCTCGCACACTCCATAAGCCTGCTCCTCGCTCTAATTAGTGGGAGTGGTTCAATAATAAGACAAGCATCCAGCACCCACGGGGTTAAACTGCCGAGCCTGTTGTTGAGCGCGCCGTCCAACCGGGCTGTGTCGCTAAGGGGGAAGACGGGCTTTACTCGCGGAGAAGCAACAGATATCCCCAGCTGGAAAGTCAGCTCACATCTGGCACATCAGTTTTCGAGCGCCTTGACGGGGGCGACGAGCGAGACCAGCGGCGGGCTCCCGCCGACCAGAGCGCCGCACCATCCGCAGGCAGCGCCGAGAGAAAAGTTGTGAGGAGTAGTTGAGGACATTTTGGGGGAGCATCTGGATAAAATTGGCAATTGATGAGGTGAGGAGCCGCTCATCGGTGGACGCTGATTGTTTCGTTCAGCCGAGCGTAAAAACTTTTTTTTAGAATTGAAAATCTCAGTGATTTAAATCAGGAAACAGGTGAAACACCTGAAGGCATCATTTTCCAGTCACCCTTTCTCGAATTCGGGCGTTAAAAAACAAAATTCATGCGGTGTGCATCGATTTTGTTACAGGTGGTTGTTCTCGGAGAGCCTCAGCGTTGCTCTCAAAGTTATGGTCAAATGAGCGGACGTGGTTGATCGTGTGGAAGCTGGAGCCTGACATGAGGGCGCACTTTGCCTCAGCCTTGTGATTTTTGCCGACTCGAGGACTTTTCAGTTAGATTCGGAGGGGGTGACGAGCCAACAGGTTCCGCGTCTCGATGATCAGCTCGGTGTGCGTTTCGTCTTACCGGGGCCGCAAGTCTGGCAACAAACCGCCGTCCAAATCATGCTTGAAGGAGGAGATGGCCCGAGGGGAAGACTCGGACAAAATTATCATCAACGTGGGCGGCACTCGACATGAAACCTACAAGAGCACCCTCAGGACACTGCCGGGCACGCGCCTGGCCTGGTTGGCGGACCCGGAGCCGCAGGTCAGCTCCGACGCCCCGGACGCGGCGCCCCCGCCCGCCGCCGAGTTCTTCTTTGACCGACACCCGGGCATCTTCGCCTACGTGCTCAACTACTACCGGACCGGCAAGCTGCACTGCCCGGCGGACGTCTGCGGGCCGCTCTTTGAGGAGGAGCTGGCCTTCTGGGGCATCGACGAGACCGACGTGGAGCCGTGCTGCTGGATGACCTACCGGCAGCACCGGGACGCCGAGGAAGCGTTGGAGATATTCGAGCCGCCCGACCCGGACGACACCGACGACGACCGGGAGATGCCAAGGCGCTTTGGCATCGAGGACTGTCCGGACAGGTCGACGGGTTGCTGCCAAGTTTGGCAGCCGAAGATGTGGGCCCTGTTCGAAGACCCTTACTCGTCGAAAGCAGCCAGGGTGAGTTCCTTTCTCCTCCTTCCTCCTCCTCCTGCTCCTTTGAGTGGCTATATGGCAGAATGGGACCATAAAGTTCAGGAGCTTTTCCATCCGAGAACCAAAGGTGCTCCTGTGGTCTGAATCAACAGGTGTCTCTGTGAGATGACTGCAGCAGCTGCAGGAGCACATCAGTCTGTAAGCTGCGATGTAGCTGAACAAGCTATGATGACAGTCTCACCTTTTAGCTGCTGTTTGTTCCAACATATGACTCTGTGGCTGATGGCTTGAAGGCAGCCTGCATCTGTCTCCTCTCCATTCACCACACCTGATCGATGCTGACTCCTGCTGGGGGCACAACTACTAAGGACCCCCTGGTCTGCAGTAGAATTGGGCCTTTGAATGAATGGAAGTCTGCAGATTACTGTTGTTGAAGCTCACAATCCCTCACACTCTGTTTTAGAGATGTAGCGTCTCAGTTTGAATATGAAAGCAAGCCAAGAAATTAGACACCTGGAAATTTTAGTTACATGTGAGCAGACTTCATTTAACTCCCTGCAAAAAATTATGTCAGATTTATATGACAGTCGTTTCTTCACAGCACAACATTTCTTCACAAACTGGGAATAAACGGTTGGAAGTTGAATTTAGAGTTAGTGTTGACAAAAGATTTTTTTCTGTCTGTCCATAAACATTTCAGAAGGATAAACAACCAGTCAATAGTCATCATGGATGCAAGACATTAAACTGCTGTGGGCTGAATATTACTGCTTTGTTTCAGCCTTGTGGTGTTAATGTTAATGTTGACCACAGTGTTTTCAGTGAAGTGCTGTCCCTAATCCGCCATCTATCTCCACTTTGGCCTTTTGCTGCAGCCGCATCGTTCACACTTTGCATTATTAGTCCAAAACCACTCGCTTTCTCTGGTTTTCCTTCTTTGTTCAGTGTTTTTTCTTTACTCCTGCGAGGGAGGCTTGACTCTTCAGGATGTTCTCAGAAACTCTGGCCAGACGTCCACAAACAGCAGCTCCTCGGCCTGCCTGAGTCACTGCCTGCTCTCCTGCTTCTGATCTAATGACACAAATGCAATTCCTCTCCATTTTAAAAGGGAGGGAGCACGATGGCGCTCCTCTGCTGCTCTGACTTTCTCCGCCTGTCTCCTGCCGCCCCACCTTTGTTGTATTGTGCTGTTGTGACCCTCCAATTTCAAGCCCTCCAGCACAGCAGGTCCTCTTGTGAATGATGACTAAACCATAAAAATGCGAGTGACAGAGCGTCCTTTGACTGAAGAGTGGTCACGGCAATTATGAGTGAGACTTGCACTTTTTCGTCTCTTCAGTCCTCCTGCGTCACTATGCCTTTTATAGGCATAGTGACATGTTGGTTTATTTATGTCCAGGGGGACAGCTCTGGTTCCAGCGCATGTTATGAAATGGTCGAGAAACACTGAAAATAGAGAAAAATGCTGTTTCACGATGGTAACACAGAGCTGCTGCTGCTACTGCTGTTGTTGTTGCTGCTGCTGCTGAAGTGTTCCCACACATCCTGTTCAAGGTTCGCACTCCAAAGATGAGTGTTCAAAAGGCTGCAGGAGGTGAGTCCGTGTACTGTAAATCACACTGTATGCTAAACAGAAAAGAAGTCACTATGAGACACTAAAGATATCAATCAAAACATTGCAACATGACATGATTATGAATACTGTGTGTGTGTGTGTGTGTGTTTGTGTGTGT
>JASSRZ010000053.1:17288676-17304459 GCA_032164315.1 Malacoctenus gilli | reverse complement strand
TTTAGTTTTGGTGACTTGCACCCCAGCGACACCATCTTGATGGGAGACATTAGTTGTCCAAAACGAGACAATTCCTTTCCAAGCTGTTCATTCTTGATGAACGGGGGCGCATTCGAAATAATCACTTTCGTGGCCGGGGTGGAGAGGGGGGAAACGGGAGTGAAAGTGTCCTGGATCACCACACCCTTCTCCACCACCTCACTCACTTTGGCCGTGTCGTCCAAAAAAATCACGATGGCCCCGTTCATCCTTGATGCACTTTTAACTGACTCATAGCCGACAACCTTCCCAACCGCGAGTCCAGCCTCCTCCACACTACACTGACTCGCCGGCACCAATTTGATACCGTGCCGGCGAGATAGCCGCTCCAGCTCCGCAGCCGTAGCGTCTGCTACTGGCATAATGCCACGTACACACACGGAGCCGACAGCGGCCACTCACTCACTCACAAAAAAACACGCAAAAACTCAACAAAGACTAACACACGAACACATCCACACATACACCGACAAAAAAGTTTTGAAGTACACAAAAAATTTGTTAAGCAACGAGAAAAAAGACAATTCACGCAGCAAAACAATTTGCCCTCAGCTCTCAGCTCCACACACACTCCGCCATCTCAGAGAGAGAGAGAGAGAGAGAGAGAGAGAGAGAGAGAGAGAGAGAACCATATTTTTACCATTGGTTCAAAAGAACACTGCATGACGTCACAGCTTGTTCATACATCTTTTCTTCATGGTCATTATTTTAACGACCCTGGCGCCTCCTGGTCAAAGCGATCTCCTGTGTTGTCTTGATGAATGAAAGATGTTTATTCTTAATACTTTGAAATTAAAAAAAAAAAGAATTTTCACTGCTGCATGAATTAAAAATGAATCTGCTCTCATTCATCTCACTGGCGGGTGGAGGTGGGGGGGCGAGCCAGCTTTGAGCATTTGAAAGAATGTTCTGCCTAATGGCCCGGCAACAAAAGCATAAGAGTGCTTATTGAAGTAAACGTGAAAGCACATATCAAGTGTCACCGGCAGGAGCTTCAGGCGAAGGGCCAGGAGCTCTCACCCGGCCAAAGGAAAATACATTTAGTCCCGGAGAGAGAGCAGGCCCGTGCTCTCTCTAATTTCTCTTTGTTTGGCAAGTTGAATGGTCTATTCAGGCACTCGCCGTGGTGCACAAGCATTATGCTCGAGCTGCATGCACGTGTCACTGCGAACGCTGTTTATTTTAGGTTCTCAGCCAGGTGGCGTTTGCAGTCTGTCGCCACAGAACAGCCGCCGAGTCTCCCAGAGTCACAGCTGTCATTGAGTCTGTGTCATCCGGAGACGACCAGCACTGCGCCTACCAGTTCAGCACGTCCGTCTCTCGCCGCCATCCTTCGTAAACCGGTCAGTCCAGGCCCGTGAAGTTCTGCGAGAAGCCGCCACCAAACTGTGAACTTCCTGAACTTGATCCAACTGAGTGGCAGTGGCCCCACGTTGACCTGCTCATAATGTTCTTTGTCCATTTCCTGTGTGGCCCGTTCATACATGCATGTTTACTGTATGGGCTTTCTGAGTGCATGCTTTCTAATCAGATCCATCAATGCTTTGTTGAAGGAGTCGCATTACCTTTTATGGCCTTTTTATTTGAGAGAGGCTCGGAGCTCATCTGCAGGTAATGTAATTCCTGAAAGCCGTGTGGGAGCTCAGAGGTTCTCTTGCCCATCAATTCAGCCACTTCCTCCGCACATCAGGCCACTGTGTGAACATCAGCACGTCAGGCCGCCGCGCTGACGACCAGAGTGCACTTGTGACCCGGCCGTGAATACAGCATCCTCACGCACCGGAACAGAAAGGGACGAGAAAGCGGCGAACTCAGCTGTCACTGGTTTGCTTCACCGAGGAGGTTAGATTTTCAGTTTGTTGGTTTGTGTGTGTCTTAGCGGGATAACTTGAAGAGTTCTCAACGGATTCGAGGAACATTTGGAGATCAGGATGTGACGTGGTTCATGGCAAACTGCAGCTGGTATTCGCTCTGACTTTGACTCACTGCAAACGTCCCCAGTGAGAGACGAAAGCTGTTGTATTCAGGATAGTTTCACTTCCTTTTGACATGTCCTTCAACTTTCTGTGCAGTCACTGTCTCTATGTGGTGTTCAGCCTCATTTCCAGTCATCTACAGTGGCCTATGAAGGCCTCAGTGTGTAGTTTATCTGCTCCAGTGAGGGATGAACAAAGTTGAGGTCATTACAGTTGAATCTTCTTCGACTTCTTGCGCGTCTCCACTGAGGACCAAAAATGGAGGTGAAACCTCACAGCGATATCTCAACTCTTCATCCAGTGTTTAGAGGAGTGTGAGCCCAAACGACTCAACAAATCTCTCATGTTATAATAAATAATAATAATAATAATAATGGCAGTTCTTTAACAGATATGTGAAACAGATGCAGTTCCACTCTGTGTGAAGCCGAGACTGGATAACTTTGTGTTTTCTTCAGAATAAAGCCGGATTTCATTAGTGGCCTTCTCCTGTTGCTGGCAATTAATCACTGCCACAGTAATAGGCTCAGTAGTGTGCAATTAAATCTGCCTTTCCTACAGAAAAGAAGACATCCTGAAGAAGGAGAGGAATCAATTTCTTTGTGATGTGATCAGACTGATGGAAGAGTCTCGAGGTTTGACTAATGTGAAACTTTCCAGAACACAAGTTTCTCGGTATGATTCCTCTATTAGTTTATATCCCGTCTTAGATTTCATTTGTTTGCTGGCTAATGCTCAGGGGATCATTTGTATGGAATGTAATAAACAGGACTGCAAACTTCAGAATGAATTCATTAATCCTGAGATAAGGTTCAATTCAACGAAAATAACCTCAAAGTTAATTTGTCGGTGTGTTCCTTCACTCTGAGCTGATCGATGATAAGAATTTATTGTTTCTGGTGAGTGAAACTCAGGTTCCTGGGCGACGGACTCTCACAGCTGCTGCTCTGCGAATCAAACTTGCAGTTTGATTTTCAATAAAGCAGCCGAGCTGAGTTCAGGAGACGCTCGAGCTCTGAAGTCTCCTCAAAAGAGGATCATAATCCAGTGTGATCATGGCGTCTGTTCATTCTGCCAGCTCTGAAGCTCCTCTGCTGGAAATAGTTTTCTGCAACATAAAGTCTGCTCACAGTCACTGACTTTGTTTTGCAGACATGTTAAAAGAAGGAATCAATGAACGTACATTAGTGGAAACACCAGCTTTTCTCCCACATTACCTTTCTGCAGTGATGGAGTCCACTGGCGTGTGTCAAGCCCGTTCTTCCATTGATGGGGAAAAAACCCCAACCTTGATTAGAAAAGGTTAGATGCTTTCTCAATGAATGAATAATTAATTGCAAATGGAAGCATTTAACTGCAAAAAACATATTCATCATTGTAAAAATCCCACCAGATGAAAACATCATAGATGAAAGAGCTGCCTTCTCCTTTAACTTAATGTATCTGCATATTTAATCAAAATGTAACAGCCTGTATTTTCACTGGCTCCATATTGCACTTGTTTTTTACTTTATGGATGTTTGTTAATGATTTATTGTCTGATTGAACATGAGAGCAGCTGAAGAAGTCAATTTCCTTTGGATTTCATTTCGTCTCACTTGTCTGGTCCTCACGGGGCAGGTGGGGGTGGGGGGGGCATGAGCGTGCGCACCTGTCAAGCAGTAATGCAGGCAAACTTCCTGTGGAGCAGAAGGGCAAATGCCTGCTGGATAACAACCTGCAGGACAGAGGGAGCAGGAGCTGCCTCGCAGTCCTGCTGACGTTTTCTGACTCTTTCCTGTACTCGTAAATGCGTAATAGTGAAGCATCTCGCATCTTATCTCTTATTGGATCTCCCATTTTGACTTTTCATCTACTTTTCAGCTCTCACTTCATCTCTTATCTTTCATTTCATCCTTCACTTCTCATCTCGCAACTCTTCTTTCGTCTCATCTCGCTTCGTAGGCTCGTACCTACTTAAGTCTTAGAGTCTGATCCAGTTTCAGAATGGACCCAAAATCATCAATGTGTCCAGGATGTTTGTCCTGTCCCAGATGTGTCAGTGTCTGTGTCCAAATTGTCCTAATTGCGCCGCTTCAACCTGATCAGCTTCATTGCTACTGCTGCCTGTCCCTGCTCGCAGACGACGGATGAGTTTTTCTCACCGTTTGATGTGACAGATGAAATTCCCATCACTTGTTTTTGATACTTCCGCTTCTGTAAATCCATGAAATATGAATGCCTGATAATGAAACCCTCCAGATCCCCTGGAGTTAGGCTAAGCACCAGATATTTACTTTCATCCTCAGGTGTACAGACAGTCGGCTGTAGATCACTGTGACGTGTATTTAAGCAAAAAAAACAAACCCTCAGGAGCTGCTGAAATCTGTCTGGTGTGCCTTTTTCAGACAGCGTGTCCCAGTGAGTAACGGAGCGTGATGCTGAACAGCTGCGGGGGGGGGGGGGGGCTGTGATGGGGCTCTCCAGCTGCTGCAGACTGCTGCACAGCTTGCTGCCTGTTGCTCCCCCTGCCTCGCTCGCTCCTGCTCTGATTTGCCCAGCTGGATCGACTTGCTGTTCCCTCTGGGGGACCACCCCCCCAGAAGACCTCCATCTTCACACAGACACCTGATGAAGTCAGATGGATGTTTTTTTCCCGCCTCACTTGTAACATCACACACAGTGAGCTTGAAAACTCAAAACATTTATTTCATCAACTGTACTGTAGAAATAAAATGACACACACTGAGATTTCACTACATATACAGAGATACACCCTCCCTACACACACACACACACACACACACACACACACACACACACACACACACACACACACACACATACACACACACTTCTCCCTACTTTTTTCTCAGCTCACATAATGTTTGAAGCTACTTTATGTGCAGACTTGACAAAATAAGTGCATGTTTTCGAAATCTAAAGCAGCAGCATTTCTGATGATCTGAGTGAAACTGATCCAAGTTCAACTGAAGTTCAGACGTTATTCTCAGAGACTGAAAGTGATGCTCAGTGTGCATCACTGATGCGCTTGATATATTCAGCATCATCTTGCATCTTCTCGGTTTTTCACACAATCCTGCAGACTTCATGACTCCAGGAACGAATGGAAACACAATGGTTGTTTCTTCAAATCGTGCTGCACAATGAGAGCTACAGCAGCAGGAGGTAAAACAGAGACGCACGAGGCTTTGCTTCACAGTCTGCCCGGCTTGTATAATATGCGCCGACTCAGCGGCGCAACAAGGACAGTCGTTTTGGTCGCAAAGAGATGAAGCGGCAATCCCTCCGAGCCTGGGCCTGTGTTTAAAGTCTCTACTCTGGACCTGTAAACATTATGTTGTGTCAGGCCTCAAATAACCTTTGCAGATAAATGCCACCATGTTTTTCAGACGAGTGACGGGAATTTGAACGGGTGTCGGGCCAGGATTTGTGCGGCACTGTGGTCGAATTTTTCAGGAGACGAGCCAAAATTTCCGGCATCGCCGTCAGACAAGCTCCTGGCGACCCCCCCCTCCAGCTCTGGCTGGTTGTGAGGAAACATTTGTGGCCTTTTAGTTGACTGGAGGCTGTCAGGACCTGTTAGCATCATCACAGGCTTCTTGCTGCTTCCCCCCTTATATTTTATCTGGCTGGTCTGTTACAGCATAACAACTCGTGCAGAGGATTTGATGTGTTTCTGTGCGATTGATTGTTGGTGGAGCATAAATATAAATGTCAGTCAAAACATTACAAGTTTCTGTGGCAAATATGTCAATGACAGCAGTGGGGTTTTTTTTCAGTTTTTCAACCTGGAGCTTTAACAAAATGTATAAAACGCACAAATTCACACACAAGAAACATTAAAATATAAAATGTTCTTAAATGTTGGTAAACAACCCTCTTGTCTTTGTTGTAAAGCTGAAGAGACTCTTACTTTTCACAGATTGACTGTGAGAAACATTGTGGGCTTCTGTAAAACTTATGTAATAATTCACACCGTCTTCCACTGACGGACTTCAGCTTCTATATCTGAAACTTGATCATCATCGAGTCTGTAAGGCTGCAAAATAATTCAGTTATCAAAAGTGTTACAGTTCTTTGTTGCTATGAAGACTGTAAATTTATCTCCTGTGAGAGCCGCGGTGATAAATCATCCATTTATTATTCATGGTTTCATCTGTGCTCAGGTAATAAGGAACAAAAAAGTCCAACAGGAGTCAGTCATCATCAGCTGGACATAAATATTACATACCGCTCCCAGTGGACACATGTGTGCGTTTGTGTACCAGCAGTGATAACATCACACCACTCGGGGGGGGGGGGGTATTCTGGTGTTTTAATACCAATGATCAAGTCGGAGCTTCTGTTCATTGAAACAGTAAAAGTATTGGTCTTTTTTAATGAGCCTACTGAGGGGCGGCCATGGCGCTGCTCCTGCTGTAGGTTCAGTCTGAGTCTCTCTGAGGCCCTGACAGTATAAATGAATACTGAATGAATGAGCGGTGAGCTTAATGAGGAACAAGTGAGTTACTTCTCTGGATCATGCTTTACTCATTAATGGTGCTCATGGAAAGATGATTCAGTTTAGGTTCTGGTGTTGAGTGACATCCACTGTCAGATCTTAACCTATCCAAGATTACCGTACTCATGTATTCTGGGACCTTCAGCGAGGGAGGACAGGAAGATGTAATTTTAAGAATTTAAGACTCGGTAATTGAACTTTTATGGAACCGTCAGACATTGAAGATTATTCAAAGCGGAGTATTTTTACCCTAACCCTAACATACAAACACCCCAAACGCCATGTCCCTTCGATGCAGCTTCTCACAGAGGAAGTGAATTCTCCATGTTACAGTCAACACATCTTACACGTGATGCAACGCTGAAAAGGGGGGAAACCTCCAAAGCTGCTGCCTACTTTCAGCTCAGTTTGAGATGAACAAGTGTGTTTTTTTATTTCGCATGCAAACCATTGTTGTCCCTCAGTGTGTCCATGTCCAGATTCTGCACATACGTTTGCATGAATCACTCACCTTTGACGGCTTTCCTCTGGTGGGCACACGGAGTCCCAACATTCATGTAAATATTCAGCTTGTTATACGCGCTGTCGACGAAGCTACTGTGGGACCAGGAAAAACGCTGCGGTTATTTGTTATTAATTGACATTGAAAAATGGAGGTGCTGCAGGAGAGCCTGAACTGTGCCACTCGGTAGAGGCTGCCATAATTATCCACTGCCGCTCGGGTATCTGCTGCTGATGCTGCTGCTGCCGCGTGCTGATAGATTTGCAGGCGGAGATCACGGACGAGATGACGGAATGAAAACATACTTCAGATCTGTATGTTTGAGTGTGTTAAATTCAGTGAATGCATGTCGTCAGTTCCTTGTTTTGTTCTCAAGTAATTTCATGAACATTTAAACACACATGAATACATGAAGGAACTCAGCAGGGACAGAACTGGGATCCGTCACATTTCTTGCTGCATGTATCAGACCAGTAATAAACTACAGTGTTGTGGTTGATGCCAGCTTATATTGAAGTCTGTTCATCATTTTCAGTCCACCTGTGTATGTTTGTTCTGCATATATTTGTATAGTTTTGCTCCGTGACTCTTCAACCTGGTGTGCTGTTCATGTAAATGGTGTTCAGGCAACACTGGGAACTCTGAGCGTCTTCCCTCTCGTCCCACAGTGCGTCCCTTCTGGGGGACACACATCCATGCCTGCAGGGAAACAGCTGGTGCAGGTCGTCATGGCTAACAGCTGCACTTCGGCCAGTGTGAGAACACTGATGCCAAAGGAAATAAAGCAAGTGTACACAGTCGGAGTAGTTTTTGCAGCTTTTGAACATAAGCCAGCTCCTTTTATTAAGTCTGATTTCACGTGATTAACTGTGCGATGTGTATTTGTTCGAAATGCTGTGCAGTGAGTGTCCCTTCTGGCCTCAACATGCTTTGTTTTTCTCACATCACACATCCAAATATTAAAAAGCTGAATGATAGTCCCCGAAAGGGGAAGATGTACGTAAATGTAGGCGGGCTGGATGAGCATGTTTATCCAGCTGCAGGATCAGAAAGGTTTGAATAGGCATCACAATTTGTCTGGGCTTTAGTCAACAATGAAGACAGATAGAGTCTGAGTAAGCACACAACGGTAACAAAAAAAACGACACAGGATGAGTTATTGCGCCATACAGCCACATTGTCCTGGTTTCCTCTCGGGTAGCGTCAGAGTTGTTTGACTCACGCTACTTCTTATTTATTTATTACGTCCAGCTTTACATTATGTTGTGAGTAGAGGAGGATTGATGGTACTGGGTTGGTCTGAATGCATCACATCCCAAAGCCTCTCAGGTTGAATCTGCTGGCTGATGTGGTTGATGCACATCAACGGTCACACAGCCAAAAAAAAAGAGAACCCAAAAATAGGATTAAAATGCCAAATCTGAGAAAAAGTCTTTCAAAATTCAACCTGCCAAATGGGTTTATAGGGAACTCTTTACCTCCAGCTATTAGGGAAACAGTACAATATTTATCAACAGCTGAAACCACATGAAGAAAAGTCTTCATTGTCTGTCGTCATTGAAATGTTTGAAATGCCGATTATGACCCACTTCTCTCCAAAGCCTTTCCACACAGCGGCCCCCTGCGGGGTACCATGCAAGCGGCCTCTGCTGCACACTAATGAAATCTCTGGGTGTGATTTGCGCCGTGTCCATCGCAGTGATTGGTTTGAAATTGGTCTATTTTCCACAAGAACATTGTCATCGCTCTCCTGCAGACAAAGTGCAATTTCAAATAAAGAAAAAAAAATCTCTCCTATCGCTAATTTTCCAGCTCAGCTCATCTAGGAGAACCTCCTCTCCTAATTATATCCTGGGAGGTAATTGGATGTCAGGAGGAGGCACAGAAATAGCAGAAGAAGTTGATTAGGTTGGATGATTTTGGGGCTCAACTGAGATCAAAAAATGGCATCATCTTTGTAAGCTCAACTATTCCTCATGCTTATTTTGCTGGTGTTTTGTGAAGCTCACTGCATATTATCTTTTGATTTACTTTGATATTTGCAGACAATAACAATCTCAGGATTCATTTACCTGCATGGCTATCAGGTCACCTTGCATCATCCTCATAGATCTCATTTGTGATCATTGTCATTTGGAATATGTCATTGGGTTTATCATGCAGAGTTAGATCAGTGAACTAACATGAGTATTGATCCTTTTCAAAAAGAGTCAATAACGGTCTGTTTCTCAGATTTCCATATTTTAGTCTGATTTATGTGTAAATTTCTACATTGTTTATTTTTCCCTGTGCTATTTGTTGTTCTCATCACTTCACAGGCAAGAAAACAGACCCAGTGAAGTGAAACATCTTTAGTTCATCTTTGCATTTGAGTCTGTTCTTTGTTTGCTCTGTCACTCATCTGATGCTCATCCTGAAAATGATTCCTCAGAACACATTGATTCACAGCTTGGATGTTTTCATACTGTTGCTACTTTACAGTTTGAAAAGACCAAACCTTGAAGTACGGTTGCATAAATGAGGAGTGAAAACTGAAGCTTATTTGAGAACATGAGCGATAACTGAAATGAATGATCGCGTTATATGTGTGCGTTTTCTGTCCTGTCCAGGGAGTCGCACTCGCTTCGCTCTTCTTCATCCTGGTGTCCATTACCACCTTCTGCCTGGAGACGCACGAAGTCTTCAATGAGCTACAGAACCGCACAGAGCTGGTGGTCACAGGCAACGTCACGCTGGAGGTGGAGAGGAAGGAGATGGTGACCAAGCCCATCCTCACCGTGGTGGAGGGCGTCTGTGTAGTCTGGTTCACGTTCGAGTTCCTGGTGCGGATCATCTGCTGCCCCAACAAAGTGGTCTTCATCAGGAACGCGCTCAACATCATTGACTTCGTGGCCATTCTGCCGTTCTACCTGGAGATGGGCCTGAGAGGCCTGTCGTCCAAGGCGGCCAGCGACGTGCTGGGCTTCCTGCGCGTGGTCCGCTTTGTCCGAATCCTCCGCATCTTCAAGCTGACACGGCACTTCGTGGGCCTGCGGGTCCTTGGCCACACGCTGAGGGCCAGCGTCAACGAATTCCTGCTGCTCATCATCTTCCTGGCGCTGGGCGTCCTCATCTTCGCGACCATGATTTACTATGCTGAACGCATCGGAGCCAAGCCTGATGACCCCACAGGCTCCAACCACACACACTTTAAAAACATCCCCATCAGCTTCTGGTGGGCGGTGGTCACCATGACGACTCTGGGCTACGGAGACATGTACCCGCAGACGTGGCTGGGGATGATGGTGGGGGCGCTGTGCGCACTGGCTGGTGTGCTGACCATCGCCATGCCAGTGCCTGTGATTGTCAATAACTTTGGAATGTACTACTCGCTGGCAATGGCCAAACAGAAGCTGCCCAAGAAGAAGAAGAAGCACAACCCGAACCCGGACGCTCCCACTGACTCCGTGTCCTTTGGCAAGTCGGAGACAAACTCGCACAGAGACAGCACGCAGAGCGACACGTGTCCACTGGCTGCAGAGGAGAGTGTCAGCAGGAACCGCTCAGGTCAGACACTGAAAAGCATCGCTCCACTCAGCCAACAGGTGCAGCGTGTCCTCCGCCTTTCTAACCATGGAGACACTCCTCAGAAACCAGAAAAACACTCCAGAGATAAATTGTTGTTTTTGAAGCAAAACTCCAGCTGTAACGTAATCGAGTTGCTGGTTTGATTCTGTGAACTGAATAGAAAAGTTAAAGCAGCAGCTTTCCTTCCTGTTGTTGCACTGCAGCGTCCAACTGCTCCCACTGTGTGTAGTTCAGGGAAACCATGACGTGTGGTTGAAATGGAAGTTTCTTTAAGAACAAATAAAGTATCATAAACTGACATAATCTGAGGCAACGCAGCCATACTTCACCTAGAAGGAAACACCTGAAATTCTCACCAACTGAAGATTAACAGTTGTTGTTGGACAGATAAGAAATATATGTGATGTAGTTCCTATAGTGGTGGAAATGATCCTTTGAGCTTTATCACTGATAATTGCATTATTCATGAGGTTTTTAATATCCTATCTGTGTACTGTTTATCATGTTTAATGCGATCCTCCATCCCTCAGACTCCATATGATAAATATTTCAGTGTTCTGGAGCCAGATCCTGTTACAAAGAGACTCTGTGTTTCTGCTCTGAGAGTTTCTGAGGCTTTTCAGACTTTGCAGATGATCTGAGCTTAGTCATAAAGACAGTTGCTCACCAAGATCAAATTACTCCTCGTAACATCACAGCCAAATTGGATTTCATCACAGAAAAATACAGATTTTATGCAATATACCTCGTCCTTTCTCTGGGGCCCTCAGGCAAAGAGGAGGAGGGGAGGGGCGGGGGGCTTGGTAAAAGCTTTGGCATTTATGTTGCTGCTGTGTGGTTTTGTCTTCCTGACAGACTCAAAACAGAACGGGGATGCAAATGTGGCCCTTTCAGAGGAGGAAGACTGCAGCTTGACCCAGCCGCTGTCCCCCAGCGAAAAGTGGTCGCTGCGCTGCTCCCGAGGGCGGGACAAGAGCAAGAAAGAGGCCACCTGCTTCCTCCTGACCTCTGGAGACCCCAATGTCCACAGTGGTGGGTTACACAAGCCAAAGTGATAAATGTTCCAACTCCAGGAACACCGTTACAGGTTTTATTTACAGCTTTAGACATGAACTGATCAGTCAAAATGAAATGTCACAGTCGTCAGGCACATTGATGCCTGGTCTGCTTTTCCGTGATCATTTTAAAGTGGCAGGTCCACATTTACTTTCAAAAGGACTTATTAAAAATGATATCAGCATCCACATTCTCACATTCACGTTTATTCAAATTGCAGGAAAAGAGATTATATTTAAGCCGGGCAAGTTAATAATTAAAAATACAGAAAATATTGAAAAAGATCTTAACTTCAGGTGGAACAAAGAAGCTGCAAACAGAGCAATATCGACAAATATGACTGCACGTCATCTCTTGAGTGATGTCTGCTGTGATGGAAAAATGAGGCAAACGGTTGGACATTTGTTTCCAATGAATGTGGGAAAAATACATCAAGTGATGACGACAGATTCTCTTAATGAAAACTCAGTCTGTTTTCATGCCTTCACACATCCGTCACATTGTTTTGAGCTTTGTTTTACAGCTATCAGTCCAGTTTGTTTGTTGTTGGATCATCACAAACAAATCTGTGTGGCTGTTTTTTTTTGACACCTTGAAGAGACTAAAGGCAGCTCTCAGTCATTATCTAAAGAAAATCCGTGGAGCAGCTTTGTCTCACGAATTGCTTCATCTGTGTCCATGTTGGTGTTTGCTCACTGAAAAAAAATCAGTCTTTGATTGAAACAAGTCCAAGGTTTCACATCAGTACATTTATTGGTGACCAAATTTATTTAGCAGGACCACTTTGTTCTGAAAATAACACCGAACGCAGCCAAACAAAGAAGCCCAGGAAATGTTGCTGTGCTTCCCACAGTTGCTGTCCTCTGTCAACCTGCTGCTGCTCTCCACTCGAATGACCGCTGGGTCTCACCAAGCTTCCCAAAGTACCTTAAAAACCCTTGTGAGAAGAGGCTCTATATTTGGCAGCATCGGGTTCGTTCCTGACATCCGGAGAGCAGATCCCACCCAGTCAACATCCTGACTCGCGTCTGCAAACAGCCCGACAACACCGAAGGTGTTTTCCTGCCGAGATGCATTTCTCTACCAGAGCCCATTAGCACATCAGCGTTGAAGGGGGAGAGAGAAAAAAAAAAAGCACACACATAAATGGGGCACTTACTGTAGCCTGGCTCCTGGGAGAATGTGTTGACTTTTTTCTGCTGCCTATTACAAGGAAATTGTCTTTGAAGGTGTTTGTGAAGCCTTTCAAATCTGTGGATCTCCAGAACGACGGGATGATTGGTGCACATTTAATGCCAATGTTGTCGCATGCAGATGCAATCAAGACATCCGCAGTTTTATCTGTCAGATGAGTGCAAGGAGAGATGTGTGCATGTGGAGGTGGAGTAAGTGCAGGAAATCACCTGTCAACGTCAAATGTTCTGCCTCGATGTGAAAAGCGGACAGAAGAGAAACGGCATCAGCTTTCTCACAGAGTTTTAATTTTCAGATGATGAGGAGCCGGTTCAACAAACCGCAAAGTCTCGCCACATTTTTCCTTCTCTACTTAACCAGGGACAGGACTTTCATAGTCCTGCGAAGCAGCTCTATGAAGGTGGTTCTCACCTCAGTAGCACTTTCCAATCGACCTTGGAGTGTGTTCACGTGAAAGGGGGTGGAGTTTGATGCGTTCAAACTATCACAGACATGGAGAGTTCTCCTTAAAGATTTCGTGAGCAAAAATAAGAGGAGGATGAATCGTTGGGCTCGGAGAAATTATCGCCCTATCACAACACATCAAGTAGATGTTACAAACAAGTGTGTTTGATAAATTGTCTGCCTGAAACTTTCATCTATGAACATCTTAGCTCCAATATTTGCAGTGATCTCCAAAAAAGCCTGTAAGGCAGGGTGGCGGGGTGGGAGGTGGGGGGGGGGTGCTTGATGACATCCCTGTTACGCTGGAAAATCGCTCTCATACAACACATTTCAGTGCATTATCTGTAAGAAGGGTTTAGGTAGACTTTCAGTGTTTGACAAAAATGTCACACATGGTTGAATCACCTCGTTCTTTGCCCAGGATGCAACAGGCTGTGTGTGTGGTTGGAGGCTGGTTGGACAGAAACAGATGAGGACACGGTGGCTCTGCTTCTGTAGTGCACTGCCTCCAGGGGATTCTGGGTTAGATCCAGGTTACGAGCAATATGTCGCGTGAGAAAAGAACAGGCGTGGCAGGGCTGAAGGTGCTGAAGGTGCTGAGGTGGTTTTCAGGAGCAGGAAACAGTCGCCGGTCCTGCAGTGAGCGAAGAAGAAAAAGAAAAAAGGCTGCTGATTGAGGTTGTCACAGGGAGCTGGTGCCAATGTTTTCACTTTAGAAATACAAAAACTGTCCAAGTGCTGTGCGTGTCTGCAATCGTTTCATTGTGGATAATCTGTGTGATTTTGTGGTGAACAGATCAAGGGGGCGGCGGGGGGGGGGGTACTTAAAGGAGCAGCGGGAAGGTTAAGGGGGGCTCCGGTGGACCCTAAGAGACTCATCTGGATGATTAGCTTTCCAATGACAACATGGGAAGTCACAGCAACCTCTGCTCTAGCCTCTGAACCCCAAGACTTGAGTGCCACGTTCATTTTTTCTGGTGTTAATAACAAGTATATTTATATATGATCACTGGTTAATACGTTCTCGGTGCTCCAGCGTCTCCAGGATGAGCTGGTAGTTAAATTGATCATTAGGACATTCAGTGCAGTGCTTTCTAAACCGTTCCCCCTCCTGCTCATAAATGTGTCCATCTCATCGTATTTCTGTCCTTTATGTTTCCCAATAGAGAGCTGCAAAGACATCCTCGCCGCCACTGGAAACTACGCCCAGCCAGAGGTCACCACGCTGACCTGATGCTGATTGGCTGTGATGAGAGGAAGGAGCATAAATGTCACGCTGGCATAAATTTGCCTTTCTTGTTTCATTCCTGAATGAACCGCAGACCGGATACTTTCCCTCAGGAGAAGTTTTGCTATCACTCTTTCCATCTTCAAGACTTTGGTAGAACCTTAATTGCAAGCGGATTCACTATACATACACTCAATTATATGCATTTCGCATGCAACTGCATGATCAAACATCGTATGACCCACTGGTAGAAACACTTGCTTCCTTCCATTAGCTTTTCAATCAGTGGACTTGTCTTACGGCCAAGACACAACATGAAACACACAAACACTTGTGAATATTGGTTTCTACGGGGAAATGGTCGCTTTGAATTTGGCCCCAGATGAAAATCCTCGTCATCATTCAATTGCTTTTTCAACACCTCCACCTCCACCTCCAACATGCTGATGTTTTGTTGCGACTGAGCAATGATTTCAGTGTTTCTCAGGCAACACACAGTTTTGTAAATCCTTGTACATTCAGAGAGCCTAAAAAAGGAATAACAATCAGTGGAGTAGTATTGTCTGTTGTTTTGCATTCGCTGTGTACAATTGACGCATCAGTGCTGGTTGAGTCAGGACCAAATGGAGTTATTAGATGACAAGGTAGAGTCTCAGTACACATTCGTAAAGTGGAAAACACATGCAGTGCGCCGCCATCAGTTCCATTTGTGCCTCTGTAATGGAGTTTAAACGTGTGTGGTGATGTAATTTGGTTTGTTCCTCAACACTTCTGGTTGTGTTGAAGGTTTAGAAACCCAGTTAAAATCCTTCGGGGGGGTCACTCATGATTTAAAATGTACACCACATTCCTCATGGTCTACCATAGTGGCCTTATGTTCAATAAACGAAGGAGAAATCCATTCTGGTCTTCAGATATGGTTTATCGCTGCCCCACAGCTCTGTAATTATGTGGAGGCACGGCTGTATGTATGTAGTGCACGAGATTGTTTTCTTTCCTCCTTTCTATATGATGTGTTACAGTTGCAGTGTAGTCAATGTTAACCAATGAAAGATTTTTTGATAATCAACCTTTTGAGCTTTTTGGGTTTTCAATGTTGTGAATATATTCACATTTTAAAAAGAAGCACTGCATCACAGCATCCGTGTGATATTTGCCCGTATAGATTGTATCAGTGACTGTGATGGTTTTTAAACCGAGTGAGTGAGTGAGTGAGTGAGTGAGTGAGTGAGTGAGTGAGTGAGTGAGTGAGTGAGTGAGTGAGTGAGTGAGT
>JASSRZ010000053.1:17249606-17271622 GCA_032164315.1 Malacoctenus gilli | reverse complement strand
CGCGCCCCCGGTCAAAAGGTGATTAATGATGACTAATGAGCTGCTCAGAGAGATGAATCAACCGCTCGCTGAGCATCCACTTTTAGGTTTATTAATAACAGAAAACACAAAAGTGATGAGGGCTCAGAAGCACAGCAACAGGCTGAGGGTCTGTTTCTGTCTCATACATGCAATAATTCTCCCACTGGAGGAATTCTGAGATCGCCTCTAAAATCTAAAGTCCATGAAAATTTTAATTCTTTTTACCAAAAATTTGCATTAATTTATAATCTCAGTAGAATTAGATTCTTCAGGAACTACTTCCAGCATGAAAAGGTAAAACAAAAAGCCTTGAAATTGAAAGAAGAACCTTATACTTGACTTGTTCTGCAGTGACAACCTGGCAAGCTGCTTTTACACCCAACATGTTGCAGAATACGTCAGTTCTATGTGACCAGTTCACATAGAAGGTACAGCTGACAGCAGGGCAAAGGAAGCTGAGTGCTGCTGGTCTGACAGATGATTACAGAACAATAATAAACTTTTATAGCTGTAGCTCAAAGCTGTATTTTCCACTGACGCCAATTCATTACGAGTAAAGGCCTGCTGAGCATTTACAGACCTCAATGAGTAAAAGGGAGAATAAAAGCTGAAAATTAAACTAATTTCACTGACTCAAAACACTGAAAAAGCACTAAAGACAAATACTTATAATGGCAGGCTTGTTGCAGTCTTGCTCTCACCTTGTTGAGCTCGTCCTCCAGCACACAGGCGTCCAGGCCCAGCTGACCAAAGCTGTCCTCCTTCACCGTCTTAATGACTCCGTAGAGATCGGCGTAGTCCTGAGCAGACAGGTGGGAGAAGTTGATGTGCGGAGGGATGAGCTCTCTACTCAGCACGCCAATGTTCAGCAAACCCAGGATCTTCTCAGCGTTGCTGCAGGGAGACCGGAGGAGAGTTTGGTCAGCGGGTGAATGTTTGGTCAGAACAGCGTCCGGAGATTGATCGGGGGATCAGACACTCACTCGACGACACACTTCTCGTTCATGACGTTGGCCTTGAAGCCCAGGACGGCGAACACCACCAGAGTGGCCAAGATGGAGGTCACAAAGTTGATGATGGACACCAGGGTCGCATCAAAGTGACAGTTGTTGTCTCGTTTGTTGTAGCTGGAGAAAGCAATGACGCCCCCGAAGCCCAGACCGAGAGCGAAGAACACCTGGGTGGCTGCTTCACGCCACACCTGCAGCTCCAACATCTTCTCCAACTGATGAGGAGAAAAAAAAGTCAAAGATCAGAGAAGAACAAACTCTATAAAACCTGTACAAGTCTGTGTTCATCATGAAACAATCATTTGTAGATTGTCTGTGTATTTTTCCACTTACATACAATCACCACTAGAGGGAGCTTGCAACACAACACATGATGCAATGTGTATATTTGAAGCTTTTTTCAATGAACGGACCTGCATGAGTGAAACTGGTCGCATTGATGTTTTTTGCATCGTCACTCATTTAAATTGGTGTTCATTTTGAGGGGGCAGAAGAGAGAAAAAAACACACATCTTGTTTCGTGCTTCACAGCTGTGCAGACTCATCTGTTTACGATCATTTACCACTCCTGCCAAGATGAAGCCTCACAGTGTAAATCACCTGCAGGTGCACCATCATGATGATGTTCATTAGACCATTTTCAAACAACAACAAAACATCCCTGATTCTTTGAAGGATGCAGTCACACAGCTGGTTTGTCCACAGCTCAAATGTCCTCTCACCTTTGGGGTGAACATGTGAGCGATGCCATCAACTGCTCCCTTCATCAGCAGAACTCGCACCAGGAAACAGAAGAGCACCACGTACGGGAAAAGGGAGCTGAAGTACATCACCTAAGGGAGACGGAGAGAAGGAGGGAGGGAGAGAAAGTCAAGTGCATCACCCGCTGTTGCCATGGACACATCGCACATGCAGGGGAGAAGTGCAATAGCCAAACACATACACGTTGAATCAGTCCCTAAACGGCTTTGTGTTTGCTGGCCACCGAATCTGTGAAATTGTACCAAATGTGAGGAGGAGTCCTTCAGGCCTACAGTTTTCCATGGTGTCACTGCAGCACTAATGATGCTCATTGGATCACCAAGTTTAGTACTTCAGAAAGCCAGTCGGCCTTTGGCGATGGGCTCCTCTGTATTTTCCTACTGAGACAGAGGGCTGGATGTGGCGCTGTGGTACATGACATGACTCACTCTCTGGATCGAGATGACAGGATGTTGTTGTTGTTGTTGTTGTTGTTGTTGCAGATGAGCCAAAACAGAGAATGTTTCCATCTGCATCCTGAACCAGTTTTATTCTTCTTCAGTTTAAGCTTATTAATGTTGCACATCCCTCTCTTCCATAATAGAGAGGAGAGCCAGAAATAGACCATTTTTGTGGAGGGACCTGGCACCTTTCCTTCAACAGAGGAAGACAGCTCACAGATTGAGAATGATAATTTGAACTTTTAATTGCTTGATGAAAAAAAGGAATTATCATATCACCTCAGATTATTTCTGGTTTAGTTGGAACAGAAGAAAATTATTTGATAGAAATTATTTTTTACTTGCTTTGATCTAAAATTAAACCTAGAAACACAAGAAATACACACAAGACAATAAAATATAAAAAAATATTAAGAATTCTTGCGTTTGAATTTTTTTTTGAAGTCAAACGAAATTGTGAAAAAAAAACTAAAAATGAGGAAAAAATATCTTTAAAAAAAATTCACATGGCCCGATAGGAAACAAATGTTCAACCAGCGAAGTTACATCAAACTTCTGCAGATTTCAAAGTTACTCCTTTGCTCTTCCAAATAAATGAGCAGGATTTTGAAGTGATTTACTGTCATGATTTCTTCACTGCTCCAACTCAGCCCCTGCAACGCGGCCGGGAAGACCCCTCACCTTCCCAGAGGACTGGATGCCCTTGATGACAGCCAGGCAAACCATGATCCAGGCCACCAGCAGCGACAGCGTCATCTTCCAGTTGAGGCCACCGGTGTCGTCGATGGAGCTGGTGATGTTGAGGGTCTGGCGGTACCAGAAGTAGGTGGTGGCCGAGCTCTTTTCACACTCAGGCTCAATAACTACAAGAAGGACGGAAAACAGCACTGAGTCTGAGCACAGAGTCTGCACGTCTGTCAACAAACACTGTTACTGATTCGTCAATGTTCAATGTTCGTTCAATGACAAGAAAAGTTTGCGACTCTTTATGTCAGAGGTTCTGTTGTGAGATTGTGAACAACAAATACATTATACAACTTGGTGAATTGTTAGATGTGTGATCATTTTTGCAGCATAAAAATTGTTGAATAGAGCAATAGCTGTGTTTTTGTACCAAGCCTATAATTCATCTGTTAAAGTAGATTTTAAACAAACTGCTGCATAACAATCCAAAAAGGGCTAAAATCTCAACAAAAATTGAAATATTCTCAAAATAAACAACTATACTATATATTACTTGACATGTGTATATATGCTGAATACTTTGGCAAATGTACTTTCCATGACTCCAAGTGTGTTGGATGCTCGGCAGCATTCCTGCTAAATTTATAAAAACAGCGTCCTCCCGCTCATACTAATAAAAGCTGACGCCCTTTACTGTGCCAGAACATGCATGTGCCTCCACCGCAGGCGACCGGCAGCCAGCCGCTCCACCACACACCCTGTCTGTTGGCCAGGTCATACAATCTGACAAGGCTGCGCTGTACCACTGCCCTGCAGGAAGAGGCGCAGGGCCAGTCCAGAGAAAGAGGGAGCGAGCACAAGTTCGCCTCTGTTCCAGTCCTGCAGGAATCCTGCTGCTCCACTGCAGGGCTGCGGCATTGCAAGCTGCTTCACTGCAACGCTGTTTGATGCAGCTTCAAGCATCGCCCTGGGTTTGGTTGAGGCGTGTGTGTGTGTGTGTGTGTGTGTGTGTGTGTGTGTGTGTGTGTGTGTGCGTGCGTGCGTGTGTGCATTTGCTTGACGAAAATACAGCATTTTCTCTCTCCTGTATGACGTTCAGGGCTGCAGAGCGAGAGCAGCAGGCTCAGAGTAAACATTTATCCTGTGTTGTGCACGTCTGCTGAAATCGGCTGTGGACTCACTGGCTTCGGTTCCATTCCTCCTGAGGGGGCATTCTGCCCACGGCAGTGGATACTGGAAGGACTGGAAAAAATAGAAGATGCTCCAGCCGATGATCACGTTATAATAGAGGCCCACGAAACCGCAGACCTGTGGAGCAACGAAAGAGGAGCAGGACTTAGTGCTGCCACAGAGACAAACACACAGTTACACAAACAGTGTGGGGCACAAACAGCTCGCTGAACCCCCCGTCTTGAGTCACAGTGCAGACAGCGAGCACACAGCTTAAGTCAGAGTAAATATGAATTATTGAGCTGTTTGCTCTCACAGCCGGGCCCGGGCTCCTCGATGAGGAGGTATTTATAGCACCTGAATCTGCTTCTGCCACATCCTGAGCTGCCACACGCCTGGCTGCCCCCGGCCAGCCCGCTCCATCCCCCTGTTTCACACTGCATCGATGAAATCACTATTAGAACATCTGACAACACGGGGAGGGCTGACGTGGCAGCCCGCCGATGGAGAGACCCGGCTGCTGTGTGACTGCAGCGTAAGCTTGCGAGGCTGATGGGATGGGGCCATGACGGGTCACTACGTCGCTGATGACGGGGACAGATTATGACGACGCTGAGTACTGGTCTTTGCATGCCGCTCGTTCTCTAGCAACAGGAGGCTCGATTTGAGCGGGCAGACGGCCTCCAGTAAACTGCACATGTGACTCTGAGCAACTAGTGTCTGGTGGTCCGACGGCAGGTTCCGGTCACAAACACTAGACAATGTTTTATCAAAGAATCATGAGGCCTCTTTAGTTATTGGTAATCTTTGTGAATAATTTACACTTTAACGGTAATCTGTAAACATCTATTTGAATGTTAACAGACTTTTCAGTTTGTGAATGCATATTATAGACTTGCACAGTAAATTCAGCTTCATTCAGAGTTTATTTAGGCGATTATAGACTCAGTCCTTCACTCTCAGGTGGAAAAATAGGCCAGAGGTTTTTTCCACAAACAAAATAACATAAATTGTGATTTATTGGGTAAGATATCATCTTGGTCCTGCAGCGACACATTCTTCAAACATTTTTGTAAATATCCAAAGAGAGACTGAGCTTATATCGAAACTTCTTATGTTTTCTACTTCAGTCCAGTACTTATTGGTACATTTACTGTAAATCTACTGAACCTCTGTTAACCAACGAAAGTAAATGATCTGATGTTCTGTTCATAATTATAGTATTCTAGTTAGATTTATCTATTAATGGCCTTCACATGACCAACAGATATTGTATCTTATTTCCATCATAATCCTCAGTTGGTCTGCTCACTGCACCACCGACACAACCAACGGTGTCAGAGGTTCAGACAAACCCAGAGAGAACAGGCCTCCGTCCAGGCCGGTAGTCCTCTGCTCTTTGTGATGTGATCCACCCGCTGCCCGTGCCCGAGATCGCCGTGATGTTTGCCTGTTCTGTCTTTACATTGAGCATTCAGCTGTCGGCGCCTCTTTGTGCAGCCTGATGGAGCCACTAAGCTGCAGATTAACGAGTGCCCATCAAGACATTAGAGACCAATGTAAATCCTTTATAATTACATCATTTTGTAAAGTGTGATTAACGAATTGGAGGCCCAGATAATTACACGGCGTGCTCACCATCAGGCTGGAGACCCCGATGCCCCCCAGCTGCGGGTAGACGTAGTTCCACACGCCGATGCTGCCACGGCGGATCCTCTGACCCACAGCTAGCTCCAGGAAGAAGAGGGGGATGCCGATGAGGAGCAGGAGGATGAAATAGGGCACCAGGTATGCACCTGAGGCAGAGGAGGAGCAGAGGGATCAGGAGTTACTGCAGAATGTACAGATATTTATATGCACCCATGTGTAGCGGGAGACAAAGACTGATTGTAATTTTTCCTCTCCTGCTTCCTCTTTTTCATCTTTTCCTCATTTCCAGCCTCAATTTATCCTTCCATCTGATATGCATGCGTCTTTCACAGAAGGCACAATGGAGGAGGAGCGTCAGGCACGTGCAGAAAACAAGTCACGTCCACTCCCACTTACGTCAACATATGAAGGGCACCGCGGTGCCATGGTGATAAAGCCATCGAAAGGCCAGCAGGTCGGCTTCACGCTGGCACAGCACCGCGCTTCCAGACCAAAAACAAATGACTGTGACGTTGGGCCTGATCAGAAATACTGATAGCATCCAGAGTGGCCGTTAAAGGCAGCAGCAGGCAACGGAAACACAGGCAGGAAAACAGCATTGAGCTGCACACACGGTTTCAGAAGCAGCTGCTGTTTGGAGGCTTGTTTATTCTCAAATTTTTGAGTTTATTTGAGTCAAAGACACTCAGAATAGAAGCAGATGAAACGTGAACCCTTGGAGGTAGCTGTGTGTCTTTTTTGATTTCTTTTACGGACCAAAACAAAATTTCCTTCTGTTTAACAGCAAAAAAACATTACAGGTACATTTTGGAATCAAATTATTAAACACATATTGATATTTATTACTCCTGATGAGGCAGTGAGCTGTACTCGTCTTTTTTCTTATTATTGTTGTCATGAACTGTTCAGTTTTGGTTCTCACTACTATTTCTGTCCTTACTTTGAACTGAAATAGTAAGAGCAATAATGTACGAATCAGCAACTGAAGTTGGGTTTTATTTTTCATTTGGTACATTTGTCATGTGAAGCACCTTAGTACATATGTGGGCTTCACCGAGAGAATCCACCAGTGTGAGGATTTATGTGCATTAATCAGGTTATTTTGTATGAGAGGAAATGTAAGCTCCACCTTCATCTTCAAATTAGAGAAGTAAAAGAAATCAAACAAAAATGCAGAAAAACGGTGGAAAAAAGCAAGTGACAGAAACAGTTTGTCCTAATCTCCTGAACAAGCCTGGACGAGACAAAGCAGCACCTCCCACTGAGTGCAGATTCAATGAAGGATACACACTTATTATTGTGCGCAAAAATATTCTCACACTGTGATAAAAAGGTGCGAATGTACACAAATTCAGCTTTGTTATCACGCATTTCAAATCCCCGCTTTACACACGCCTCCCACACCAGCGACAATGTCTGAAAGCCCAGGAAATCATTATTTACTCTTCCACTTCCTTAAACTTAGTCATCACCTCCCCCTCATCTCATCATAACACCAAAGAGATAAATCCCCCCCTCCTGGAAAAAAGTGCTAGCAAAGCAAATTAAATTGACGATCTCCCAGTTTTATATTCACATTTTCGGAGTTTCCTCGTTCTTCATGAGGCGAAATTAAGTCACTTTGGCGAGCTCTGATGCTGTGTGCATCAGGTGCAGCACAACACTGTTTCCACTTGTGCAAATTGAGTTGATAGGTAGCTGACACCAGCCGCCACATTAGCTATCGACCGATATCGAAGCTGTAGAAGCAGATTCCTGAATTATGAGTCAGCTCACAGCGGCTCATCTTCCTGCAGGACAACAACGTCCTTCAGCCGTGGCAGTTCGGGCGTCGGACGTGCTCGGTGCGCACGGCGAGCGACGCGGCTGCTGCTGTCAGTCATCAAAATGCAAATCTGATGCAAGTCTGTGTCAAACTGGAACAAACGAAAACATACAAATAGATGCTGCTTTAAATCAGGGCTTTTGAAGATTGATAAGGACGTCGTGAGAGGTGAGCTTGTTTCCAGCGCTGGAGGCAAACTTGGCTCTTTATTTGCAGGTTTCATTCATCTGACGGTGGTTGATTGTTGTGGCAGGTGTCTTCGTTTGTTTACCAACTCATCTTTTTATTTCACGACTCATCTCACCTTGGTTCCCCTCACCTTGATTGTTACCACTTCATAAACTAGCGGTTCCCTGCAGCGTGTGCACGAGGCGTCCTCCATCTCAGCTGCCTCTGTCTCTCTGCAGTATGTTTCCGTTTAGCTCCAGCCTTGTTTTTCACTCCGGCCTGTCTCCTCGTTTAGTTTTGTCTCTTCCGCATTAAACTGTGCCGCCTTGAATTTCCTCACTGTGTGGTGAACCTGGCCTGTCTGACTCCCAGAATAAATAATGCGTATTTACAGCCAAGCTTGAAAAGCCATGTGTGTCATTCCTAGAAAAGCCACTTAACGGCTTTTACTCTCTGAGGTCAGAGCGCTTTGAGGCATTTTGTGCCAAAAACACTACCTGGAAATAAAATAGAGAAAGGTGGCTGTAAACTACAACTTTTAAACGTGCAAACATTTGTTTCCCTCAATGAATCTACTCAAAACTGTGTGACACAACGTGTTGAATCGACACATGATAAAAACAATTAATTTGAATGTGTAGCAAACCCTGAAACTTTAAGCTTACTGAGTTTTCAAATTAAAAGTTCATTGTCCTTTAAATGAAACTTAAACCCTTTAAACTCATTAACCCATCATTCTGTCGGGACCAGATCACGATGCCATCGTTACTCCTGCAGCAGCGACGTGGCTTAAAGCCACCACAGAGATACAGTATTCAGCACACAGAGTTCAAAGCTCAAGATTTAAACATCCGATTACACGAGGAATTGTCTTAAAAAGCTTCTGATGTGGCTTTACTGATGTGCTTCCTGTGATTGTGCCAAACTGCCAAACAAGACGGTTCCTATGAAGCACTAAAATGGTCTTTTAGCTTTAAATGTTTAGATTAGGGTCCTTCCAGGTAAATGGACCTTGGAATAACACATTTAACATGGTTTAATGCTCCCAAAGGATGAGACACATTTACTCAATAACACAAACAGTAAAGCCAGATTGGACCAACTTAAAGCACTGAGACCAAACAACTGCAGGATGACAGGACAACCTGCTCAGTGACCTGATGTCTTGTATGTGCAAAAGTTGATGAATTTCTAAATCACAGTTGTGAACACAGTTTCATGTGAAATCTTGACTGTGAGGATCAGACTCAACAAACCAACTCTCCGAAATAAAGTCAATTTAGAATTAAAATTCTAACAACTTTGAATTTATAATGACTTGAAAATGAAGGTTTACTAAGATGATATGATAAATTTGATGCCAATCATCAAGATGGGAGCATTTTTACTCACATCATTTCAGAGGTTAAATTTCACAGCGTTTGTCGTGAGACTGTGGGTGGATGTTGGTCTCTGACAAAATTCATAGTTCACTTAATATTTTATTTTGCTATGTTTTCTACAATGTAGTGGAATTTTTAGGAGCTGTTAATAATGCCGTCCTGTTGCTGTTCATCCTGAAGATTTTGAAGAAGTGTTGAACAGCCTGGATTCAGTTGAAGGTTTCTTTCTGTGTACATTAGTCAGCACCCTGAGAGGACACATGTTCGCCACGAGACAAGCTGGCATCCAAACCAAAGACGTGTTACTACACTTTGCTGCACATTCGTAAACACCAAAATTTCAGGTTGCAAACGACCAAATGAGGTGAAAACAAGCCGTTTTTCATGTTCGCTCACCTCCACCATTTTTCTGGCACAGGTAGGGAAACCGCCAGACGTTACCGAGACCCACAGAGAAGCCCACCTGGGCCAGGATGTACTCCAGCTTGTTGTTCCACGCCGGCCGCCCATCCTCAGCGTCTGGGTCGGGGGAGGGCAGCAGGGCCTTCACCGGTGCGGTAGATCCAGGGCTCAGCCCCATGCTCATCTGGCTGCTCTTATAGTCCATGGGGTGCTCGAGGGAGAGCAAGTCGGCCACCGACTCAGTGACCGGCTCATTGCTGTGCTCGCGCTGCGTCACCTTGGTGTTCTTTGGCATGGTTGCAATGCGGGGGCTCCTTCAGAGGGGGAGACGATGCGGGCCAGGAGGAGAGAGCCCAAGATGAGTAACTGGACTGAAATCGGGGGGAAGCTGGGAACGGAGGCTTCAAAATTGAGAAAAAATGACAAAAAGTTAATGTTTGCTCTCTTTATTTTGATAATATGCAAACTATTTGTGAGAAACTTTGGTCAAATTAGCTCAACTTTTGTTCATGAAGAAAGCAATAAAACCTCAGTGACTGCCAGCAAAAGTAAGCAGAGTATTCGGGCTCCACATTGCAGGACCAGCGTTGAGCTGTTGAGTTATTTTGGTCTAAATTTGCTTGCTATTGGACAAAGAAACAGCAGCACTTTCCAGCCATAAGGAATTTCATTAATCCACTTCATTAGATTGAAGGAGATGCACAGATTGAGTTACCGTCCATTTCACAGCAGAGCCCATTATACTAAAGTTGAGTCATGTGAGTAGCATGAACAGTAGTGAGCAAGTCAGCCTGTGTGACTACTGCTCTCTGGGGGAATGTGGTGCAATAAAACCGAAGCCTTTAAGAACAGATTTCCTCCAAAACCAAACCACACTAATTAGGTTTCTATACGTCTGTGTGATGACATCGGGAGGGGGGGGGGAGGCTTCACATCTGTGTGGCTACAGAACGGAAAAGAGAAAAGCAATCACTGTAGAAGTAAACGTAGGAGACAGATAGTGTCTTGAAATCGCACAATACCAGCAAAATATGCCAAAACTCTGCACAACACCTCAATCCACAAAATGCTTCACGATAATGTTTTGAACAGATGCCATGGTGCTTCCTAATATGTGTGGCCAGACTGTCATGTATGAAATAGTTGTAGCGTTCTAAATAATAATTAGCCCCTCCATTCTCTCAAACAAGCTCTTTGCTGAAAGATCTGCAAAATAACACCAAATTTTGTCAAAACGCAAAGAATGACAGAAGGTACATCACAAGCTGGCAGATGTTTGAGATTTACATGAATACACAGTGAGAGTTAGCATTAATAGTACAAAACAAACAACTTAAAGTCAGGAATCTTCCGACAAGCATGCTCAGATGTGGAACGAGCAGCTTCAATTATGGAAACTGACTGAAAGCAGACAGATATCTTCTTACTGTGTGGGACGTCTGAATTTTTAACTTTGACAGCGAAAGGTTACAGAATATGAGGCAGGGGCTGTTTGATCTGGAGACGAGGCACCTAATCTGGAAACAGAAGCGGCCGTCTGAAATCAGAGCCGGCTTTGTATTCTCTCGGCTCCTTAAGCAGCGCTGCTAGCCGGCCTGACTCCAAATCCCATCCCCAGACTGAACTGGTAGCACGCACATCAAATTCCTCAACAGTACCGCAGTCACGACACACACAGTGGCCCCTAGACTGCTCGCCACAGATCCCAGTCCAGGCGGTGACCTTTCCCACAGCAGTCTGCTGCTCCACTGAGTCACGACCAAACACTTTCTGAGGGGTGTGAGGGGATGACGTGCACGTTTGCAAACAGAGTCCCTTTTTTTCTAGCCTGATTGTAGTTTGGTGAGTTACAAAGCGAAGCTCAGAATTGCATTTTATGCAGTATTTTCTTCCCTAATCAAAAATTTTGGTATCCTTAGTTACGAACTCTCCATATTCCTACTTTATAGGCGATGATAATGATCAACACAAGGGAGCTCTCACTGTGGGTCTTGCTCATCATGTGCAGTGAAACTTTTCCGACATTGCTGCAGGACAACAGCGGCGACTTTCAGAGATGCACAGTCTGTGCAGTCACAGATGGCACATCACAGAGACGGCAGGACGCACAGTGCAAGACGCGGTGACTCAACGGCCGCTCACCAAACCAGCGAAACATGGTGGGAAGATACAGCAAATGGCGCGAACTGATGAAACCACTCAGATAATGGGCCAGTTGTCCTCTGGCACAAACTGAATCTAATCGACCCACTTCAGTTTCATCGAAAACCTTGATTGACAATTTGCACCAACTTGCTGAGAGGGTGCTTTTCACAGGACACATGGGCATAAAAGTAGGTTGATAAATAAATAGTTTAGGGGCAGAAAATGCAACTGAGCTGCAGAAAGTTGAGTGTCTGTTTGCAGAGCGCTGTAACTTTGGGGTTGAAAGGTTGAGTGGATGAGGCGGGTGTGTGGTGGTGCTTCCAGGTGGATGCTCTCCTGGACCTGCACGCCCACCTCTCCACTGGCAGTTCGTCGGGATGATGTAACAGCAGCAGGTTTCTCTGCACAGACGGGATCCACTTTTATCTGCTGGTGGTTGCCAAGCAATGGCTCTCTCTGCGAAAATGAAATTGCTTCCCTGCAGCCGTCGCCTATCTCTCCTCTCACCATCTCTAACGGACAGACATGATCCTCTGGAGAGGATGGAAGCACATAACACCTAGCCCAGGAGCAGCAGCACAGAAGTGCTGCTCTCTATTGGGATTTATTGGTTCCTCTATCAGCCACATCATCACCAATAGTCATCTGCAGATAGATGCTGTCTCTGACTTAAGAGATGTTAGTACAAATGCTGCCTTCAATATGTGTTTGGCCCCATATCTGCACTGATCTGAGCGCACAGTGACTGTAGCAGGAACCTCGCAGCTCCTGCATTCAGGCCCGCACGCCGACGCTCCAGGACTTATTCCCTGTATCACCTCTGTAGCCTTGTCAAGGTCAAACCAATCGCCTGATTAAAGCAGCGCGTAGGTGCGGGAAGCCTGGACGCGAGGCGTCCCAATTGGGGATGTCGCGCAGAATTCGTCGCGTTAGAAATCAATTTGGTCTCACATGGCGCCGCGGCGTCAAACCCAGAGGAAAAATCAGCGACGCTGCGGCGAGAGCATCTTCCGTCAGGTGAGGAGAGGAGAGCTTCCTCCTCTCTGTTCAATTGCGTCAGAGTAACAGAGAGATGTAACAGTTCCAGCATACTGCGAGCCGTTTAGTGTCCCCCGCCCCCCCTAAAAAAATACATCACGAATCTAAATCGGTCCACTTACAGACATGGCAACAAAAAAGACACGTCTTACCTTGTGCGGTGTACAGGGCGGGTTACAAAGGCTCGGTGAGTAAAGTACATTCACTGCAAGAGTACAGTATCTTCATTCACGCGCCGTCTCCGTGTGCAACATCTCTGCGCGCAAAGAGACGCCAAACAACCAGCCTCCACTCACGCGGGGCGCACGACGGTGCGTAAAGTCTGACGCAGGAGCTCAGCGCCCTCCACAAGTTCAGTCACTGTAATCTCGTCACATCGGCTCGTTCGGGGGGTCGATTTATGATTGCAGCCGCGCGTCGCACTCCAGCGCCTTACCCTGCGCAGCTCTGCTAGAAATAACGCCCCCCCCCCCATCCGCTCGCACCTCCGGTTTCCACGTGGCTCGTGCTGTGTTGTGGGAGAAATCAGCCCCTCACAGGAGGGAGGAATTACTATGGTAAGTCACGACGAAGTCTGACGCAGGTTTGACTCATCCGGTCGTTCGCACGTCAGCAGACGATACAAAAACATCTGCAGCGTTTGCAGCGTATTCAGTATGAATTACAAGACACATGGACTCACTGGTATCAATGGGATCAGCTGTCTGGACAACGTTCTTTTCCACATGGTCCTAAAATAGCACGAGTATTCTTATTCTTATTCTTATTCTTATTCTTATTCTTATTCTTATTCTTATTGCCACTGTTTACTTCCCATATGGATAGAATGAGCCATGTCAGGTTTTAGCACCTGATCATCATGTTAGTTGTGTGTTTTGCCCACAGTGGTGTAAACTAAAACAGGTGTGAAACGACAGCACTTCTGAATGGCCGTATTTCTCAAGTGAAGATAGTTTGCAGCACCGTCATTTTTCTCACTGACACCAGCAATTTTTTCTGCCCTTGGCTCTGTGCACACTCTTCTCCCTGACTGGCCTTTTTATTAGCACACAACAGGACAGACGGGGCTGCGTGTCTTCTTCCCCTGATTGTTTGTTGAGCTGGTGGAACCTTGTAAATCATTATTAAGGGACATGCCCGGTTACTGCTTCACCATGAGGTTGTTTCGCCGGGTGACTCAAGGCAACATCTTCCCTCTGTCGGGTTTGATTTTGCCAAGTGGAAGTGAGACTGTCAGAAGGTTGGAGCTAAACAAGGACACAGAAGCTGTTTTTGGGACTAGAATGGTTTGAGGGGTGGGGCCTCGAATGTGCCCCCCCCCCCAAAGTGGCAGCTCGGTGTTCCACTGATAAACGTATAAACGTATCAACTAACAGAAGCAGTTGAGCACATGATGCAGGATATTTACAGTCTGTTGTTGTCTGAGCTGCTGCTGCTGCTGCTGCTGCTGCTGCTGCTGCTGCTGCTGCTGCTGCGGCTGCTGTGGCTGCTGCGAGTGTACATCATGTTCCAACCTGTGATTAGTAACTTTGGATATGAGGGACTTCCTCGGCCCCCCTCCCACCTCAAAACACACTCACACACCTCCCTCCCTCCCCTCACTCACGATACTGCATCAACTGACAACATGTATGCACAGTATGCTTCCTGTCTCCTTCAATTCACTCATGTGACTCACTTTCGAGGGGCTGGCTTCTGGGATCAGTTGCCATGGCAACTGCTGATCATATGATGGTTACTCACCCTCTGAGCCTTTTTCCTCCCTTTTCTTTCCTCCCTCCTCCCTCCCTCCTCAGTAGTACATATTGGCATTGCAGATGAGCCTGTGAATGAAGTATAGTACCACACCACTCTACGTCACAACTCATCACACAGTGGGGCTTTATTTTTCTCTCTCCCTTCCGTTCTGCTCATCACCTCTGATGTGTGACCCGAATCAAAAGCACGCAGTTTATCACGCCGTTAAATTATGCAACCACAGACACGATGTCCCGTGCCTCCTGTCTCAGCCTGCTGCAGTATTACTCATTTCAAGTCTACGTGATTGACCACAGGTCATATTGTTCAGAGTGATGGCTTTGAATCACGGAGCTGCACACCATGGATGGGGGGGGGGGGGGGGGGCGAAAAACAAGGCAGACTCCCTATCAGAGACGTGCCGCCACTCCTTGTATAACAACAGTGTGGCTCTCCATCACAGCTCTGACCTGATACATCTTGACCTTGAATGAGGTGGTTTTATTTTGAGCCTTCATGGCAGAGAAAAACGAGGAGCAGCAGCACCAGCAAGGAATGCAGGCTCAACAATTCACATGGTGTTGTACTGGACCTCACAGCCAACAGGGTAATGAGCCACCGCACTGGGTGGTGATTTACTGAGATTCTCAAGGCCATTTGTAAGAGTTTAGTTCTGAGGAATTGAAATGCGAAACACCCAGTAAATCAAGACCTAGTGAACCCTGTGATTTCCAACCCAGACGTATGCAGCTATATGCTCAAACTAATGTATATTCTAAATTTGAACTTCGTCCCTGTTCCAGTTTGCTCAAAAAGCCTTGATTTATATTCCTCAGTTTAATGCACAACTAATCAATGGGTCTATGTTTACATATCAGATAATATAATGAGAACCTCAGTGCAGCAGCAGAGGAGCACCAGCCTTTACCTCCAGCCTCTAGAGAGCCTGGTTGCCAGGTCGCAAATTAAACATGCTGACAGTCACCATCGGGTAAAAAACCCCCAAAAACAAAAACTGATCCAAGTCTCCAGGGGTGTTTGTGTGCAGCTCAGCCTGTCCGTCTCCTGCCAGTCCACCACGCCTCTCTGCTCACCCCTCTCATCCTCATCAGTGGTACAGTCCCAGTCGCCTTCTCCCCTCTGGGTGTAAGAGGGCAGGCATTGGAAAAAAAGGTGGATTAATGTGGAGGGGAGGACAGCTCAGCCAGTGAACTGGGAGATGTAACATCAAGAGACACATTGGCCTAATAATCTCTTTTCCAGTTGTCCTGGATGCAGCGGCACAGAACATGTGTGGCTTATCACAGCTGCTTAGTGGAACTTTTTAACATCCGTGCACTTGCACACTATTCTGTTCGAACAAGTGTCTCATCTGTATTTGTGCCTCGTCTTTTGCCCATTTTCTCTAATCCCCGTGTCCCCTCAGTGACAGGAGGCTCATTAGCACTCAGGTAAACCTTTGCTCCTCTTCACAAGATAAAGAATTATAAACACGGAAGTCACGACCTGAAAGAGAACAAGCAAGATTATTGACACCTGACGCAGAATCCATGGCTGACATTGGGCCTGGCACAGAGCGGAAAGGTGATGGAGTAACAATGCATGAAACCATAGAAGTTGGGCTTGGAAAAGGCAGCTATGTTTATCTTTCTGTTGATGTTAAGTTCTGTGTTTAAACACTTCAAAAAATGTTGCACTTTGATCCCCCTCTAAACTGAAAAATTTGTTTTGTAATGAAGATACAAGTGGTGTAATGTCTCACTTGACTTTTAGTTTAGAATAACAGTCGTCGTGTATCTGCTAAGGTTTTCTTGTAAACGCTCTACATAGTGCAGTTCCTAACCCTAACCTTTTTTTTCCTCGCCTAATCTGTCCACTACTTCCCAGCATCGTTTATTCTTTTAAAATCTTTAATTGTTCCATATAATCTTTTGTGGCCATTTTTATTCTTCATTTACACGATGATGGAGTTCTTACTCACTGGCGAAACTGAACTCCTCCACTTGGCTCTTTTGCCGGGCGATTGTCAGTGTGTGTGTGTGTGTGTGTGTGTGTGTGTGTGTGTGTGTGTGTGTGTGTGTGTGTGTGTGTGTGTGTGTGTGCGCGCTTGTGTGTGTGTGTGTGTGTGTGTGTGTTTAGGTGGGAAGTGAGGGCTGCTGAAAATAGATCAGACAATTTATTATGTCAGCTGGATTACCACGTCTTCGATCCATCTCGCCTCTGCAGAGTCTGCTGTGCACAGACTCTGCAGCGTGTTGGGACCAATGAGCATTTCAGAGAATGTAACTCAATAATGTAATTGTGTAAATGGCAGCAACAGATCTGAATGTTCATCTCCTTAGAGCAGATCAGCAAATGCTGGAAAGAAACAAACGCCACTATTTAGGGAGATTACATGGCATGTCTTCTTTTTTGTAGCTGACAGATGAGTGTAATAACTTGATAAACTCATAATTAAATGTAAATGTTAGTTTGAAATAGTCCCAGTATAGGCTGGTGCTATGTTTCAGTCCATGTCCTCCTTGTCCTGCCCTCCAGTGGACCAAATGGCCGTTCAGAGCCATGCTGGTTCAGGCTTCACACTAAGACCCACACACAATTAGGACTTCCAGCTATTTCATAGATCAATGTGCAGTCATCCCCATCGTATGTAATGAAAACTCACTTCAGCTTTCTGGCATGTTATTAAACTTGATCCAATAAACAGCTAAACAAATGAGGTGTGTTGTTCAGGCTTTATGCAGATCTGACAAGAACATCAGCGCTTATTATGTCTGGTTTACTGTTGTTTTGTTATACAGTGTTTATACGACCCCTCTATGAGTCTCTGTTGTGACCCACTGATATGCAGCACGTGTCCCTTCAGAGACTCATTCATCGCACAGTGACATGATGTCCCTGAGTCCTGCACAAGCCCAGTCGACGGCCAGTGAAACATCTCCGTCAGTTGGTGGCAGTCACAGCTCCACCTCCACCGCCAGCTCACAATGACGAACCTGGGGCGACTCGTGCCAGGAGGAGCATGGCGCTTAAAGATGCAGAGTGCGCACCACCTTTAATGTAAAAACATAACGGCCGTAAGCCGAGTGATTTGCAGCCAGCCTGCAGTGACTCAGTGACTCTGGTTGCTGCATTAGCGTCACAAATCTGCCCTCTGTGGGGATGATGTGTTTATGTCCAGCGTGCTGTGGGTAAATTATGTGTTTTGGGCCTTTATTTCAGGTAACTGAAGCCTCTACAACATTTATGCCTACAATTTGTGCCTCATCCAGTGAGCTCTCATCACTTCAGCTTCAAATCAAGCAAGTCTAATATCCATAGTCAACCCCCCTGAGAGCTGACATTAGCACTGATATTTACTTACATGTGAATAACTGTATGCTGCGTCGGCCTCATGAGCACTCTGCAACTCACTTTGCTGCTTATAGAAAACCGGTATGCAGCGAGGTTTCATTTATTCATGGGTGAACATCTAATGGTCCTGTGCAATATAAAGGTCAGTGCTCACAAACACACTACCGGGTGATTCATGGGTGTGTTTTTTCCTGCTCATGCACCTCAGCCATCACTCTGCAGGCAGATCAGCTGACCTGCCCCAGTGTTTACTGCACACTGGAGGAGGAGGAGGTGCGTTTTAATTCTCTCTCATGTTATTTCTGCCTCCAGTTCTAGTGTTGGTCTTTTTTCTTTTCTTTTTCTAAAAATACAACAGTAACACATCCAGGTAATAAAGCATTGTTTCATGGAAGCACATCGATCGATGTGGAAGAATAAATACTTTTTTTGTGAAAACAGGAAACTTATTATCCAATAAAAGCATCATTGCTGTTTAATTAGTGGACTCGCTGTATGAACTAATGAAAAATGAAATTTGATTCAAGATCTATTGTGATGCTATTCTGCCCTCTACTGGCGACAAGTAAGAACATAAACATGAACGTATAAATTACACATTTCAGCTGGATGTGATAAAAATGAAAATATTTAGCTGAATCTAAAAAAGTAATTGTATTTTTTTTTTTTACTTAAAAATTATTTTCCTTTACATGTTTGTCCAGTCTGTATGTGAGAGACACGGTTGAGAATATTGAAGTATTGATGAGTGTTTTCACAGTTTTCCTGCGTCAGCCTGGTGTCTCAGAGCGATTAGTGAGGTAAATCTCCCTCCTGCCTCCAGCTCCTCCCCAGCTGTCGAGCCAGGCTGCCGAGACCTCCGCTGGGGGAGAGCCAGGCCGCCATCTGGGCTGCAGGAGGCAGGGGCCGCCGAGACCGCAGGCGCCACACAAACATTCAAACTTTATGTACGTGGACAAACAAGGGCCCCCAATTCAGAGTTCTACAGGCACGTCATGATGAAAACTACTGAGAGCTTCATGTTTTACCTTAATTCTGACTTTATGGTACAGCATCATTTCAATGGATTTATATCCTGGCCAATAATAGTGATAACAATAACAATAATTAATCTTTTTATTGATAATATTCTATATATTTACATATATAAATGTAAAAAAAAAACCCAAAAACAATCGTGGCTTTACAGCAATTAGTCAAAATGTTTTTGTCATTAACAAGTACTGTATATAAGCACATTTTTCTGGTGTGACATTTAATCAATTTCATATTCAACACAAACACCAAACACAGTTAGATTTAATTGAAAAATCATGAAATAAAATCATTAAATGTTTGAAGAAAAACCTTGAAGTTCTCATCAATAGTTCATCAGATATGAACTTGTATGCACAGTCACTGTTCTTATTATTTGAGATGTGTGTATTTAAAATGTAAGTCCAGAGCGGAAAAAAAAGGTCTTTGGTAGACTCATTAAAACAACCAGATTCAGTAAGAAGATAAGACAGACCACAGTGTCAGAGACCACAAATGAAGCTGATATGAGATTTGTTTTTATTGTTTTTACTGAGCAGCAACAAAGATTCACTGACTGTGGATTTATTTGGTTTGTCACTGAATGTCTGTCGTGCAGGCTGAGGCTTTGTGGCGATACCAGCTCGTCCCCCCCAACCCGTCCAGAACAGTGTCTTTATTAGCTTCATGGCCGACCGTCACTGTGATAAATCCTGCAGTTGTCCTCGTAAAGTGCCGGCGAGCTGCCAGCTCCATCAGAGGACAGATCTGTTGCCATGCCCCCCCCCCCCCACGCCCTCTCCTCCTCCCTCTCCTGGAGACAAATGACCAGGTCCCTGTCCACACTCTGTGGCCATCATTGATTATCACTGCTCGCCGCCGTGCCTGCTCGCTGCCTCATCCTCCTCTCCGAGCTGATTTAATTTCTGCTGGGCCTCACACACTGCTTCCCTCATCGACTGGGATGCAGGGTGACAGGAGCTTGATGTCTCCTTTCACAACCTGCTCTTGAAGCCTCCCCCTGCAGGCGCAGCACAAACACCTCAAGTTTCCTGATACAATAACATCCTTCTCCCAAATTATACGTGCGCCATGATGAAAAAGCACTGCTGTCGTTCCTGCTGGTGAGGCTCCTGCATCTGAGGTCAGCTGCATGTTGCAGCCATGAAAGCAAAAGTATGCCATTAAAACCATAAACAACGGAGCAGAGGGTGAAATGACCTGGTCATAAAAGCCGGCTGCTCCCCAAGTTTGATGTACAGTTCAGGGCCCTGTAAAAGCTGCGCTCGCTCCGAGCTGCACGGCCATTAGTGGGAATGATTATCGCCATATATTTGAACCTGTAGTCGCCTACTGAAGCTTTTGCTCGTGACAGTAAGGAAAACAAATGATTATCATAAGAAGGGAGAGGTAATTGGCCGTAATTCACAGGAGCCGCAAAGAGTGTCTGGCTACAATCAAAGCTGGTCTTGCTGTATTGAGTGGGCCTGGCTGACAGGCCGTTTGTCTGTCTGAGGGGAGCTGTTACACTCCCAGCTCTCGATATAAGTGCTAACTTTAAAAACAAAATGATTTACACCGCACGAGTTTGATTATATTTCTCCACCAAAGTATCCCACAGTTTAGCAGCAGTGGTGCAGGAGTCGGACTGTGCAGCATATTTGAGAGGTTTCTCTGCTCGGCACTCATCTGATTCCTTTTCATGACGTTTCTCTGAAGCTGAACGTGTGAAGACTCTGAAACATGCAGAACAGTACAGGTCAAAGGTTTGGAGACGTTGGTCTTGGGGCCTGAATATTTCACACAAGTTTAATGGTGTTGAAAGAAAATTGTACTCAATAACAGTGAAAAAATCTTAAAAAAAACTTTAGAAAAATAAATGTCATTACTCATTCTAAATCAAATAGCATCAGCATCAGTGTGTTCTTGAAGTGAACCCAATATTAAGCCGTTGTATTAGTTTTCCCGTTAAACATCATGTTTTTCTATTTGGTGGAGCTTCATTCACCTGATGAACTTTTAGCTGTCTCACATTTGATTTATGTAGTTTTTTTCCGTTATTTTTCCTCTTATTTAACTTCACTTTACTTTGTTAAATGAAATGTTTGCTTTTAAACATTTCATTTAATATAGTTTATATTTTAATATAGCTAGAAATTATTTCAATACAAAATAAGAGCTTGAAAAGCAGAAAAAGTGATCACATTTGAAAAGTTAAAAGATAATTAATAAGTGGTTTATTTGGCTTGAGTAGAGTTTAATGAAATTTCAAGGAATTGCAAGTGACTGATATTTGCTTTATCAAATAGATTAGCAGGCTATTAAAGGCTGAAGCAGCATAAACTGGACACAATGCTATTGACTGTTGTCTATTTGAAAAAGACGAACATAAAAGATTTAAAATTGCTGAACAAATGAAAGCTTTGAGCACATTTCAGCCCCAGGTTTCTGTTGAAATAAGCAAAATATTTTGTCAGCCGAACCACTAAAGACACAATGAACTAGAATACCACCTTTTGTAAATCATGACACTCTTACTTCATCTGAACCAGTGGCCACAGTTGCGTTTCATACCTTGAGGCTGAAACAGCAGCTGGTCGCCACTAGGTGGTGTCCTTTTGGTCACTGAGCCTCAGGATGTGATGTAATGAAGACGACCCGCTGGCTTCAAGCTTCAGCCTGAGACTGGCTGTCTCCCCAAAACTTTCTCCTCAGACACGCAAACACATGTGCCAGTTTATGAGGATCTAAAGCAAACGGTCTGGCAGAATGCGAAGACTCACTTTGTGTTTCCCAGCACAGCAAGGCGCCCCCATCTCGACGGCGATACGCGATATGTGCTGTATCTACCAGTGGTATTTCTGCCCTGACGTCTGCCAGGCCAAGCAAACACTGGCTGTAACTATAGATAGCGTGAAATCAATTGGAGTAACGGAAGCCACAGGACTTGCATGTGCTGGAATATATTTTGACTCCTCAACGAAACGGCTCCAAACTTAAAGGACGGCCGTCAAACTCAACTGTGTCCTGAAAAGCAAACAGTCCTGCTGTCAAAGGACAAACGCAGACTGCAGCAAGCACAGTGAGCCGCTCGACAAATGTTGATGCTTTGTAGTCTTTTTCATTCAAGGTCAGAGGTAAAGCCCTGCCCTGAGACCAGCATGCCCTTATTAATAAAACAATAAACTGCAGTGTTGTCTCAGTATGGGGGGGG
>JASSRZ010000053.1:17222995-17237376 GCA_032164315.1 Malacoctenus gilli | reverse complement strand
CTCTCTCTCTCTCACACACACACACACACACACACACACACACACACACACACACACACACACACACACACACACGGGGAGAGAGTCCGGGTTTCACGGGTCTTTGTTTCTGATCTGTTAAATCCCACCCACTTGACATGCACACGGATCAGAAAAAAGCCCCTCTCACTCCGGCGCCCACGCTCGCAGCGCCCGGTCGCTCGCACGCTGCAGCCTGAGATGGAGACGGAAAGTTGTCTGCCTTTCTCTTCGCAGACCAGCAGGAGGACGCCGGCCAACTCCCCGGGACTGGAGCACGGCGACTCGGGCCCTTTCCTCACCTGCGATGAGCTGCAGAAGTCGTCGCACCTCTCCCCCCCTCTCCCCCACCGCCTCGGCCTGCGCGGGGATCTGTACGCGGCGGCCATGGGGAGGTTCGGCGACGCGGCGGCGGACTTTACGCACGGCTCGGCCCCCAGTAACCCGCCGGGGTCACCGTCCAAGCACGGCAAGTTCCTGGACAGTATAAGCCAGGATCAAAAGGGGTCGTCGATAAGCGGGAAGCCCACGTTTTACGAGAACAACATAGAAGGTGCGTTCAAGTTTAGAGTTTCTAAAACAAAAGAGAGAAAATGTCCCAGCATGAAGGTAAGAGCTTCTCCCACTCACAGCTCAACTGAGCTTCATTCTCACTCACGAATTTCTCTTTTAGTCTTTTGAAACAAAGCACATCTCACTCCTTATTTCTAAAAAACTAACTTTAGAAGCAGCTAAGTGCAAACCTAAAAGATAGAGACACAAAGATAGTTTGCTCCTAACTTCTGACCCTCACAGGATAAACAAATCCTGTAAAATAAATTGGTTAAATTAATTCAAGCCTAAGTAGATGAAAACAAAAAGAAATGTGTCTGATATTTCCCCATTACTTCACAAAACTGTTGATTAATTGTATTTTTTTTAAAAAGCGCATTAACAAATGTGGAGTTAAAAATATAGTTTGTCTATTTTTTACTGAATGCCTCACAAATTACAGCACAGAAACGTTTTTTTGTGAAACATCTTTGAAAAATGCCAGCAAGTTTTCTTGATGCTCTGTGACAGAGGTCAAAGGTCAGCCTGGCAGCAAGTCCAGTGCCTCCTTCCAAACTCGCTCATCTGTTCAGGCAGATGTGTAAATTTCATGTTTCTTCTCCAGGATTTTTGCTCTCAGTCAGTCAGCCTGTGAGTGTGAGTGGCGCCGGGGTGTCAAACGCAGCAGCAGCAGTAGTGATTTTTACACGCAGAGAGAATCAGCTTTAAATGTCCATCTTAGGCAGAGACGTGCAGCCTGTGTGTTTTGAACTCAAGACTGGAGAAATTATGTGGTCTTCCTCTCTATTTATTGGTGCTGATGATTCTCTGATGCAAAAAACGATATCAGCACTGATAAGCTTCTCGTGTTATCTGAAGCCAGAGCAATACACAAGCCTCTGATTCAAGTCCATGCCAAAAAAAGCTGAAATATTCAGAGTTGTTTTTTACCACAACAATATCAGCTGTTATCCTTTTTTATTTTACATTTTGGAAAGAGGCGAGGTCCTTTTTCTGTGTCCTTTTTATGTAGTGTACACACACACACACACACACACACACACACACACACACACACACTCTATTATTTTCATATTTTGAACTGTTTCATTATTACTGTGCGTACGTGTGTCGCTTCAGTGGTTTGTGTCTGAATTTGGCTCCTCCACTTTCGAAGGCCGAAAGTCTTCCTGTTTTGTCTGCTGCAGGATCAGTTTAGTGACGGACGGGCCGACACAGAGAAAGCTTTGGAGCGCCAGCACACCAACAAAATTTATTTGGGCTTTCAGCAACAAACTAAAGAAGGAGTCGAGAAGCAGAACAAACACACTTTATACGCTTCAGGTTTGCATTTGCATTTGAGTGCACTCACAAACAGCAGCTTAACATTAACGATGCAATTTTTTTGTTAATAATGACCATCTATTTTTTCATGTAGATGTATTATTTCTGAAATCACCAAATGAAAGACATATTTTCACACAAAAAATAATCATTTTTTTTCTCACACAGGACTTTAACGTATTTTTTAATTATTTTTACAAGTTGTCATAAATTTTTTAAAAATCAATTAGAACTTTTTCTTAGAATTTCGAATTCTATTAGAACTTATTATACTTTTTTTTTTTAATAATAAAAATGTGTTTAAAAAAATGCCATTTAGTTAGCTACTTTACGTGGATCAGAGAAAAGTGACCCTGCCGTCTCCTGCCAACAATAAACTGAAGGCCGAACACAAACTGGACTGAATCCCATTCTGCTCATTTATTTTGGTAAAGTTACACATATTTTGGATGTGACCATCTCCATTCATACCCAAAATTATTTCATCTGTTTTTTTTCTGTCCATGATCTGTGTTTTTCAATTTTTATTCCTTCATTGAAAACACGTCATTTTAACTTCAGCAGAAGAAAAATAAAATGATTTAAACCTTGTAATTTGAGCCCTGTGAACCTTTTTAATTGACAGGTTCAATCACACATTTCAAAGTCTCAAGTTATGTTTCTTGTGATTCGAAAGTTTTCATGTAGAAGACGAGGCCTGAAATAAATGCTCGGCCTGTTTCTCGCCCAACATCTAAAATCTATGAGAACAGATCCTCTTGCTCACAACATTGTTTTCCTACTTCTCCATTTCCTACGGAACCCCCATTTGTCCTTTTCCCGCGTCTCACATGATCTCCAGGTACTCTGGGGGGCCAAGAGGATGTGGGTGCTTGACAAGGTAAAAGCCACTCACAGTCCCGCAGCCCCTCTTTGCAACTGAGAACATTTCCAACATGTGGTGTGAGGTGGGATCTAATGGACATTAGGAAATCATTGTTGCAGTGAAAAGTGTTCTGCATTGGGCCCCACGGTGAATTATGGGAAGAGCAGAGGAGTGTCTCAGCTGCTTCTGGCGGCTGCAGACTGATGCAGAACGGTCGTGTTTTGGAGCTTAGGGTCACACATAATGAACATTGACAACAACATCAAGACACTGCAGGAAGGAGCGGCTGTTTTTACACTCTGTTCATAACTTCCTGTTTGTTGAATGTGAAGTAAAGATCTATTTTTATTAATTGAAATCTCGAATTCATAGTGTTTGAAAGCTTGTGTCTCCTCTCAGCCTTGATGATGTGTTTATTACACGTGTGTGTCGCTTGGTTTTCCCATCAGGCTGAAGTGACCCTGCGACAGTCGTCTCTACTTTATCACAATAGAATCTTGTTTTCTACTTTTTGCCCCGAAGCTTTAATTCAACTCACTCTGCCGCGTAGGGATGGACTAATCAAATTTAATCCGAATTAGTGTGTGTGTGTGTGTCTGCGTGTGTGTGTCTGCATGTGTGTGTGCCTGTGTGTGTGTGCGTGCATTAGTGTTGCTTTTCTCAGGCATCTCACAGTTCAGCCTGTTTTGACAGAATGAACTTGGGAATTGAAAAAAGAAACAAGCAAAACATCCACAGATTTCAGTCAAACCATCACGGTCTGATGGTTTGATGTCACACACTGTTGATGTTCTTATGCTGCGATCAGCACAACTGCACTGCATCATTGTTTGAATTGGACTACGGCCTTCTGAATTTTTTTCGTTGTTGTAAATAGACTCCAGATAAGTTCCTCTGAAGTGAAGGAATGAACCTTCGTGGTTTGTGCTCGATGAAATGTGTTCCGATGTCAACCGCTGGCCTCATTCTGTGCACTTACGTGTTGTGTTTGTCTTTTTTCTATTTTCTAAAGGGATTTAAGAAATACTTGTGAGTCCTCTGTCAGTGGATCATTTAGGAAAACTGTATTCAAAGAACTGACCTGTAAAAATGAAAAATGAGTATTAAATCACTTCCCAAAAAGATCTTATTTAACTGTGTGTGTGTGTGTGTGTGTGTGTGTCTCTGCCGGCCTCAGTCAGAGAGAAGGGACCTCCTAAAAACATGGGCTACCCCGGGATCGGCATAGACTGCTGTGGAAAGCTGAAAGAGCCGGGCAGCATCCTGCAGGGCGACTCCATCGCCGACTCCATCGACTTGTCAGGCAAGAACAAGAAGCGACGCAACCGCACCACCTTCAGCACGTTTCAGCTAGAGGAGCTGGAGAAAGTTTTCCAGAAGACGCACTACCCCGATGTTTACGCCCGGGAGCAGCTGGCCCTGAGAACAGAGCTCACCGAGGCCCGTGTCCAGGTGCGTCCAGGACAACCCGTCTCGTTTAGAGACAGTGTGTGGACAGTGAAATCTAAGAGACTAAGCAGGGTCTTGCATGTGACAGGTTTGGTTCCAGAACCGAAGAGCCAAGTGGAGGAAACGGGAGCGCTACGGGAAGATCCAAGAGGTCCGCAACCACTTTGCTGCTACATACGACATCTCCCTTCTTCCTCGCCATGACGCCTACCAGGTACACAGTTGCAGCTCACACAACACATTCACGTTATAAATATGCCTCATTGGTGCCTTCACTTTTGTTCTCTGTGTCCTCCAGATGCAGGGGAACCTGTGGCCCGGGGCGGCCTCAGGAGGGGGCAGCGGCTCGACCGGCTGCGTCCTCGGCGCGGACTCTATCTCTTCGTCCTGCATGAGCCCCTACTCCCACCCCCATGGCAACCTGCAGGGCTTCATGGGCATGCCGGCGTCCCCCAGCCACCCACACCACCACCACCCGCCGCACCACCCGGGCATCAACGGCCTCTACTCACTCCATGGCTTCCCGGGAGGCCTTGGGTCCCCCTCCATCGAGGGGCCCGAGACCGAGTACAAGCCCACGGGCCTGGTGGCGCTGCGCATGAAAGCCAAAGACCCAGGCACCATCCTCTCCTGGCCAACATGACCACGGCAGTGCCAGCGCCTCTTTATGCACTGACTGAGCCAAAGCATATTACGCCCCCCACACAGTCCCAAATGTACACGCCCGCCTCAGCATATGAGTCGAATATTTCCCCCTTAACATTTGTGAATGCCAACCTCCAGACTCCTCCCGATCACAACATCTTGCAACAGAAACATCCATGAACATTAAGGGCAGCTTGAAAGCCTTGCACGAAACCCTGCATAATAACTGGGAACTTCCGTGTTTTCAGTTTGAAGTTTGACACCGCAATGCTGAGACCCAAAAAAGGAAAAAAAAATTATTTAAGCATGTAAAAAAAATTTTTAATTATCCTACTAATCATTGTTTGTTGTGCTTTATTGTGTGATGTGTAATAAAGGCATCCATACAAATTAACTGTTTCAAGGAAGAAACTATTTTTGAGGAAAATATTCTTGAAGAATCGAATGATGACGGTACTTTAAATCTCATTATTTCGCTCAAACTGTTTATTTCCAAGGAAATATTGAATTGCACGGCTTCATCTGCAGCAAATTACTAAATACCAGCTTTTTTATGGCACAAGGGCAAACATTTGAATTTCGGAGGAACGTGACAGCATAACTTGAATCAATCAATTAAAAAAAAAAGTGGACTAAGCTACTCGGTCCCCTCTGTCTCCCTTTAAGTGTTTATGGCTGTCGGAGGAATCTTTGCGCTGAGCTCGGTCGCTGCTCACTTCGCTGTGACAGCCCTGCCGGGGCACTTTAGCTGTAGCTCCGGGTCGGGGGTTTTGTGAGAGCACTGACATATGGTTCCAATCAAAGAACGCACAAACCCATCAGAAACACTTTCCACACCCACCAGCCCCGAAATTCCAGTCAGGCCCTGGGAGACAGCAGCCCTCACTGCAGCTACATCGGCCCCCCTGATTAAATCCCAGATTGAGTGGAGCAGATAAGAAGAGCTGTCAGTAGGGATAAGTGACCGAGGAGTTGGCCATCTTTAGGAAAGCTAAAGACGGAGCAGATGGCGGATCAGTGTCTAATTTTCATGTTTATTTTCAAAGGGTGCGGGTTAATCAAATCCCTCTCACCATGTAGACAAAAGAGGAAACTTGGTGGTTTCTGGATTTCAGGATTAGCATTAAATACTTTCTTTAAAGTAATGGAGTATCACAATAAAGGTACCCTAAAGATTGAAACTGATCTGGTCATTTTTAAGTTGAATTAGTCCAAAAAATGTTATCATCATCCATCCAAAATAGCCATGTCTCAAAAGCAAGATGCTATTAAAGTTTCAGGGAAATAAGCCCCGACCTGCACTGACTCAATGCACAAGGCCTCTAAGGCCACATGCTGCAGTGTTGAGTTGTGGGTGCTCAGTGCTGCAGGCTCTTATTAGCCGAGCATCTCTCTGTGTGCCTGGGTCACTGGGTGAAGACTGTCACCAGAGTCTGGGAGTTACTACACCCCCTCGTCCCTTTATTGGAACAAAAAGTATGATTTAATACTCGTTACAATCAGCAGAGCCGCCCACCGGCCACCATTCTGAACTTTGATCCTGTAGCGAAAAGGATCTTGGCCTGCACAGGCAGCTATTGTACCCTCAAAGATACTGGTGGTGGCAATGTGGCAGTAAACTAAACAATATGGCTGCACAGAGAGACCTCCAGCCAGCGAACATCCATCATCCTTCAGTTTCAACTGCGTCCAGAAAACTCTCAGTGAAAAATAAATGAAGCAAAAGCTGATTTTCTATGATAATTTAACATTTCTCTGGACGCAGAAATAGCAGAAAAGAGTCATTTCAGTGAGCTATAGCCCACTTAAGGCTGCTCCTAATTTAGCCCCCAGTAATCAGATATCACCACACGAAAGACCCTGACAAATAGAACAACCTCTTATCTGCGCAATGATGAACCCCGCTATTTATCAGATAGATAAACCCGTTTCTACAGTCAACACTCACCATTAAAAGTCATGCTTACCTCGTGTCTTTTTAAAAGATTAGTCACAGAAAGTGTAAGTACTGGATTTAATTTTTTAGCACCCAAATACTGCCATCTAGTGGTATTATCTGGAGCTTGAAGCAATTTTGGATCACTGTGAAATTGAAACTGTTTTGATTTATTCTTTTTGAAATATGAAGATATTGCAATAGTATTTGAGAGAAGAATGACTTAATAACAGAATCACGTTTAAAAATCATTTATTCAAACAGTTTTGAACAGTTTTTATGTAAACCTTCAACTGATATTTTCATTTTCAAAATAGATTAAATGGTGCAACTACTGCACGAGTAAAACTAATTTTGATTTGCTGCGATAATGCAGTGATATTGAGTCATTTTCAAGGGAAAAATACAGAAATTAACAGCATAATTTGCAGGGCTCGCAGAGTGATTGACGTGCGCTTTCAAGTTTTACGCCCACTTTTTAGCCAATCATTACGAAGAGGCGGGACTTCGCGGTAATCTTTACAAAATGGCGACTGTTGTTGTTTTGCCGCAGGGTCAGTGAATAAATCCGTTTCTGATTTCCAACATTTTCCGCCTTGGTGTGCAGCAGCAGCCGCGGAACGAGGCCAAGCGTCCCGACGGTCGACTAAGAGTGGACTGAAATGAAAGGTAAAGAGCGGTCGCCGATTAAAAAACGCTCTCGGGCCTTGGAAGATATTCGAGACCGGGGAGGATGCCACCCGACCAGCAAGAAAATGGGGGCTCTCTCCGTCTCCAGCGGGAGCAATAACGGTAACAGTTCGGCCAAAAGCGACGGCGGCTCGACGAGGCGGAGTTTGCTCGGCGAGAAACGAGACAGAGACTTCGACGGGCACAGTCGGACTGGAAATAATCACAGCTGTCAGTCAGCAGCTGCGAGCTCCGTCGGTAAGAACCACAACCTGAGCCTGACGCTGGATTTAGCTTCCGCGCGGACCGCCTCACGCGGGGAGCCGCGCGTGCAGCCGCCTAGCACGGAGAACGAGTACAAAACGCTGAAAATCAGCGACCTGGGCACGCAGCTGAGCGACGAGGACATCGAGGACGGACTTTTCCACGAGTTCAAAAAATTCGGGGACGTGAGCGTCAAGATCAGCCGCAGCAACGACGAGCGGATCGCCTTCGTGAATTTCAGGAAGCCAGAAGACGCCCGCGCCGCCAAGCACGCCAGAGGGCGGCTGGTTCTGTACGACCGGCCGCTGAAGATCGAAGCCGTCTACCTCAACCGGAGGCGGAGCCGCTCCCCGGTGGAGAGGGATTTGTACGGCGCTGCTCAGAGCCACAGACACTTGCAGAGACCGCTGTCACCCACCGGGCTCGGATACAGGGACTACCGGCTGCAGCAGCTCGCCTTGGGGCGTCTCCCGCCTCCCCCGCCACCCCCTTTGCCCCGCGAGTTGGAGCGGGACCGGGAGTTCGCCCTGTTTGAAGCCAGGGCGCGTCCAGCTTTCATTGCGGAGCGGGCAGCTTTTCGCGAGGAGGATTTTATTTCTCCTGAGGATGACCAAAGAGCCAACAGGACGTTGTTTTTAGGAAACCTTGATATCACCGTTACAGAAGCTGACCTGAGGAGGGCGTTTGACCGCTTCGGGGTCATCACTGAAGTGGACATCAAGAGACCCACCCGTGGACAAACCAGCACATATGGATTTTTGAAATTTGAGAACCTTGACATGGCACATCGTGCTAAGCTTAGTATGTCTGGCAAAATAGTGGGCCGCAACCCGATCAAGATAGGCTACGGGAAAGCGACGCCCACCACGCGACTGTGGGTCGGTGGGCTTGGACCCTGGGTTCCCTTAGCTGCTCTGGCCAGAGAGTTTGATCGTTTTGGCACAATAAGGACCATTGACTACAGGAAGGGGGACACTTGGGCTTACATTCAGTATGAAAGCTTGGACGCTGCACAGGCAGCATGCACGCACATGAGAGGTTTCCCGCTGGGAGGTCCGGACAGGCGACTCAGGGTGGACTTTGCCGACACGGAACATCGTTACCAGCAACAGTTCCTGCAGCCTCTCCCGATACCACCGTTTGACATGGTGGCTGAGTCATTTGTTCACCGAGCCACACCTGAACCTCTCAGGGTCAGGGAACGGACTCCTCCGCCACTCCACTTCCGGGAGAGAGAGCTTTTTCCTGGAGCGGAGTGGTCCAACCCAGCTCTTCGCGAACGGGTACGCGCCTCGCCCTTTGAGTCCTTGGAGCATTTGGAGCGTGAGCGGCGGGCTCGGGAGCCCTGGTCCCTTGAGCGGGAGTTGCAGGGGCGGGACCCTGCGCGTAAGCGGCGTTTGATGGAGGACGGGCGTCATCTAGAACACTCACCCGACAGCACTGAGAGGACAGTACGGCGCAGACATGCGTCTCCGGACGGCAGCCCTGGAGGCAGCAGCAGAGACGGAGGGCGTTTCAGTGACTCAGAGCGCCCCGTGCGGGGCGACAGAGCCTCCCCAGCACGTGAACGACGAGGCAGCCTCGAAAGAGGCGGTGCTGAAAGAAGACTCAAAGGCCAGGGTCTCACTGAGAAGGGACCCTCGAGTAGTGCCATTTCTGTCATTGGGGAGCGCAAGCGCAAGGCAGGCGAAGGCGGCAAAGGGCCCGCCAAGAGAGACCGCTCTGAGAGCAGCTCAAAGGGAGGCCCCACGTCCAAAATGGACGGCACCAAACTCAGCCTAGCGTGGCAAGGTATGCTGCTGCTGAAGAACAGCAACTTCCCAGCCAACATGCACCTGCTGGAGGGCGACCACAACGTAGCCAGCGATCTGCTCGTCGAAAGCTCGACGGGAAGGCAAGTTGGGGAGCTGAAGATTACGCAGCGTCTTCGCCTGGACCAGCCCAAGCTCGACGAGGTGTCCAGGCGCATCAAGGTGGCAGGACCCAGCGGCTACGCCATCCTGCTGGCAGTTCCTGGGACCACCGAGGATACGTCGTCGTCCGACCCAGCAGCCTCCACCCAACGGCCGCTTCGCAACCTGGTGTCTTACCTCAACCAAAAACAAGCCGCTGGAGTCATAAGCCTGCCTGTAGGAGGGAGCCGGGATAAAGACAACACGGGGGTCCTTCATGCTTTCCCTCCCTGTGATTTCTCCCAGCAGTTCCTGGATTCCTCTGCCAAAGCTCTGGCAAAAAGTGAGGAGGACTATCTGGTCATGATTGTGGTCCGTGGAGCCTCTTAAAAAAAAAAAAAAAAAAAAAAGAAAGAATCCCATACACTAAGTTCAAGTGGTATAAAAATCTGCTGTATGTCAGTAACTATTGCATGCTGTGTGTTCTGCATCATGGGGTACACTAGTATGGTTCCTTAGTTTTTGTTGCCATGTAATCCACTAAGGACAAATGGTGCCCTCTTATAAAACTGAACGGGTGTGTGTCATTGAGCGTAAATTTCAAAAGGTTAAGAAAAAAGAAAAGATCTCAACTATGCAGCGGTTCAGACAGATTACTGTAAAAAGATTCAGTACACATTGGATTCTACCTAAATTACTTCAGCTTCGGTTTGTTTCCGGAACAGGTCGGCCCTGCTGAATGTTTCAGGGGTTTTTTTCTGGTTGAAAATTCATTTACCACGTTTGACCCAAAATTAAAACGCCAAAAAAAAAAATCAAGGGATGAGTCACAACTCGCTGATGTTTGCTCCACAAGATTTCAGCCTCACCCTCCACACAGTATTAGCAGAGTTTGAAACGCTTCACCAATCCTCACTTGTTACTAAACTGGTTGTCCTGTGCTGCACTGTACAAAGTGGTGTCATGGCGTCAACCTCTTGCCCATGTATTTACATGAGGATCAGAAGACTACCTTTTTCCAAGGCGTTTTTACAAACAGTGCAATTATCTGACAACTGCTGTCACAAGAGAGTCAAATGTGATGCATGTGTGAAACCAAGGTATTTAGTGAAGGGGAAAACTCTCTGAAGGTATAAACTTGTCCCACAATTCTTCTCCAGTGCACCACGCTGCTTTCGCATCCAAACACTCTCATCAGAAACATCCCCACTGTCGTGAAAACAGCTGAAAACGCCTGCGCCTGGTGGTTGAAGTGTGGTGTGCTGAAGAAGAGTTGCAACATCCAGTTGTCGATTAGCTGATACTCACTGTGGAAAGTGTGTCATTTGGAAAACATTACAAAAAAAAAATCTCCAGCTAAAACTTCTGTTTCTTGCTATGAACCAGGATTCATGTTCAGCTTGCTTGTTTTCGGGTTTCAGTGTGTTTGTTTTGCATTCTTCAGAAATTTGGGTACCAAATTGAAAGGTAGACGCTGATCTCAGTGTGTGTCCGCCGGTCAAACTAAACCGTCGACTCTTGTGTGGAATGATAAATACTAACAGATGTGAACATTTGATTGCCGAGGGAACAGCCTGTAACACAAAAACGCATAGCATAGTGAAGCAGATACTAACATCTTATCGATTTTTTTTTTTTTTTTTTAAATTTTATTTATTTTTTTTTTTCCACTTAAGATTTAATTTTGTGCATCCTTCCCTTAGAAATGGTTTTGCAACGTGCTCTATGAGAAGCTACTGTAGTGATAGATACGAAGCTTAGGGGATTTTTTGTGTTGTTTGACAGCCAGTTTCATTATTTTTCTCAAACTCGTGGCTTCAGGGGAAATGACAAACATCAGCAAAAGGCTTTTCACAAAAGCTACAAACCTTTTTGCAGCCAGCAGGTCGGTGCAGTTTTATAGTTTTAGAGGCAAAATTCACATTCGGTGATTTACAGCATAGAGGTCAAAACCGACAGTATTTCCATTCATGCTCTGCCAACACTATCCGAAGCCCTACTTACCCTGTTTTCATTTTGCCATTATATGTTTGTCATGCAGTAGTCGCCCATCATGAATCACGAGTTTGGTTTAAAATGTGTTTGAAAACGTTCACATGTTGGGGATGAAGCTGTTGTACATTGTGACCTTCATGTCCACTGCGACCTGGGACTCCCGAGGAGACGAGCGCAGAGCTGCAAACCCTCTGCGGAGAAGGCACCCTTGTGTTTGTGAGTCCTCACTGATGAGGCAGCTTTTAAGTTGTGTAGCCCATCTGCACCTGTGATGACTTCTGTTTTAAATGGAAAATTGAGCAATGTACACTTTGATGTCATGGGAAAGGAAAATCCGTAGAGCCCATGCGAAGCTGTTCACATACCTGCGAGTGCATTTGGGCACCTGATGTGACCGAAAATCAATAAATTGTTCATTTGAAGGGAAACCTGTTTCTTCGATGGAAGTGAATTGAAGAGACGAGCTGCGATACCTTGTTGTGTTTCGAAGGAATTGTCACTTGAAAGTTTGGTTTCTGCACACAAGAAGTGGGGAGACGATTCGCAATGTGTTTAGCAAACCAGTGAGGAGAGACCCCCCCCCCTGCTTCCCGAGTGGATCGCTGTTTGCTTCCAGGCCGGTTGTGAGCTCTTGAGTTGCCCACCATAAATTACTTCCTCGTGACCCCCCCCCCCCGTGTCCTCGACTGTCCCCGACGGCATGTGAACACCTGATCAGGATCGAGGAGCCCCAGCTGCCCCCTTTGCTTGCAGCCAGATCCAGTTTGCTTTCTGAAACGGAGGCAGATGCACAAAAAGGAAAACGTGAAGGGCGGGAGCAAGCGGCAGCGGCAGCAGCACATGCCGGTTTTCCTGCCGTCTTCTGTGCTGGCTGCTTTAAAGGTCCCACGTGCTTTGTTCCTGGTTCTGAATGGGAGGCCAGGGAGCTCCTCGCTGGCACCATCGCACACTCCACTCAGGAGCTCGCAGGCGACACCGCTCTGAAAGGTCTGTAGCATCTACAGTCCCGGCTGTCTCCCTGCAGAGGTCCAGCTGAACCACTGGGCCCACGCTGCCATTATCACACTTTGCCCGGTTATGATTTGATTTGACTAAATGCTCGTGTCAGAGGAGGATCGGCCCAAGCGCGGCTAGGAATATTGCCAGCGCCTGACTTTGTGTTCTCCTCTGATTGAACGCTCTCCGAGGAGATGAGGGAAGAGGCCCGTTTTGCTTCTCTGAAGCTCTGCCTCATCGTCTTCATCGTCATCATCTGAGGCCCGCCGCAGCTTGGAGATGGAACAGGGATGGGCCAGATTGCTTGCCCCCTTTTGTCTCGTCACTGGAAGGAATCCATTCTGTGGATTTGACGTCACGCCACCATCTTTCAGGAGACCTGTTTATTTTGCCTTTGAGTTTAAGGCCATGTTAAACAGGAAAGAAAAGTTTCCATTTCCTCCCACTTTAGCTGCATCAATCAGAAGGCTGAGCTCTGCTGAGACGGACGCCGCTCATCGCCAGGGAAACATTGCCATCTTGAGGACCACGGAGAACCTGCCCCCCCCCCCCCCGCTTGCTGTCCACACACCACCTGACGCCAGGATGGCGCTGGTCTGACTGTCCAGCTGCTGTGCAGAAGCGGTTCGATGGTGAGTAAGGTGAAGAAGTGCTGCCTGCCAGGTCTGTGTCGGTGGCTCAGGCAGCGCTGGTGAGTATGAAGTGTCAACACCACCATATTTTCACACAACAAATGCAAAGTGATGCATATTGCGGATTGCTGTGAGGTCATTTCAGCTGCGTTTTCTTAGATTTTATGCAGCTTTACCAGTTTTACCATCAGCTTGACAAAAATATTGACTTCTCCCAAATTGTCAGCATCTTTTCTCTTCTAGTCAAAACTGCTAAAATAATTCTGAGACTGTTAAGATTTGTTTACAGTTATGTGCTGGTAGGCAAACAATTTACAATGGAGAAACAAAGAATATTTCCAAACACCCAAAACTAATTTTATGATTCAATGTGGTACAAAAATAACTGATCAAGTTTGTCAGAGCAAAATTAACAAATATTATCAAGAATTTTAAATGAATTCACTCACTCAGCTGATGCATCAACTTAATCATTGAAAGTATTTTTACTTAGCTGTTATTTTTTCAATCTGCCATTAAAATTCAATTTGAAATATTGTTTTTTACTCCTCTGTAATTTGATTACATTGTTGCTTTCTGAGTAGTTTGGAACGTTTGATAATTCAGATTGTTTATCATTAAAAATCGCGTTAAGAGGACTTGAGACTGTTCTGGAGGAATAATCAGTAAATGGGCACTTTCTAATTTAGTGGGATGAAACATTAGATGTGTTATTTTTAGATTTTATCTTTTCATAGGTCATAAAAACACAACTGGATCATTTGTAAAATAAAACCTAAATGAGTCATGTGGCCCCAGCCCTCCTGCTCCTGGATTTAGTTGTTCTACATGAAACATAAATCTATTTATTGATTGTTATCTGAGTAATGACACAGACGGTGTTGATCAACGAAGCAATTCAGAGGAGCTGAGACTTCAAAATTCCAACAGGTCTGATATAAACTTGCCATGTTGAATACTCATATCTGATCATCATTATTGTTGTTGTTTTAATGTTTACAGGTTTCGCTTCACTGTGTGCAACTCCAGCTCCAAAGCGGCTCAAATCTTCATTGGGTCACATAAACACTACTCTGTGTGTGTGTGTGTGTGTGTGTGTGTGTGTGTGTGTGTGTGTGTGTGTGTGTGTGTGTGTGTGTGTGTGT
>JASSRZ010000053.1:17171012-17222895 GCA_032164315.1 Malacoctenus gilli | reverse complement strand
TGTGTGTGTGTGTGTGTGTGTGTGTGTGTGTGTGTGTGTGTGTGTGTGTGTGTGTGTGTGTGTGTGTGTGTGTCACTAAACAAAATAAATGAATGAATAAGACTGAAAACAAGAGAAACAGACAAAGGTTTGGACACGTTAATCTCGGGAAAAATAGCCAGTGCAATTCCTGATTCTGCCCGTACTTTAAACATTGCTGAATAATTGTCATTTTAAGCAACACTGACTGAAGATTTATCCTGTGGTCCAGTTTCACAATTCCTTTTTGCACTTTCCAATCAGGAATTGCCTGAATTGAATATAACTGATCTTCAGGCCACAGTTTTAGAACCAAAAAACTATTGCTGCACATTTTTTTAGTTTATGGCACATGTTTGTGTCAGAGTGTTACTCAGGCTTGTCAGCCACTGGAAACTTGGTTCTGTGTGCATCAGCCCAGTATGAAACCTACAATTTTTTAGGAGGTGCCTCTGATCAACACATTTCATCCGAGCTTGTCACCTGAAGCACACTGTCTTTATAGAAAGTATTGTAGGTTAATGACGTTTGGTTATTTGGAATCTAAACCCAAAATCAACATCTGAGTTTACTTTAAGCACTCTCTTTCTCTTCATTGCTGAAATTCAACCATGACTTTATGTTTTTTTCTACACAGATTCGTCGGGTCCAATTTGTTTTCCAGGACCTTAAACACATCACAAAGTGCTGTCTCCTGTAAGTACCAAGTTTATTTCTTTTCCCACCACACAGACAGTTAAAATGATAAATGTACCCCTCTGATAAAACACAGTTGTTGTGACTTTACAACCCAATGGGACCACGAGTGTAATGTTAGTGGTGATGAGCCATCCTGTTGTGAAGTGATTTGTGAATAAAATGTGTTTAATTCACTGTAATCTCACTGTGTTGTTTTTATTTTGGTTGCGGTGTTTGAATCACACAGTAACACACTGAGTCACACATCAGTTTATTACAGCTGACCTGTGCATTGTTACAAGGCTTCAAAATGAACTCTACAGGCTCAGAACAAGATATCTATGATTGGTTAAGCAGGTTTTCCCAATCCAGGAGGCAGAGTCGTGGCTGACCAGTGCCTCGCCCACAAACGCTTCCACTGCAACAATGGAGAAAAAAAAGCTCCACATGAAATGCCATTCGAAAAGCACTTGATTCATCATCATATTCGAAACTTTACCAAAAAGGACATAAAAGTTTATCTTAAGATATGGCCCAAACATATGGTTCCATAATGTATCCTCATGACTACCAAGCAAAGCAAATCCAACCCAAAGCTACTTTAAAGCATCAAATACTTTTTAGGAGAGGTTTATTATGGAACAAAATATCCAAAGGACCTGAATCACAAAAGGATACTGGTGGTGAATGCAACTCGTGAGCCAGAAGAGCTTTTGTGCGTGACTGTCGTTAAAGAAACAATACAAAGAGCCTTGCTCTGTATTGTGAAAGCGAGCTGAGGGGGAATAATTTGGTGCTAATTGCGATAGGATTCTTTGAGCAGAAACCCTCTTCTGCCTCAAGAGGGCAGCAAAACCGCGCGTTACCACTGGGGGGCTTTTGGACTGTCCTCAATTAAACTTGGGATAACTGCATATTCAGCTGATCGTAAGCGCTTTAAATTTTACACGCTGTATGTAATACTACTTTTCCATGAATGAAGTTCAAGTTGTAGGTAGACTTCTAATGTGATCTTTGGCTGGCAATACAGGAGAGTTAGTAAAAGATACATGACCTTGTAAGGCAAACAGTGGTGAAAAACAAGGAATCCACTGACAACACAAAAAACTACAATATATAAAAGATCCAACAACCAATAGACTCCCATGTATAAACACAAATATCATTATTAAGTTGCATTGCCATTCACTGGCTGCCTGCAGGCACTGTAGAGTCTCAACAACAGTTTTCAACAGTCCAGTCATGGCACCGTGCACTTCTGTGGTCATCAACCAGCCACCTGCACGGTTGATAGTGTATCCAGAGATGTACGAGGCTGGCGGACTGACACTGAAGGACACATAGACAGAACAGAGAAGCCTGCTGATCAGTGGAGCTCATCAGCTCGACAAGAACGCATATAAAAACCACCTTGACCAGCCGCCGGGGACTGGTGTGTTTTAAACAGGTAAAACGTGTGCATGTTGGAGGGAAACCTCTCTGCGGGTGCACTTGCATAGAACAGCTCAGCGCGATGAGCTCGACGTGACCGTTTACGCATCCAGATGTGCTGCTTGGTGAAAGCCCACCAAGTCATTCAGACCTGTAATGATCGGTGTTGACTGAGAAAAAGAAAGGGGGGGGGGATCAGGGTGGAGTTGATGCTGTTTGGAAAGAATGTCACAAAAAAACAACTATTGTGCTGATCAGATTTGTGTGTTTACACTTGTGCAAAGGATTGCAACTACTCGAAACAGGTCAGGATCAAAGAGAGATAAAAGATTCAGCCAGAGATAAAACAGTAAACCAGTTTATCAAATGGTGCTAAAAAGAGGAGGTGAGTCATCATCAAGGAATTAGTCTGTAAAAATGTCCCCAGGATTTAAAGTTGAAATTGCAGCTGAAACAAAATGATACTGTGTTTTTTTTCCTTCACTTTTTTGGAAAAAAGTGGGGAGTTTTGGCATTTGACCTGTGTACTCTTAACCCACCTTTCACTGTCCGTAAAATACTTCACTTGGAAATGCGCCAAATTATAAAAGTCTGAAATCGAGCCAATGTTGCCCATTGTGGGAGGAACAAAACATGTTGAGACAGCGCAGAAACGTTGAGCAGATTAGTAAATAAAAGAGAAAAATGACAAAAAAAATTAAAAAAGATCCAAAAGAGTACAAAAAGATTGAAAGTTGTGCCTGTATCGAAATATGCTGCGTATTGACAAGAGTAAAAATGTTGAAGACATCAATATTAAAGATATAAATACAAGAATATCAGAGTGTGTCGTTTGTAAGTGCATCCAGGTTAAATGCTAGTACATGCCTACAATAGTTTAGTTGGAACAGTCGATATATAAACTCTCAGTTAAACTACTGAAGCAGTCGCAGCTTTTTGGCTTTGTACAAACCGACCACACGGAGTTGTGTCATAGGTGCAGGCAGCGATAATGTGTTTGCTCAATGTCTCGGCTATCTGGCAGTTAAAGGTCAGAAGAAAAAAGTCATGCAGCATAATCACAAGTTGGCCCAAAGTGCATATTAGTGAGTACAGGTTTACAGATGCAGGTAAAGGCTTTTCAGAATAAACTTCAGGTGTCATGAACATCTGTGCGGATATGTGCTTCCAGGAGAGAATCGAGTTGAAAACAGGATTTTCCATCCACTGCATAGCTCGTTTTTTTTTTTTTCTAGTGGTTGAGAGTGTGATCAAACTGCAGCAATGTGGCAGTTCTTCTTGTTGCATCGGGGACAAAATAGTTTGAATAAGTTTCAGCTGTATTGGAGTGTTTGAATGCTGGGGTTGCACCTCAGAGGGGGACAGGGCAAGGACATAAAGTTGATGAGGATTAAAGCTTTTGGCTTTGAAAGGTTCACCGACGCCCTGACGACATAGTGTGTTCCTGGAAGTCTTGTTAGTGTCTTTCGTCGGGCCTGTGCTTGCCTCCCGCGGAAGCGACGATCGAGGTCCCGACTTTAAGCTTGAGTCCAAGGTCCAAGGTATGCGGGCCTATGGTCATGAGCGTGTTGGTTCAAGATAGAAGGGGGAGTCATTCCTACACAGCGCCATTCTGCAGCCGGTCAGGGGTGAAGCAGCCATTGGTCTTACAGCTGCTCTCCGCTCTCTTGGCCTGCAGCAGCTTCTTGTGGGCCTTCCAGCGCTGGGCGAGCGGCTCCAGGAACAGCGAGAGGGAGGAGAGCAGATAGCAGAGGCCAGCCAGGTAGAAGGAACAGTCGTAGGTCTGAGTGTAGTCGTACAGGAAGCCTGCAAACACACACACACACCACCGGGACACTTACAGAGAGCTGCACATCCAAGATTCGTGGTCACTGACACGACAGCAACACACAGATTGACACTGTAGATTTCATATGGTATAAAACAAGCAAACTGGCAATGCTGAGTTTTACAGGCAACTTATAATTTGGAAATTAAAGCCATCGTTCCAAAAGGTTTCCCAACTGTTGACTTAACCAACTTTATTCAATGGAAACCATTGAAACAGCACACAGGAACCCCTTTTTTGCTTCAGTCACTCACAACTACTATTGTCAATTCTGGCAGGTTGCAATAGATGTAGCTTGGATACAGTTTGAAGGTGTATGGATGGGATTAACCATCAATGCGAATTTTAAGGGTTCCCCATAATTCCTCTTTATTGTGTGATCATGACCTGTCCTTAGAAATAGGCTTCAAAATCTTAAAATACTGCTTTATAGTATTCTATTACTGCAATTCAGTTTTTCATTTCACACAAGCTCCGGTGGATCATTTGAATCACGTGATTGTCGGTGGTTGTAGCCTGATTGACTCTGTGGACTCTTGTCTTCAGTTGAGGGAATGTGAGTGAGATAAACAGGTCTGACGACATTAAGGCTGCTGCTGCTGCTGCAGCAGTGGTTGGGCTGGACGGAGGAGCAGGACAAACAGTTTGCGATCACGCCCAGTAGCCTGGAGGAAAGTCTACGAGTCCCCCACCAAACGTCAGTTTCCTCCTTAAACAGCGGGGACGGTAAACAGACCCACGTTATTTCCGTGCCACCTCGGAAGGGGTCACGATTGCGTTTCAACCCCCACCCCCCACAAAATCCATCAGCTCCTCGGAGGGGGATTGCATAACTCAGGTGGCAAAGTCCATGTCAGTAGGTTCAAGGCTCCCCTCACTTTAAGAGCAACCAAATGTTCCCAATTAGGGTGGGAGGAGTCATTTTTCCTCAGTGCGTTATGTTTGTTTGAGTACAAGAAAGTACAGGTGAGTGAATGAGTGTCTTCATCGTAGCCTCACATTCCTGCTTAGTTTCCAAAAACACTCCTTTCCTTCATGAGGTGCTTCAGGTGTCACACAGATGCTTGCTAGACCCCCCTTTTTCCCCCTCTTTTGCATCTGACCTGAAAAAGTGTCCTTGAAAAGGAATCTGCAACACTCTGATGTAACAAAAAAAACACCGTAACAAAAGACTGAGCCCAGATTAGAAACAGCTCTCTAAAACCAACGAGGGCAATCTGCCATCAGTTAAACAAAGTAACTGTGACCCGCCTTGAATGCAGTGCTGTTTTTCTAAGGGTTTGACTTGGCTCTCTTCAAGGCAGGATGAAATCTGACCCAGTAACCTCCATATACATTTTACTCAAAGCACACCCAAAATTCCACTATGCACTGAGGGCGGTGCTAACTTTAGGTTGTTTTTCTCCTGTCCGTTCAGTTTTCACACTCCACAGTGACTGCATGCACACACACGCACACAAGCACACACAAAGGAAGGCAGTCACACACTCAGAGACACTACCAGGAATTGAGGCCCCTGAGAAAATACGTGCTACAACATCCCCTTCAAAATATATAAGTTCAAAAGAAGGCACGGAAGCTCTTTTACTCATCCCAGCAATTAATCACTGTTTTTCCAAAGCGCTTCGGTACGCACGCACGTACATAGAAATGTAGCAGCCGTCCCGTGCACCAGCAGCACATATGTACGGTAATGTGTTTTTTGGTTTGTTTGGGTTTTTTTGGGGATGGTGTGAATTTGGAAAAGTAGGTTAGCACGTTTTCCTCCTGAAGCTTTTCCATGACGTGATCCACTCACCTGCCAGTGGAGGCCCCGTGAGGCAGCCCAGGCCCACAAAGAACATGGAGAAGCCCATGGAGTTATTGAGTTTCTCCGATCCCACCAGATCCACCTGCAGGGCAGAGCAACAGCATCAGTCCTGACGCCCGTCGTGGTGGGACCAGTAACGGCCATGTCTGACTCTACTGTTACAGTTATGACTGGAGGGTAGTCGGGCAAAGAGCAAGACGCTCTTAACACAACAAACAACAAACGTTTCAAAGCAAAATACATTGCTTTGAAACACAATGATTTTGTTGTCCTGAGTGAGTTCTTATGACAGTGGACCTCCACCTGTCAATCGTTCATGTGGGAAGACACTTTTGTTCATGTATCATTTGCAGAGTAACTATTAGTTCCTCGAAAAGGCATTTTTTAGGAAAAACCCTGCTAATCATCTGCAGGATGTAAACGCCACTTTTAAAACAGTGAACTGACGGCTGTTTTGTTTTCAAATTATGGAAGCGAAATCAACCATCACTGGGATCGCCGCAGATCTTCAGTCAGGCCCTGAGGTCTGTCCTGGCCTTTGAGAACTCACCACTGATGGGTGAAATCACACCACATGCATGCTGAGCAAGGGAGGAAACCTGAGGTCACCGGATACCCACTGACCTCATGGGTCGTCCCACCCATAACGGTAGCCGGGAAACCCCTCGAAGGGGTCCGGTTCAAAGATCCACTTTCCTTTTGGTGCGTGACTCCGTGATGTAATGGAGCCACTTCGCCTTTACATGACACTGATGCACACGTGCACACTGTTTGGGAATTTACAAAATGGCGAAGTGTGATGACGAGAGGTTTTGGCAAGGCTGATAAGGAACGGGCTGATGGGGGTCAGATCCAACAACCCAATGACTCTGACCAAACTAATCATTTCAAATTCATCTTCAACTTCCTTGAAGAAAATTACATTAAATTTGGAGGGGAAAAAAAGAATAATAATTTGACTTTTGACTTTTCTTTTCAAGTAGATAGTACAAAACAGAGATGCTCCAGTTTCTATCAATTTTTTTTGTTTTTATTTAATTCCTCAAAGAATAACAAGCCCTCAACCTAAAAGCACATGGACAAAACAAAACTGCATCCAGAAGCCTGGTAACCATTCCTGCTTCCTCCGCCAGAACCACCACCAGCATTCACACAGTTGTTGCTTGCACCACCCGTCACCCATGACTAGTTTGCTCGGTGTGAAACTCGTTGGCCTCCTTACTAGTACGGGCAGCAGCAGAGCCATGTAACCACCACAGAAAATCGCAAAGAAGACGGCGTAGACCATCAGCAGGATGTAGGAGGTGGCCAGCGGGGAGAGCAGGTTGACCAGGCCGCAGAGGATCAGGTAGGCTTTGTGGTAGTGGTATTTGTGGAACAGGTTCCTGTCCGTCACCCAGCCCGAGGCCAGCTGAGCGATGGTCTCTGTGATACCTGCGACACAGTCACAAAATGACACAAAACACATTTGAATGGTCGCTGAGCTCTAGTTGGAGGAAAAAACCAAAACGGAAACTACGTCAATGTTACAAATCTGTATCGGACAAGTTCTAACTCAAGTGTATTCACATCATTTCACTTGAAGGCACAAGAAAAGAAAACTAAGTAGCAAATCAGGTTGTTTTTTGTTTTCTTGGAAAAAATAAGAGAAAAGTAACAGCACAAAACTTCAACTTGACATGGAAGTATCTTTAATCATTTGACTTCAGAAAACAAACTGAAATCAAACAGATATAGAAGTGAAGGAGAATATGGCAAACTGAATGTTCGGCTCAACAGTGACACACAACTGCATCACGCATCAGGTTTACTTCAGTGTCAGGAGCTTTCTGTGTGGTGGGTTTCTTTGTCAGTTGAGATGAGAAACGAGATGTCAGGTGGAGACTGGCGAGCATTCATTGACTTTCCTCAAACCTCGGGGCTTCCTTAGAATACCCAAACAGGTTTGTGGTCTCTAAATGTGTAAACTAGCCAGGCAGGATTGCGGATTTGTGCTGGTGTGTGTCTGTAAGGGTGTGATGGGAAACTGACGGGACAATGATGCCATTCAGCAAGCGTTTGAGGGGGTGTCTGTCAGCGGTGAAGCCCCTGTTGATCCTGTCGTGGCCAGAGGATGTTGCCACGAGCAGTGCGGGGCTGCACAGCTCATCCGCCGGCATCCGCATCATCCCGAACAACACCCTGCGCGCAGCTGTTTTCCGTCGCTCGGGGTATGATGACTGGGCAGATATGGACTGCTCTCTGCTGAGGTCAACTGGAACGCGATAGGCGATGCGGAAACTGCAGTGGTGTATTGACCGTCGCAGGAATAGCTACAAGCAGGCAGCGCTGAGCCACTGATCAATGAAGCAAATTGGTGCGAAGCAGATCACAGTTATCTATCCTTCACACAGCCTCTGCAGCACAGCGCCATAGGCTGCAGCTGATAAACATCAGTGTCAAAAAACAGACGCAAAATCTTGAATACTAGTTTGAACGCAACGTAGTGTAATTGTCCTGTGTTTTATTCTACAGAACTGTTCACTCACAGTGACGTGCAAGTGAGTGGGTGCGTGCTGACAATCCCTCTCACGCGTTCATTCAGAAGGAGCAGCCTCTCCATTGAACACCTCAGCTGGCCTTATGTAACAGAACCTAAAGCGTCTGCCTCCACCGAGGTTAGAGAGATGACATGAGGCAGCTGTGCGGTGTTTATATGTCCTTCTCTGGCGACCCAAGACATGTCCTGGGGTGTCCCCTGCCTCCATACGGACTCGTTTGTTTGTGTTTTTTAGCCACAGCAGGTTGATTCAGCCCTGCAGCTGTTCCTGTTCAAACCCGGCACAATGGGGTTTAAATTTGGCCTCTCCGAGTCGCACCTGAATCGAAGTGCATCAGGGACATTCGTTCTGTCCACGTTTTAGCCTCCAGCTCGCAGGTGGAGATGTTTGTCTGCGTCTCAGACTACGGTGGGCTGCAGGGCAAAGAAGAGATCCTAATTCTAGCCTTGAAAGAAGGACATTTTGTCACTCAATCAGAGAAAAAGGGTTATAAAAGGCATGTTGGTTTTCCCAGCTTCTCTGGATCTGCTGCCTGCTTGTCTTGCCTCCTCTTTTGTGCGCACTGCCGCCTCACTGCTCCTCTGCAAAGTATCAGCCTCTTTAAATCTGGGCCCAAACAAAGCTGGGTGCCCCTCTCTGTCACCACGCCAACAACTTTACTCAGTTAGCTGTTGCTTAGCAACACCAGCTAGCTCCGATGGTGTTGACCGAGGGCCCGAGGAAGAGGTGGCCCAGATGACGGCGGTCTCTCTCCGCCTCCGCCAAGTCAATGGGCTTCTGTGGTGAGCGCTGGGTGGAGAGAGAGCGTGCCAGCGGGACTTCGGGACGATGCCTTTGTAGTATGAGTGGCACCCCGTGCCTTTGCCTCTGTCTCTCTTTCCCCCCCTCATTACAGCGCACGTGAGCAGAGAATGTGACGGGACAAACGTGTCTGAGTGAAAGGAATCAGTCAGTCTTTCTGCTTGCTGGCACAAAAACTTTATCCGAGTGAACCCACCGATCATCGGGCAGAAACTCAGACCTCATGTTTCCTTTGGATTCTTTTTCACATCTGCGAGCGTTCCAGGGAAACCAAATGGAGGATGTGAGAACAGCCCATCACTTGGCTCCTTTTAGAGTATCTTATGTAATTTTACACAGCAGCACTGTCTGACACTGACATTTGCCTGGTTCCCTAAATTGTTTTATTCTTATTTAATGCTGCCATCGGATGTTCTTCTGCTTCTGCTTCTCAATCACTCATTTATTTCTTCAATCTTTAAATCATTCAAACTGATTTTTCTTCTTATGAATCCCAACAAGTATCACAATAAGCACTCTGAAAGAAATTGTCAAAAATCAAAGAAATATTTTTTTTCCTCATGAACAAATTTCACTTCATATGAGAGAAATGTAACATAAATAGCCCCGAATGTTGTGAAGGTCACAATCAACACTTCTGTCCTAATCCGAGAGATACACTTGTCATTAAAGTCATAATTTCTCCTCCAACCTACTGACAACTGATTACCGATGGGGCGACGACGCAAAAGTGACACGTGTAACTCATAAATGCACGACCCCATCTGCAGCACTTTAATAATTCACAAAGCCTGACCAGGCACTCCGACAGAATTACATGCACATGTGGTCGCTGGTCAAAATGTTAATGCTGTTTTCTGCTCATATGGAGTGGCCTCATCAATGGCATACAGCTGAACCCGCCAGTCCTAGCCAGTGGACCAAAGTTCAGCTTTTATGTAAGCACATTCATTACATAAGACTGCAGAGTCTGAGCAGCTCACAAATAATTAATGCCTAGAAGTTGAGCACTTTTTTTTTGCATCACTTCTTAGAGCCCGTTGCAAAGAAACCTGGGCCTCCCTCCTCACAGTCCCTGCAGAAAGCTCTGCCACACAAAAGGGCAACCTTAGTCTGAATGTTTATGCATCTTTATAGCTTCACTGACGCAACAAAGCAGTTTGAATCACTGGAAGGTACATCAAACAAAACACTTTTTAACATTTAAATAAATAAGGAGATAAGGGGGACTGTTTAGCATTTTTAAAATGAGGGATTTCAACAGGCTTTTTATGGATTTTCATACTTCTCCAAAATAAAAAATATATAGAGGAAGAAGAATTGAGTTAAAACCATATATCCCATAATAAATACTCTATATTGTTGGAACTATCTTAAGTCTTCCCTTCCCATAAATTTGTTAAACATTATGTTGTGTTCTTTATTCTCTCCGTGGTGACTTCTTGGAAACTGTATAAGGAGAATTAATATTCAGGCTTCAAACTTCCAAACTGAGAGCGTCAACACTGAGAGACAGAGTTACATAGACATTGTTTATATCAAGCTGAAAAGTAGGTGAAGTGCTTTGTTCATACAGGGCTTATTTTGGTTGAAAAATGCCTGCATTTCAACATCGAGACAGAAAACCTGCTCGGCTTTACTGAAACTCACTGACTGAAGAACGAGGGACAGTATTAAAAGTACACACGAGAAGCGTTGGAGACAGAACTGTCTTACCTGCCACAGAGATGATGAAGGACGCGTCCATTGCATCGATGCCCAGGTTTCTGGCTCTGGCAGACAGGTGGAAGTAGGGGATGAAGTAGGCCAGCTGGCTGAAGACCAGAGACCAAGTGTAGATGCAAAAAAATGGGTCCTTCAGCAGGGAGAAATCCAGTACTTTGGCCTTCATGACAGTCACCTCGCTCTGCACGCTGGCATGAGATCCAACAATGGTAGAGCCATTCATGCTGACATTCAGCTCTACTGAGCTGTCTGGAGAGGTGGGTTTACCCTGGCCCAGGCCATTGTGGGACTCATGGCCATTCACGCCATTTAGGACCAGTCTGGTCAGTTCAGGGTTAGCTGGTGGGGTACTGTGCTCCCCCTGCTTCTCTGTGTCCCTCTGGGAGGAAGGGGAGGACGGGTGAGAGTCTGATTTGGAAACGCCGTTGGAGAGGTGGGAGCAGCTGCTCAGGCAGCTCTTTGCATCCTTCTCCGTGGAGCTCTTCAGAGAGACAGCGGGGCTCTTTTGGATGGAAGAGGAGGTAGGATTGGAAACTGGCGGCTTCACGTTGATGGGCCGCAGAAGCATCCCGGAGGCCACAAGGTTCAGCATAAGTCCACCGAGGATCAGCATGGCCCCTACGAGGGACAAAGACTGCTCAGCACCGAAAAACGTGCCCCAATTCCTCTCCGCACTGAGAGATGAGTTTGTCCTACCTTGCCAAGCATATTGGTCCAGCAGCAGTTGAGTGAATGGAGCAAGGGCAAAGGTCAGACCCATCCCAGAGCGTCCAATCGCATACGCCGTGGCTAATCTTTTCCGGAAGTAGAGCGCTGTAACCACTGAGAAGGACTGGTAAAGTAGTGCAAAACCCAATCCTACGAAGAGTCAACAGCATGACAGTAATCAGTCAGTCTGAAGAAAGAAAGTTCTTTGAAACCAGCCGGCAACAGGAGCTTGTTTCAACTCACCAACTATCACTCCCATGCTGATGTAAAGAAAAACCACGTTGCTGGCGAAAATGCTCATGATGAAGCCTCCGCTGACCAGCACCGCTCCAGTGATGGAGGTCACCCTGGTCCCTACCTTGGCACAGGCCACAGACGCGAGGGGGGCTGCAGGTGGGGTCAAGAGAGCACGCTATCGTGAATCGGGAAGCTGAATGCAACACCGGGCAAAAAGAGCAGCAGTGACATCTACAAAATAGATGCCAAGGAGAGAATCAGCCTCCGAAGCATGAAATCGTTCCCTCATACAGACCTCCAGACAGACGCAGACTGGACATGATCGAACCGATCCAGCTGATGCTTTCTGCCGAGCCTCCAAACTCGTCCTGGAAGGCCACAAAGAAGATCCCGAAGCTTTTCAGCGTTCCCATCACCAGGACATTCACCTGTACAACGGAGACATTGAAGGCAACAAGGACACATTCAGGCAGTTGTTTCAGTGAGGTTCACATGCAGACAAAACTGAGCTCTGGGGTTCTTTTGCGGACAACATCATGACTGGTTCATTACTGGTGCTTTGTTTGTCTAAAACCTCATTTTTTCAAACATTGATTTTCTAAAGTGTTCCATTGATACTCAGAAATAATCATTCTATTGTTTCTGTTCATGTTATTTTGTAGTAGTATCATAAATAGCTGCATTAATAACAGCAGTTTTAACAGCTGTACCAGCTGTGATCACATGGACCGAAGCTTTATCCAGTGACATAACAACATATCCTTTTGAGTCTATTTGTGCTTTGCAAAAAGAGCTCATTATGCAAAATAAAATGATTGATCTGGATTTAAGTGATTGTCATCGACCACAGTAAACATACCAGAAAGCAATGCAGCACAACCATCCATCCCCACCCTCCATCTGGAGGGTCTTCATAGTGGATCTCTCTCTCCTTCTCCTTCTTTGTGCTCATGGCATCCTTCCTGAACAGGTTCATGATGGTCTGGAAACACTTTGAGACAAACACACGGGAACATTAGACATGTTTTAGCCTCATGACAGCGGTACAGAAGTAACTTGTAATCATTATGCTGCTTTATGGATCTTCCTGGAGACGGTCGTGTTGCAACAACGTGTTCAGTTACTGAGCAGTGAAAGAGTCAGAGTACAACAGCGCCTGGTTATTTCTGCTGTCTTATTACATCCGCAGCAGCAGACGGACCGTCCCAGCAGTGTTTAGACTCTATGCTGCAGAAGGAGCAGATAGTGGTTTGAGTTTATCTACAACCTCCCTGTGACAGCGAGCAGGCTGTCCTCTGCATGCTCAGCTGATGATGCTTCACCTATTCGACATCCCCCACACACATGTATGGTACATATGTAACTAATGAAGTTTGGACCGAAGCTGTTGCTACTGAAGCTTTGTGAAATGAACCTTCGCTCCTGGTTCAGAAACGACATTCACGGCTGGCTTGCATTCCAGCTGTACTGCAGTCTGACTCGCCATCCCAACAGACAGCGCGTGACCTTGAGTTACATTGTGTTTCCTTGTGCAGCTTTCCATGTAACCCCCTCCAAGGACTTGGACTTGAGTCAGCAGGTTTATAGTAAGCCTTTTTAAGGGAAATAAATTCGATACATCGAGCTTCCGCAGACCCTGCCATCAACACTACTTGAGAATCGTTTGTGATGAGGAGAACACCCCGACATGTATTATCACAAGTAAAGCAAGAAAAACGCAGTTCAAAAGGCAGCTCAAACAGCAAGCTTTCCATCCCCAAACTGTCACTCCGGAGGAGGTGTCAAGCAGGAAAAACCTGTTCACACCTGTTGTCATCAGTGAGGGGGGAGTTGGTTCAGATATTTGGAGTATTTTGACATATGTAGAGCGCAGCGTTGTTGATAAGTGTTCTGCACATGTGAAGTGTACAGTTCACTGTGAGATAAGAAAACGAAACGAGAAGGACGACTAAGTCACAGTGAGACAAAACGAGAAGGACGACGAAGTCACAGTGAGACACTGCAGCTTGTAACACACTTTTCTGCCATAACATGACCACATAATTAAATTTTGCAAGCCTCCTCAGCAGATTGCCTGCTTTTTACCTAATTGCTTAAAAAAAATGGGCTGAAGGCTGTGAACCTGTCAGAGGCGACACAGCTAAACACCTTGATTGAGCGTCTGTAAAGGAAGCACAGCAGGCCGCGTTGCCTCAGGTGCTGGAAGCAGAGCCAGCGGAGACGCCATCGTTTATCATCTCCCCGTTTGTCACCAGTCTATTGTACACCTGCACCACTCACTCAGTCTGACTGAGCCATGGAGGAGGAACCAGGACCAAACCAAACAGAGAGCACAGAGCGGATTAAAACTGGAATGAATTGGGCCAGTGTAGTGCGAGCAAAGTATTTCCCCCCCATGTGCTGTTAACACGTTGTCCTCAGAGTGTACTTGAGTGCATGTTTGTGAATGTGCTGAGAGTCTGAGGGTCGGAGCGATGCGGGATTGGAGTTCAGCACTTTGTAGTGCCGTATTAGCAACATGTTACCACATACTTCCAGCCGGCCCCTCCGACTTTCACATCCAGCAATCAGACTTTCCCACAATCATATCAGAGATGTGTTGTCACTCAAACCTACATTTCACTGCTGTTGAAGCACATTGTAAGGAGCTCTTCCAAACAAGAGCGTAACATCTGACTCATCGGGGGAACTCTGGTCTGTTCAATATGAAACTGGAGAAAGCAGCTTTGTATCTCCTTGACTCAACTCATGTACATAAAACTGCAACTTAACACATCTTCCAGCACCTCAAAGTGTCATTGATTCTTCCAAATCTAAATGAAAAACTAATCAGAGGGGGGAAAAACAAACAAAAAATGAAAACAATTGAAAGACGAGGAGTCAGACACAACGACCCCGACTCTGTTTTTTGCCTTGATTCTTCCGTCCAGTCAAAATCCAAACACAAACCCTCTCAATTCTGTCTTACAAACAAACTCATAGAGAGTGTCTTGCTTATCTCTATGTCATTTCATTCTGCACTAGCTCATGGTGTGGTGACTTGCAGGTGATTATTAGGAGGCAGGATATATATCCGTGCTGCAGTGAACACTGTTTACAAGCTGGTCCCAGTCATGAAGGTGTACTTGTGGGGCTTGCAGCATAAAGCAGCGGGGCTTTGGCCCCCGCTCAAAAAAAGATCTGCAGCTGCAGCGTTAAAAGTAAAAGTTTTACCACAAACTCTACTCAACACATTGAAGGTCAGGCGTCAGGCAGCACAGTGTACTTCCCATGAGCTCAATAAAAGAACAACTGAGCTGATCACACACAGTGAAGAAGAGGCAATGCGACCACTGTGAAAATGAAAAGTAACAACAATCGAGCTTCCATGGTGTCTGCGCAGTTGGCAGTGGCAGGGCAGCATGTTTATCTCCAAAATCCATTAAATCCATTAGTTGTTTTGCACACTATCAAAAAAAACCATGGTGTGAAACAATGACGAGTGAACTGGCACGAGGATAGAGTTCAGGTAAATCATCATCCGCTTCCATACAGACGACTCCTGCATGTACGAGCCAGACGTGTCCACACAGTCCACACTGAGTGAAACATGAGAGAAGAGCTCAGACGACCGTTCAGTCTCACACTCAGGCACCAAAGAGGTCAAGCGAGTCGCTCCCAGTCTTCAGTGCCTTGCTTGAGGACACTGACACACCGCCCTGCCAGGATGGAGAGTGAAATGATCAATTTGGCAGACCGACTGCTCTGCCAGCCGAGCCACGCTCACACCATCGAGTTTGACTTCAACAATGTGTGGATATTGTTGTACTTCTGACAGATGTTCTGATCAAACCTTTTTTTTCTTTGATGATTGTGAAGATATGAACCCAAGCAGAACTGCTGGTAAAGCATTTGAAAGTCAGAACAAATAAAGGGGGAAAAAAGACAGCTGATCATTGGAAATGAGTGTGAGTACTCTTTATTCGGGTTCAGTCACTGGTCATGTCTCGTCTCATTCTGAATAACCTCACTCCATTTCCATGTGGCAGATTCAGCTGTTTGTGTGTGAGAGCGCAGGAGTGAGGGAAGATGGAGGTACCTGATATGCTGTGTTGGTGGTTTGCCTGAAGGCACTGCAGGCGAGGAGGAAACTCAGGAGTTTTATTCTCTGAGCGTCATTCTCAGGCGGGTCGAAGGGCACTTGGAACTAGCGCATCGAGGTGAGATTTACACCTGCAACGGTGAACAGGGACACCAACCATGAATGGACCTTAGATACAAGGAGAACAATGTAGAAAATGAAAAACAGCATGTGGCAGCAGGTCCTGCTGGGACGCTCTTTTAAAGGCACTGATAGAAAAAAATTAACAACTAAGAAAGATTATTATAATGACAGTCTTTGGGAGCATCCAGACATGCAAGTGTCAAGATGCAGATTATTTATATTATTGTTATATCCTGTTATACTAGTTTAGCTCTGAATTTTTGTCGCAAATATTTGTCTAATTTCCTTGTGACACACACATTAAGCTCAAACATGCGCTCATGACCCAGTGTATTGGGAGCACTCTTGTTTTACACCTGGTAATTGTGCTGGGCAAAGGTGCCAAAATTTTCTCGCTTGCAGGCAAAAACGTCATGTACCACTTTCCTCCATCGCAGCTTTAGGAGCAGCAGATTCAAGCAGTAGATTCAAACTGGGGGTCTGGGAGCCCCCTTGAAGAGGGGAGAAGGGGGTCCAAAGCCTTTCTTAAAGGCAGTTTGGACTAGAGACAAAAATCAAGACGGCCTCATGTCCCCACTGCTGCTGCTGACTTCTGAACTCTTGCAGCCTTTTAATAAGAAACGGCCCCCCAAAAAGAAAAAAACCTTCACACCTGCAGAAAAGCTTAGAAATTCTTTGCTCTCATGAACCTGACCAACCCCGTCCTGCAAGTTTTCATTACGCTCTCTGTGCGCGTGCCACGCGACCTCTTCAAATGTGTCCTAACAGGGCAGGTGAGATTCTGTGTTTCGGTTGTCGCAGCATGAATCAACAGAGTCTACAAAAAGAGTCCCAGCAGTCATGGAAAATCTTCAGCCAGGGACCAAATGTCTGAGAGAAAAAAATCGGCACAGATGTGATTTCAAGGATCGACCCCCCCCCCCCACCCAGCTACAACTTTGGTCCGTCAATTAAAGTCCAAGTCTGGGATGAGACTGATTTTACTGCAACACAACAAAAGTTGGAGTATTGCATCCTGATAAAATGGGGTCTGGTGACACCGTAACTGCATATCCACAAAGTGTACAACAAGGCCAAAAATTGGTAAAATGATCTTTCAGCAGCCTCGCTGCTGTCAGATGGAGTCTGTGAAAAACTGTGCTTGTAGAGTATTCACAGTGACTGTAAACGACAAGAAAAGGAAAAAAAAGAGAAAAAGTTCTGCCTATATAATCATTCACAAATTAGTCCTCCATCACTTTGTTCAGATGGGAGAATTCAGGCATGTTTTAACCTGTCGCTAACCTACTTTACTGGCAGGCACTGAACAAAAACCTTTGCAGAAAAAAGACATTTTGCAAGACCAAAAAAAAAGTACAAAGTATTCACATCACAGTAACTACCAGCCACAGCCTGGGGAGCCTCCACGACTTCACTTCCAGCACTGAGGGGGAAGCCAGACGTGAGTCTTGAGGAATTGTGAGATTATGTAGTGGATGCATGTGTTTAGCTGAAGGCTTTTGGCTTAGTTGCATACACAAAACCGTATTATCGTGAGGAGTGGAGGGGGGGCAGGGTGGTCTTACCGTGGGGAGCGGAGAGCCGGTTATCTCCACTTCACAGGCCTGTTGCATTGCTGGAGAGACGGAGGAAGGTGGTGAGCAGATGCGAGGCGTCTCAGGCACAGGGACGCTGAGGGATGAGTTTCACTAAAGAGCCCATCTGGGTGACGTCCAAACAAAACTGTCTGGAAAGTTTTAAAATGTCTTAAATGCTGCTGTCTGGGACAACTTCGAAAAGTGCGCGTTTCTTTTCTTTTAAAAAACAAACAATGAAATCAAAATGAAATGTTTGGATCACTCATTTTCTCCCTTTAAATATTTAAAGTGTGAGAGGAGGTGAAGCCTGATCTTGATTCAGAAAAAGAAGCCGCAGCACCTACCTGTGATCCTCCTCAGCAGACGACTTGTTTTCCTTCGATCTGAATTAGTTGGATTTGACGCGCAATTTGGGGTTTTCTCGCTCCGGGGTTGTGCGTCCCAAGAAGGCGTGCGTGTCACTGGCGGGGGACTTCAGGACAGAGAGAGACTGCTGCGGAACCCTGTTCTGCGGGGATGACCGTGCCATAACTTTGCCTCTATGCGTGGGACCCTCTAAGCCGCATCTCGCATCTCAGCCTCAGCATCGCTGGCTATGCTCGAAGGAGCCGCAGAGAGGAAAGCCTACGTTTGGGGGGGGGGGGGGGGTCACGTGACTGAGACGTAGCAGTAAAGCTCATCCGAGCTCTCACGGGGCGGAAAGGAGGAGGAGGGGAGGGGGGGGGGGATACCTCTGCGGTCAAAACACCGAAGCCGCCGCAGATCTTTACTCAAGTCCCGACTGGAGGCTGTGCGCAGCTCCGACGCAGTGCGCGCCGCGGAAAAAGCAAGCGTGAAGCCCCCCTCCGGTCCGCTCAGTTTGGATTTAGAACTGCTTCGAAAAGCAGGATGTGATGTTGTTTGGATAAGTTACATTTGTCGCTCTGGAGGAGTCGAGCGTTTTTCATTGGGTACGAGGGAAACCCCCAAAGTCCATCCGGGCAGGAGGAGACGCGCTCCTCGCAGAAAAAGCCGTCCTGGACACGAGGACCAGTTCCCAATCAATTCAAGGTTATATATGTGGTCCCTTGTAGACCACGCTACAGCGGGGCATCATGCAGAGCCACCCCCCCACAGCAGGCTGTCCTCACCTGCCTCAGCACTAACTTCATAGCTCCATACAGTCCTGCACATGTCTTTCACTTTTATACGACAAGTCTGAGTTTAATGAGTGCAACGCTTTGAACGTTTGTTGCAAAAGTCAGAGTCACAGGAGAAAAAAACAACTTGTCACCAATGCAGTGATGTGCAGAGGAGGAAATAATGAATGTGGGACACAGAGGACAGAGCGAGAACAGGTTATTGAGGGTTGTAATTATGACATTGTTGGAGAGGAGACAACAACTCACAAGATGATCAAGACAAAACACTTTGAAACAATAGAACTGAAAGTACGATAAAGTAAACATAGGGCATTATATCAGAATAAAAACGTCGTTCACAGATTGGTGCTTTTATTTTGAAAAAGAAGGGAATCAAACAATAACGTTTTCATTTAAATATAGAAGCAGGAAAAACAGAAAAACAGCAGATCGGTGTGCGATCTCCAACCTTGGACAGAAACATCTGAATTGCGTCTACATTTGAATGGCTTCCCAATGAGACATCTCCAGGGTTCTTCAAGAGGCAATCTTGTGAACTGCCACTGTGATGGTCCCGTGACTCCTCACCAGAATGTTTCTGCAGAGCAAATCAAAGAAGAGGAACTCAGACACACATCTGACACACCATATTTGTTTAGAGGGATAAGAGGCGTCTGGAGAGACAAAGTTTAACAGACACGTTTTGAGGGAATCTCAAAGGGCCCTGACTGATAAAATTGTGTCAACGTTTTTACCTCCAGCATGGAGACAAACACACAAATAGCACGACACAGCCTAAACCCCCCTAAATGATCAAATAGTTTACCTGAGCGGTAGAAAAACTCACAACTAAAAAGTCTCAATCACTAAGTTCAGTTATTTCAATAAAGGAAGAAAACTTTAGACCAAATTTAAAATGATTGTGAACCAAAATTGTTTTGCAATCAGTGAAAGCAGCGATGACAGATTCTCCCAAAGATGCAATTAATATTTTATCGTGAAGCTTCACGTGCAGATTTGAATACAGAACATGTCAAGACCCCCGAAGACACGAACGTGAGCACAGGTGGGTCCACCTGCTGGACATCTGTGCTCCATGCGTCCCCCTCGTTGCCAACTCCACGAGCCCCCTGCGCTCCCCCTTTCCTCCCCTAAAACTTGCCGCAGGACGAGCAGGTAGCGCAGCGTCAGGGACACCCCTACGTCGCCCCCTGCAGGCTGCCCTCGCATCCCCTGCTGTTGCCTCACCGGTCTAAATTTAGACCCCACTGTCGCGTCTTCACAAATCGGGGCGTCTTTTCTTCCTCCGGCTTCTGGCTTTGAACTATTGATGTGCTGCAGCTCTCCGTGCAGTAGCAGCGCTGCCTCGCTGATGCTGATGCCACACGAACCTCGTTCGCTCCACGTGAGCCATCTGCTCGTCATGAATCACAGACACATAAACCGAGCCTCTCGGGTCAAACGAATGCTCTGCTTTTTCTTCCTTATCAAATAAGCCGAGACGTCAGGGAAGCATTGCTTTGTTTTTCCTGTATCGTCATTTAAAAAAAGCAAGTTGACAGTTGAGAGTTGTGAGACGGGTTTGGAGGGTTCGAGTGGGATGAGTTTGATCATCCCCGTTTTGGCACATTATGATGCTCCCAGATCCTCATCCAGCTGTGTGGGTTTGGTTTATTTCACCGTGGATGTCCGCCGTGTTGTCTGGTGTAATGTGGTCAAAGCTTATCTGTGTATTTTTGCTGCTGGCCTTTGTCCTGTCGACTGTGAATTATTGGATTGGACTGATCAAAGTTCCTCCTGCTTATTGTGACACTAACAGTCTCATCAGTGCTGCTGCTGTTTGAACAAATGACGGGAAGACAGACCGTCTTCCTCCATGTCATCAGCTCAAACTGAGGGTCTGGTAACATCGTGGGAGGTGTCTGAATGTGGCTGTGCCACCAGGTATCACAATGTGAGATTGTGGTCCTAAACACTGGAGGAAGAGTTCATCTGATTTGTTCCCATCATCAAACCAGACGAAATCAAACTTTGACAAAAAAGGAAGATTGATTTAAAAGAAATTAGTTGTTTCATTGTTGATTCTAAATGCTTGGTTTCGCTGTTAACCTGCTATTTAAAAACAAAAATCCCCATGATCTCCCAAACCTACACATCAGACAATGTTTGGTGGATTCCTACAGGTGGCAGCAAAGTCACAAATGAAACTATAGAGCCTTGAGCTCAGTCAGAGATGCCAACAGATGCCACACCACCACTGATCTTGGATCAGACTCACTGGCGTCCTCTAGTGTAATTGATGCTCACTCACTCACACACACACACACACACACACACACACACACACACACACAAATCAATCAAAAAACCCCACAGAGATCACTTGAAGCCACCTAGATGACCAGAGAGGACTCGAGTCGGTCGAGCAGTGAAGACCAAGGTGGGAACGGGTGCTCACCCCGACTCAGACTCCAGACACACGGTTGGCGCATCGGTCGGGTCTCTGGTGAGAGCTGCCGCTTGTTTGGCCAAAACGGACACGACACCGCCATGCTCATCAGACAAGGACCCCCGACCTGCAGAGAGACAGCGCAGCATGTTGAGGTGCGAGATAGTTGAAACAAAGTTGAAACAAAGGAACGTTTTGAAAGAATTTCTGTTTAACTTTAGTGCAGACAAACGATAGTACATTATGGGGACAAAGCCTGTGTTTCATTTTCACCCACAGCAAGAGAAACAGCAGGAACCACAAGTGAAAACATCTAACAAACTTGTACACGAGGCTGCAATGTGGTGTGAACGTCATCCTCATTACAGAGTGAGAAGACACCCAAGAACTTCATGTCCACGAGTTCGCTGTCAGGTCACATGTGCCTGTACATGTTTTTATGAGATGTTGCTGAAAGGAAGTAAAATATACAGTAACAAAGATGCTAACTACGATGTGACAAAGATATTTAACAGCATTATTTTCACAAAATAAAGGAAGGTTTCTGCTCTGGAATAGCAGAAAATATGACAGTTTGAATTTGACCATCAGAGGTTGAAATCAAATCTTCACAGGTGTGGTTGAAGTCTGCGTCTCGGCTTTAGGCTGTAAACCAGCCAGACATAAGAAAAGTAATGATTAAATTAGAAAAATGTGTGAAATAACAGTTTTATTGGCACTGCTGTTGAAGTTTGGGTAAAGCATGTTTGTATTAAAGAAGTCAGAAAAGCTCCTGAGCTCATAAAGCGAAAAACAAGTCGGTGGATTGACAGGTTTTATTTTCTTCTTTTCTGGGGGAGGTTTTGGTTAAAGGTCGCTTCGTATCGCATAAGGTGGAGACAGGAAAGAAAAGAGTCTGTTCTTACAGCCCAAGTTGTGTCCTTGTTGATCCGTGCAGAGCACACCAACCACAGCCGGGTTCTTCATGCTGCCACAAACACGAAAAAAGTCGTTTTTAGCGGCACAAAGCGGGAGATACGAAATCCTCACCAGGTTGACTCGGACTCACGTATCATCGAGATGCTGTTCCAGGGTCGCCTCCATCACTCACAGGGGGCACGAGCCAAGGTTCACTCTTTGGGAGTCTGTTGTGGTCTACCTGCTCGACGCTTCCGCAACTAATCAGCTGACCGGCAGGCGCGCGACGGAACCCAGAGAGGGACAAACAGCACAAAGCGCGTTAAGGCGCTGTAAGACCGTATGAAAAATAACTTAATATAATGAAGTACAGTATGTAACTTGTTTACGAAACAAATTAATTATAGATAGATAGATAGATAGATAGATAGATAGATAGATAGATAGATAGATAGATAGATAGATAGATAGATAGATAGAAGCAGAAATATGATTCCTTCTTGAGATTTGATCTCTGCCTACTGTAATAAGCATTTGATCCATGAGTTTAATATATAACGGAGCCGCTCTTTCATTTGTTTGTGTGGCTGCTGTCGTTCACTGGGAGCTAATCAGCTTTTTAAATTTTTTTTAAAAAAATTTAAATTTCATTTTGTAATGAAACTCTGCGGCTTCATCTGTCAGCACTGCTCTGTCCTTCACTTCATCCCATCACCTGTGAAAAATAGATATTCATATACATGTTCGCATTGATGCAATTGTTGGCGCCCACTTCTTCTAATGAAAATATGAACTCTATTGATAATCCAGTTCCAGCTGCTGGTCATGGATTGGACAAGCAGACACATCCAAAAGACACATGGTGGTTTTTTTTAAAAAGAGCCTTCAGTTTTCCAGATCTTTGAAATGTTTAGATAACTGTCCTCTCACCTTTCAAGTGTATAGGTGGAAACTCACGTTTCATCATCTTTGAAAATATTTTAAATTCACGGGATTTCTAACATCCACAGCTTTAAAACCAGAGCCATCCCACACTAATGATGTTTAGTGGCAGGCCAGCAGATGTAGTAAAGATTCATCACATGGTTGCTCATTATTTTCTACTTTGGAGATTTCAAGGGGCTGTAAGGGTGCAGGTTTGAAGCCTTCCACTGTAATAACGCAGACAGTACTGGAGGATAATTGCACCACATGGGGACCATCAAAGCTGTGTTACGTCTCATTGGTCATCATTCTTCAGTGCTCCTCGCTTTGCTGAAGAATTCAGTTTTGAAATGCTCCCACTTTTTCTTTTTCATTTGCAACCTTTAATGAAACAGTCCCATATTTCCATGGACATTTAGCTTGCTATAACAGTAATTGCAAAAGAATAATGTGACCATAATTAACTGAAAAAATCCACCCAGCACTTTATGTAGCATTCACCAATGTCACTAACCTCAATATAAAATGTGGTGTTAATAAAGTGAATTTATTGTGGGGTCTTTGTGTCTTGTAGCCACTTGCTGATGGATTTTGTTCAATGTTTTCTTCAAAAGTTATCTTGAGGCCTGTGGGTTCAACTTGCCGCATGATTTCTGCTGCCTGCTCCAGGACTGTGAGGCTTCACTGCTCTTGCTGACGGGGCAGAAAACGGCTGAACGTAATTATGTGGCTGCTGCATCGGAGGAATCCATCACCTGCGCAGCAGCAGGGTAATGTCCTGCTGACTAACCCGGGGGCTTCTCTGCCCCTCCTCTCCTCTAATTCTTCTATCTTTGCCTCTCCTCCTTCCTTGGTCATATTTCTCCCCCCCGGCTTAAATCACAGCCAGCCCACCTTCACTGACAGCCAGCTGCTCGTAACTGTCCGAGCATACACGCAGGCAAACAGGCACCCGAGTGCACATTTGTGCTCGCAGAGTGATTTATGACATCCTCTTTGTGTGATACACTCTGTCATGTTCAGGCTTCAAACATGCAAATAGTCTTCACTCTGCCATGAATACCAGATTGTATTATTTGCCATCTTACAGCCATGGTGTTTTTGCAGATGAGCCGGACCTCAAACAGAGGCCTGGTTGAGAGTCTGTCACACTGTGTAATGGTCTCCAAATTTCAGAGAATCAGGCCTCGTTATTCCTGTTCTGGCGTCCATTTATTGACAATATTCCCTAACAAGCAGTCCCATCAAGGAGCAGAAGGAGCATGTCACCAGATCAGCTACAGTTTTTGTTCATTTGCAGAAAAAAATGTCAGTTTTCCTCCTTCAATAGTGAGATTTTAATACATGACAGCTAAACTCTCTTACAGAGTGATGTAACTTCTATGTCTTACCCAGGAGTGACTATTCAGTCACATCTGGCTGAGGGAGATGACAGATGATGGCATCATGTCTCCGAGACCTCATAATAATAAATGAGGGGCATCATTTAGCTGAGCGGTACCCAGACGGATGAGTCAGTCTGTGGTCATTTCACTAAACACATTACACGCCTTTGATGTTCATTTGTTTTGTTACGTCAGCTGTTTGTCAGCTTCCAACTGACAAACAACTCCGAGCTTCACGGCACCTGTGCCCTTTTTCTCCCGAAGAAGTGTCGCATTTCTTTCAGTTCATATGAATACCATCACACATTGTTGTTTTTGTCTCACTTGAGTCATGGGAACTATGTGAGGCTCTGCCTGATGGAGACGTAAAATCAAACACGGTCGTACAGGCAAGAAATTAAATGTAGAGAGGAGCCCAGCGAGCATCCATCAGCCGTCATCTGAGTGACCATGATGACGAAGCTTCTGAGCGAGCAGGCAGGGAGGGTGTTGGGAGGTTTCAGACTGGGGGAGAGGGGGAAGGAGGGGAGAGTTGGGTGGGGGTCGCAGGTGGGAAGAGAGAAAGAGAGAGAGGGAGGGAGAGAGAGAGTGGCTCCCCTCTCTCAGGAGTTTGAGCAGAGTGACTGAGGACGCAGGGATCCAGTGCGAGCGGGACTGGAGAGCGGCTTCCCAGGTTGTCCCGTGTCTGAGAGTGTAGAGAGACCAGTTCTCCTGTTGCTGTCATGAGCTTCAGGGTGGTGCTGCTGTCCTTCCTGCTGCTGTCTCTAAGCTTGTCAAGAGGAGCTGTCATCACCGGGGTGAGTGTCAAGAATCTGACTCTAAACAAATGTCATGTTCTCTCCCTGGGTTTGACTTTATTTTATTGGGGAAAAATCGTTGAAAAAAAGTTCTGTAATATTCAATATTATTAAGTAAATTTGCTGATTACTTAGTCGGATTTTTCTCAGCCTTTAAATGAAATTGAGATTGTAAAAGGCAATAAGAAGCGTCTGAGCTGAAGATGAGATTCCCACTGTAGATTTGTATTTACCTGATGTCACAAAACCAAAAGATTTTTTATGAAACAGAGAAAAAAAGGTAATCAGAATGAACAACTGTTATGCTTTTATGAAAATAGTTTAAGGAAATGATTAGATTGTGATAACCTGTTTCAAATTAAATACATGCAACCATAATTTTAGGTGTCAATCGAACAAACTTCCATGTTTCTTTTCATGAAAAGTTTTCTTTTTCTGTGGTTTGGCTAAGGACATCCTTTTTTTTTTTTTTTTGGGAAACAAATCATCATTTAAATATGCAAAAAAAGAAACGAAATGACAGAAGCTGAGCGTGTTGCTTTACTAATGATATTGGAAGATCTAATTACAAATGAGCAGCAAGGGACCACATCCACCTCCGCTTCAGATCCACTGGAAAATCCAGGGGAAATTATCTCAGTCCCCTGATTGGTATTCCTTTCTAAATAGATTAGAGGAACGACAGGCAATGAATAAAATGTCCTGAGAAAATATCTCTGTAATTTAATCGCTAATAATTTGATAGCTTCAAACATGAATATTCCAAAGATAAACAGCAGCGAAACGCAAACTGAAGGTTTTCAGTGGAATCAAACAGATGAATGTTTCTTTCGTCTCCTTCCTGTGCTGTCCGTGGACATGCAACCTGTCCTTTGTCCATCTGTCCTGCAGGCCTGTGAGCGAGATGTGCAGTGTGGTTTTGGTATCTGCTGTGCCGTCAGCCTATGGCTGAGGGGTCTGAGGATGTGCGTCCCACGAGGTGAGGAGGGAGAGGAATGTCACCCCTTCAGCCACAAGGTGGGAAGAAATGTCACGTCTGTCCGGCACACACAGCCACACTCGCTCTTCTCTAGTTCTCTAGTTGTTGTTGTTTTAGTAAATCAGATTGTTTCAAGTGCTGGCAGGTTTTTGCAATAGTTGCTGATAACTGCAGAGCTTATTGATCTCCTGCCGCGTGAACGAGGCGATCCAAGCCATTAATCTCTTATCTGGACAAGGCGACAATAAGTCCTGCTAACGCCACATCCATCTTTGGAATTCAGACGTTTAAAGAGGAGCTTTTTGGAACCTGCAGCTCTGCTTGTCACTTGAAGAAGGATTTAAAGTGTCAGATTAACTCCTTACCTCCACCACCACCACCACCACCACCACCATCTCTCTCCTCCTGTTTGTCCACTCTCAGGTGCCCTATCCAGGGAAAAGGCAGCACCACACTTGTCCCTGCTTGCCCCACTTGGTGTGCACCAGGTACTCCAACAGCAAGTATCGATGCACTGATGACTTCAAAAACATGGACTTCTAACACCACCCCCCCCCCCCACCCCCCAGACACTCTGCTGAGGAGAGAGATCAGAGAGGAGACTCACACAGGCTGTGGACCAAAATCATTTAGACTGACTGTAGTTTTTTTTTTTGTGTACTCTATGCACTGAAACACCTGTAATTATGCCATTCCATACGAGGGCAAGCAACTCAAACAAAGATGCTAAGACAGTTTACTTTGCTAACAAGAGTCACAGCAAACATGAGGCACTGTCTGAATGACAAACCCAGTCTAACCAGGGATGCTTCATGTGAACCATTCAAACATCTTTTCTCTTAACATGTTTTTGTTTTATTTCTCAATATGTGTATACAAGTATTATTGTCAATAAACCTATAATATCATTTTCACTTGCTCTGTGAAGTCTTTCCAATTTCCACTGCAAGTGTAAACTTCACCAAAGTCAAAAATATGAATCCTTCCTCGAATCTGCCAGGCGAACTGTCAATAATACACTGAATAACTCTCTCAAGAAAGTCACAGGGAGGTGGTCTCAGCACTGAGAGAGCAAACGTCACACCGTGAGAGAGACAGAGAGAGAGAGAGTGTGTGTGTGTGGGGGGGTGACCCTCCATGGTGAACCTTTGCAGAAAACGTGGCTCTGACTGGAAACCTGTGAAATACCAAGAAATAAAACTCACGCTGGAGGGTCTCTGAACTTGTTCTCCTCGTGAGTTTCAGGAACTCCACACAACATTCAGACCAGGCCTGCTTTCACCTTCGCCCTCAGTGGAAACGCCTTCATGGACCCTGCGGCTGCTTCTTCTCCATAGTTGGCTCGACCTTCCTGAATCAAGGAAACAAATTCAAACTGAACTTTCAAGACAACACATTCTACATTATTGTTGTTCCTGTGGCTGCAGCAGAGTTTTGTTTACCTTGAAGGTTTGAGGAAGGACTATGGCCAGATGTCTTCATCAAGGAGTAACATCTGTATTTCCATGGTGTCAGTAATGGCCTTGACCATGTCAGTACGTTGTTCTAGTGGTAATTCAAAAAGAAAGCTTTCAGAAAGATGCAGATGTTGTTCACTGCCTTAATAACAACTCTGGATTCAGCTAATTGTTACTTCTTTCAGTGTGAGTGAGTTTTACTTTGCACATTATCAACTCACATCAGCAACTAGTCAGTTTTAGCGTCAGCCTAAAATGTCACAGGAAAAAGAATCGGCTCTCTCGGCTCATTCATTCACTCTCGGGACAAATTTGACCTTCCACAAAACATCAGAAATATAAAAATATGAAAAAAAGAAACATGAGCAGCCTCTTTGTGAAAAGGAGGAACAGTGTGAGGAGCATATCGAGCGGGTCGCACAATAATGGGCGAGGTTGTCGCTGATGTTCTCTGTGAGAAACTGATAAGACAAACATTGATACGACAAAGGACAATCTGATGGCAGGAAGTGGCAACGCTGCTGCTTCTTTCAACCTGTGAACAAGTTGAGTTGGAGTCTGAAACCTGCAGGAAGATGAACTCAGCATGTCACAAAAACGGGGTTTAATTCTTTATTGTTGTAACATAAAACAACTTTTCTTATGAAATACAAAAAAACTTGAGCACATAATGAATCCATAATGAGGTATTTCAGTATCACCCCCCCCCCCCATTAAAAAATACAACCCAGGAGGTCAGAAGATAAAATACAATCAAAGCAGGAACTTTGCCGCAGTGGCCAAATATGGTTTTGCCTGAAACACTGATTCAAACATTCAGTCTAATGGATTTAAGATCATTGTGAAGGTTTCCTTTTGAAATCTGACACTTGAAGTTATCGGTGAATTGCCAGCGTGGAGTACTCCACCATCCCAGCATGCTCTGCGACAGGCGCTCCTGTCGGTCCACTGTGCGTTGTCATGTTTGCATAAACCTCCTCTGGCTTTTGATGAACCCTGAAGTCCACTGTTGTGTAGACGATGCCACTCAGTTCCTGTGGGAGACAAACATTTATTTATTGCAGCGCACCCATACAGATTTTCCTGTGAATGGAGTCCTGTGACTGTTATACACTCATTTTTCTCGTCTGGCCAACTTGAAGTCACGCTGGGCACTTTGAGGCCCCCTGATCAAAAACTTGGACATTTGTGGAGGAAGTTTAAGGCCTCTCAGCGAAGCTGACCATGAGTCACAGACAAACTGCTTCCCTGTAGTTTGCTTCTTTTTTAGCCTACCGGAGCTTCTTGCTTTGGTGACTCAGATGGATGTTTTCCATGTTTGTCTGTAGAACAAAACAAAACTTGTTAGTAATCCTGAAAAAAAAGAAAGAAAAGGGAACAATACATTTCTGCTCCAAAAACTGGCAAACAAGCAGATACAGTATTTGTGATGATGCGTTTCAGGAAACTGCTCACCTAACTGTTTCTGTTTGGCTTTGACTCTGCAGCACACAGCACTGATCACAGAAGTGATGAAAATCATCAGCGTGATCGACACAATGACGGCGAGCGGCAGACTGAACCTCCAGGGAGCCCTGGACCAGATAACAGGACATAAAAGTCAGACTAAGCTTGGACAACCTTCATGTCAGGCTGCAGCAGGAGGGAGGGAGGGAGGGAGGGAGTGAGTGAGTGAGTGAGTACCCGGTGCCGTCGCTGCGGTCCTGTTCCAGCGCTGGCCCTGTAAGATCCGGGGGGGCAGTGGGGCTGCTGGGGGCCGTGACAGCAGGTGCTGTCAGTGAAGGGTGAAGTTGGCTGTGAGGAAGTGATGATTCTGTGAAAGGGCACAATGTCAAAGGCAAGCCAACGTTTATCCATTGAACTATTCTAAAAAGCGGATGTTCATACTTTGTATCGTTAAATTATTTTAAACTCAACATCATGCTGCATGAAACAGTAAGAGTTCCTACTCACCAAACACCTCCACATAAAAGTCTTTATAGATGGGGGTCTGGGCCCCCAGCACAGCACATCTGTAGTAGCCGCCATCGATGAATCGCACATTTGATATTTTGAATTCCACCCAGCCATCTCTCTCCGCCTTGGTCACGCGGCCTCTCAGTAAGTCACAGGTGAATCCTGCGCTGTCCAGCAGCTTGTAACAGCCACCTGGATACAGCTTGCAGCACGACTTGTTGTAGCCGTTGTAGAAGGGCGGGAAGGGCAGCTGCAGCAAGATCTGCTCAAACTCCTCCGTCCTCTGCTGCCCTCTCAGACGCGACACATCTGGAACAGAGACAGTTCAGCGACGCATGCAGCGGGAAACAGACAATCGGACAAAAGGCGAGTGAAACTTTACCACCGTACCCAAGGAAAGGAGGAAGAGAAGGAATAACTTCATTTCTATGGGATGCTCGGTGAGTCTCTGCACTTCTTGGGTTTTCCCACATTTAAGGAGCAGAAGCTCCTCCTCAGAGGACAGAAGAGGAAGTCGTCCGACTTCAGCTGGAGGCCTCGCCAAGTGTCCTTCCTCACGAGGCTGCCAAAATGATCACAGCGTCGTTGCAACATCTTAACTTCTAGTTGTTTCCTGATTTCACTGTATTTTCATGGGGAAGAATGCCTGTTCTACAACTAACCCAAGTATGACACTACTAAGGGTTTTAACTTACCTTTGTATTGAGTGTCCACAAAACTCATGAAAAACTGGTTTGATCCAGGTTCTGTCTGATTGTGCAGCAACAACTTGATCTCCACACCAACTCAAATGACTACAAATCTGCACCCACTGATGTCATGTGTTTAAATGGCTTTGTTTTATTGTGTCTGCTGCATAGAATCCAATAGTATTGTCGATTATATGCCACAACAATCAGGAAAGCATAAAAATCTATGGACACAGTAAAGAATATAAACATGTATACATGATTTATTTGGTGTCGACTTGCAGCTTATTTTACGTAGTATCCACCCGATCAAAACGACTCCTTGTTCACGATAGAGAAACAGAACGCAAAAAGTATGTACAAGATAATTAAACAATGTTGTAAGTTCAACAATAACATTAATACAGATCGAAAATAAACGCTCCCTTTTTTCCCCCCCACTCAATTGAAAAACTAAACCGCTTGTTCAGACACATCTAAAACCACTCCCACCATGGAGACTCTCTCCTCTCCTCTTCTCAAACATTGTCTTGCAAATCGAAGCATTTGAGGCACATAAAACATTGACCAGCTCCAGCCGTCACAGGACAAATCTACCTTTGCTCGGATTAACCCCTAAATGTTCAGTCTCTATGATAAACGTCAGAAGCGATGAGTGCAAGAGTTTGGATTTACAAAAAGCAGTTGATCTTGAAGAGTGCAGCCGCCGCGGGCAGGTGGAGCTTTACAGGATATAAGGCCCAAGTTCACAGCCAGCTGAATGCATAAATAAGTTGAGGTTGCTCTGCTGTCAGATAATAGTGGTTTTTATTGGTCCTGCCCAGCGCCCGTTTTCATGGCTATTCATTGGTGAACGCGATGACATCGTACTGGATCCCCTGCTGCTGCAGCTGCTCCAGCTGCTCGGGCGTGGCTTCAGCATAGACCATCTGAGTCTGTGCTATGGCCGCATCGGCGACAGCTGCAAGTACAAACATTGTCCCTTTAGTCTCTTGTTTACATGTAGCATTACCAAACAGGAGTTACACATGCGATGCAACAACATAACGAGTGGTTACAATCGAACATCATCTGTCTTATTGCAAGAAACACAGCAGTGGTGGGTAGTACCTCTGAATCAGTACACAATAGTCGTACAGGCAGTGGAAGGTTTCTTCTGTAACAAGTGCAGATACTTGGGGGAAAAAAAAAAAGGCCAACCTGTGACAGCAGAGTGAGCAACGGCCTCCAGATCCTCAGGATTCACGATCTGCTGCTCTGTGACAGGCAGGTACTGGATCTGACCGTCTTGACTCACAGCAATCTGAGCAAAAACAGACCAGCGGAGGGAAAAAAAAACGTGTGGCACAAAGCTTTTGAAAGAACAATGACACAACGCCGGAGACACTGAGGGTTATCTGCCTCACCTGCTGCTCCTGCAGGAAGGTTCTGTCGTGCTCGTACTGGATGATCTGCCCATCTGCCATCTGAGTGATGCAGCAAACAGTCAGACTCCTCAAAGATAGAAATGAAAACTTCGGAGAAAAAAGATAAAAATCGGACCTGTATGTGGTTGCCGTCGGCTACCACGACGTACTGCTGAGGAATTATGTGTTGCACCCCGTCCTGCGAGATGATATACTGGACCTGAAGAAGAAAGCAAGATTTAATTTAAAGTTTTAAACACGCGCATCGATAAGATTAATGCACAATCTGATGGAATCAGACCTTAAACAGACCCTGCACAGCAACTTTGTGTTGCTTCTGTATAAAGAATGTTTAGAAATGTCCACCTTTATTGTTCGATTTGTTGAATCTTAAAAAAAACACAGTGGCGGCTCCCACCTCAGCTAACTGGTTTTCTCCCGTCATCAGGTGCTGAACAGTCTGGCCATCAACTGTGGTGATCTGCTGGATGTACGTCCCTTCCTCCTAATGCACACAGAATGAAGAGGTTAGAACTACATAGCATTTTGAAGTACAGATGCAGGAGTATAAAAGCAGGTACCTGGTCAGACAGAGCTTGCTCTTGAGATACGATGATGTGATCCTGACCGAGCGCCTTCAGCCGCTCTGGTGTGATCACCGTCTGTGTCTGCAGAGCTGCTGCACACAAAGCAAATCCTTCACTCTTATGTGTTAAAAGCAGTTTTGCTTCTGTAACTTTCCTCAAATATATATATGAACATGTTGCATATTTTGTGCAGTGCTGTGTCTCTTACACTGCAGAGGAGCAGCTGCCTCCTCGTCACTGCTGACCACAACCGCCTGGTGCGATGAGGAGTTTCGGCTCTTACGAGGAGGCTGATCCTGGTTGTGGAGACGATCCATGTGGAACTTCAAATGGCCGTTACGGTTAAACCTGAGATGATAACCAAAAGGGAAGATGCTGACGGCTCCTAGAAATACAAGCGTGGAAACAACCATGCAGGTCCCACCGTGCTCTCACCTCTGCCCACAAAGTCTGCAAGAAAACGGCTTCTCATTGGTGTGCGTCATCATGTGTCTGCGGAGGTCCTTCTTGTTCTTCGAGGCAAAGCTGCAACTCGGGCACTTGTGAGGACGCAGGTAGGAATGCAGTTCCATGTGAGACTGAATAAAAGACACATCAACAACAGTCAGTGGCAGAAACAGGATTGACAGAAACATCTGTGACGAGACTTGTGGAGGAGTAAATGTTTGAAAAGCTTTGGATGGTTTGTCGGAGTCGCATCATTCTGAGGGACCCACTTTGACTTCGGCCCACAAGGTGGAGGTGAAATCACAGTCGGGACACTTGAAGGTGTTGGCATCCAAGTGCGCCTTCTTGTGGTTCTCCATGTCGGAGCGTCCGTGGAAGGACTCCATGCAGATTCTGCAGGAGAACCTCTTGGAGCCGTTGCTGGGGGAGCTCACTGCCGACTTGGAGGCCGAAGCTTCGCTGCTCAGCTGAAAGGCACAACCGTCTGTCAGGGAGACACCAGCGTACAAGATAGCATCCAGACAGAACGCCTCAGGTGACGGATAGCTACCTCCACTTGTTGCAACACACCGTCGGGCAGCGCTGAGGTAACAAAGTACTTTTCATTTTTCAAACCGTCTGACCCAGTTACTTCTGTGGCCTGGGAGGGGCTGCTGACATCCTTACTGCAAAGACAAGACAAATCGGAGAGAATCAAGATATCAATTGCAAATATTTTTATCCAAATAAATGTCTGAATGACTTTAACCGGACTGAATATGGTGTGTTTTCCTACCTATATTCAGGGCCGTGGATTTCTTCTGCAGTCGTCTGCTCCACCGCACTGAACTCTCCTCTTCCTCCCTCAAAGGCTTCAATAGCGATGTGTGTCAGCTCTCCAGTTTCAGAGCTGGCTGCCTCGTAGGCCTCCCGCAGCACCGTCTCCCCGGTCTCAGACACGTGGAAAGTCACAATCTTCTGCGTCTGGCCTGATGACGTGCTCACCGCACTCCACGTCGCCTTTTCGGATTCTTTTCCTTCAGACTTGAGAACGGCAACCTGAAGAGTGCAAAATGGGAAATGTTCACAGAAGCCGTTTAAATCCGAAACAAGATACCTTCCTTATGAGACCCAACGTACCTGCAAGGAGTTGCCAACTAACTCCCGGGCGTTGCTCATATTAAGAAGCAGGTCCAGGGCGTTTTGAGCAGACAGATCACCAGACTCGCCTGAGGACCAGAGGAGTTGAAGTCAGCCTCCAATATAACCTCGTAAATGCGACCCTTTCTCAAAGAGATCCTGCCTGACCTTGCTCATAGATGATGGTTGTGTTTCCCAAAGCGTCCTGGGACACTGACGCATTTCCAATGCCATGCATTGCTTGTAGTGTTGCAGAATCAACAGCGACCTGATCGAGAAAAAAACACACACGGGGTTAGAGCACACAACCGTCGCAGGCATCAACAGGAGGGAGAAAATCCAGTCACTCCTGGTGACCTACAATAGTGTTCTGGTATTCTGTGGTTTCATCATGTTGCTGTTTGAGTTCCTCGATCTGCTGCAGCGTGAAGAAGGGTCGGCGCCGTTTCTTGGTGGGCTCTTCAGGGTGAGCCATGGACCATTCATCAAATGCCTCAGGATGGCGACACTGCACGTGAAGACGCAGGTTCTTCCTGTGCTTGGTCGTGAAGTGGCACATCTCACAGGAGAAAGGCTTCTCTCCTGCAGAGGTTCACCACGATCCTCAGAATTTGCAAGCGGTCGATATAAAAACATTTTTAACGACACAATGAAAAAACAACTTACTGCACTGACCTGTGTGTTTGATGGCTAAATGGGAGACAAGGAAATCCTCCTTTGAAGTCGAATATTTACAGTAGTCGCACTTGAAGGGCCGGTCGTTGGTGTGAGACAGCTGGTGGTTGAGCAGCAGCTTCTTGTCGTCACACGTATAGTCGCAAAACTCGCATTTGAATCTGTTGCAGACACAACAAGGAATCATTGCTTTGGTAAATTTAATGACGTGAACATTTCAAATTGATTTGCCTCAATAAAACCAAATATGGTTAAAAACCAGAAACAAGGTGGGATAAAGGTGATTGGTACTAACTTGTCTCCAAGACTTTGGATGTGGGTCAGTAGGTGCATCTTGAACGTGTAGCGCTTCTTGAAAGATTTACCACACTGCAAAGAAACATTATTTTTATGGAATCATCAGTGAGATAAAGATGGCAGTAAATCCACTGTCTAATCCAAGTCAAAAACATTGTGAGCTTTGTGGCTTTTTCTTAAATAGTCCTTCAAATATATCAAATTTAATGCGGGACTTTTTCTGCAGCTTGATGGAATTAAATGTGCTTAACAGAACATTGAAAGTGATAAAATGATAAAACAAGGAAGAAAACTTAATAGAAGGGACAAAAACAGGCAAAAATTACATTTGGAAGAAGACAAATATTCCAATATATACTGAATAAAAAGTGTTTTTAAACTTATTTTAAAAATTAAAATTGCCCTGCAATGACTTTTTTCTGACCTTATCACACATGTGTGGCTTTTCTGAACTGTGTGTCTTCATGTGCTGAGTCAGCCTCTTCTGCAGAGGATAAACCTTGTGGCACACGGGGCAAGGAAACTCCAACACCTTTGGCACCTGCAACGATCACAGTAGCCGTTATGATGCATATTCACATGCTTGCTTGTCTTTGAGGTATTTAGGGAGGGCCTCAGAGCATCCCACAGCTCAGATCTTACCGTCTCAGTTTTCTTTTTCCTGTAAGACCAAAACAAAACCAGTCATGATAACGTCCAATCAATGTGCAGCTTTATGGATGTTGCGAGGTGCTTGAGGGACTGACTTCATTTTGTTGTGGACAGCCGAGTGACGAATGACATCTTTCTTGTAAACACTCGAGTAATCACACTTCTCACACTTGAACGGCTTGTTGCCTTCATGGTTGAACATGTGCTCCTGGAAAAACAGACGACCCAGGATTTGTTAGGACACACATTTGTAAACGCAGCCATGAATGAACGCTGTGACGTGGCTGACCTTGAGCGAGGACCAGCGCTTGCAGTGGTAGTTGCACTGCAGGCACTTGAAGAGCTCGGGGTCGTTGCCCTCGTGGGATTCCACGTGGAAGCGCAAATCCTCTTGCGTGAGGAAGCGTGAGCCACAGATCCAACAGTTGTGAGGCCTCAGGAGGGGTTTCAGGGATTTATAATACCGGCTGGAAGAGAAAGACAAGAGAGAAAAATCGAAAAGCTTTTTTTTTTTTTTTTTTTAAACGTACATTCAATCACTAAACGAAGGCTTGACACTTACTTTCGATTTATATACTTTTTGTATTTCTTGCGGAGGAAGCGCTTCGATGGTCGGCCACGTTTCCTTGGATAGAACTCCTCCTCTGGGGGCATGTTGGACGAAGGGTCTTTGTTCTCAGAGTCCGATTGGCTTATTGCCGCGTCAGCTGTGTCGCCATCAGTCACCGTGCTCGATTCACTGCCCAAGCCTGAGGAACTGGCCTCTTCAGACGCACCAGCATCTGGAGCCCCAGACTTCTTAGCAACACCTTCCGCCTCTGTGAGGAACCGATAAAAGAAAACAATGTAGTCAGAGATCTGAAGTTGAGCTGGCAGCTTTCCTGTAGCGTAACAGGCACTTTTTGGTATTTCTTGGTCACCTTTGTTGGCGTTTCCTTCATCTAAAGTGCAGTACTTCCTCGGACGGCCGACCTTGCGTCGCGGACGCCCCTGAGAGGAGGAGGAGGAGATGGGAGTGGTGGGCTTTTTCATAACAGCAGGTGGCCTCCCAGAGCCCTCCTCATCAACTGGATTGTAGTCACTGTCTTCTGCAGGCAATCAGAGCGAAACAGAAATCAAAATCTGTGCTTGTAAACCAGGAAGATCATTCAGTTGTGTTACGAACTGACCTTCAGGATCATCGATGGCACCAGCATCCACGATGCCGTCCTCCTCTTCTGCTTGCTGGGGCTCCTCAGCCTTCGCTTTCCCAGCCTTCCTCTCAGCCGCTTCTTCTCTCGCTGCCTTTTGTCGGGCCAATGTCTCACTTTTTGGAGGTCGGCCTCGTTTACGCTTTTGTGGAGTTTTCCCTAAAATGAAACAAAGTGCAGGAATAAAAGACTGAAACCACTGATTCAATCTGATGGAACATTTGCAATACATTTTTCAGGTGGCTGACCTGCAGATTTGAAGTGTTTGTCTCTCATGTGGTTGATGAGCGTGTCTTTGGAGGCACTCTTGTACGGACACATCCGACACTTGAACTGCTGCACAATCACAACTTCCATCATCTCCTCCAGCTCAGCCAGGTTTGGGGGCCGGTCTCCGGAGCCTTCTGCCACCGTGGAGGTCTCCATGTCCCCGACCACCTCCACCTCATTCTGGGATCCCTGAGGCTCCTCTTGGCTTTGCGAGCACTGCTGCACCAGATCCGGCTCTGGGTTGGAAATATAGGTCCCGCTGCTACTGATGTAGGGTCCAGGTTGGCTCTCGCTGCACTCCAGCGCCTCAGGAAGTGCACCTGAACCAACCGTGTCTGCCAGAGGGTGGTCTGACGACAAGCTGTCGTCAGCATAGAGAGAGGCCTCGGGGCCGTTGCTGTTTTCCATGTACAGCGAGTGCTGGGGCTGCTGCTGCGAGTGCTGCGGCTGATCCGGATCCTGGTTCTGCTCATCGTCTTCATCATCATCATCTCCCGCTTGATACCGAGAGCAGCCGGGCTGCTCGGAGTCTGCAGCCACCACACAGTCTCCACCGTACTCTGCTGCGTACTGCCGACTCGACTGGGTCCGGTGGTCGGCACTGCTGTCGATGTAGCTGCGCGAATGGTGCGGCTGCTCACCCTCACTCACTGCACACTCCAGGTAGCCGGCGCTGCACTCCACCACATAGTGACTTCTGCTGGTGGGGTTGGAGTCGGCCCCGCTGCACTCCACGTAACCAGGCAGGTCCTGGTCACCGTTGTTCCTGCTGTAGGTGGGGAAGCCCGCCTGCGAGCGCGTCTGGTCGGGCTCAGAGCACTCCACGAAGGAAGACGAAGATTCTTCAGTCTGGTCGGGACCGTCGGCGCTGCAGTCCATGTACTGGGAAGGGTCGGAGTGCTGGGGCTGGTCAGGCTGACTGCTGCTGTCCTCTGGGTAGCCCGAGTGTCCTGGCTGATCGTCGGGCTGGTCGGGTTCAAGGCTGCCCTGCAGGTCTCCCTGGTCCAAGCAGGTGGATGTGGGACCTTCAGCCAGAGCTTCTATGGCTACATGATCAGAGGACAAAGAAGGCAGAGCGTGTCATCACAGGAGAGCCGGGACCAAACAAATGCATGTTGGTGGGATGGACAAGATTTATATAAAAAGCAACCCGATTTTTAGTGCATTTCCAGAACCTCTGTATGATCTACATGCCAAAGATGTCTGTTCAGGAGAAAGAACCAGCAACATATTAGAGGAGTTGGTGACACACAAAGGTAACAGCTACATCCAAAAACTTTTTGACTTTCAAAAAAAAAAAAATCCCAAACAAAAACAAACGAGTGAAACCCAGACAGATTAGAGTCTGAGGTCAAAAGGAACAAAAAAGGAGGCGGGTAGGTCTGCTGGGAGGCCCGGAGTCTCACACTCCACTGCCTGGTGCAAATTGAGTCTTATAATTGGCAAAAATCCACACACACAAAAAAAAATTGACAAGTAAATCTCAGAATCTAAATGTATATTGAGTCAAAACCTGTTGGGGCACAAAAACCCAATGAGAAAGAAAACCCTCACCACCCTGCTATCTTCTGTTTCTGTTGTGTTCCTCAAACCTGCTGCTCTTCTTTTTCCTCCTCCTTCTCTTTACCCACCTGAGCACCAACTGCTCTCAGGTGCGAGCGCTGATTGAGCTCAGGAGCACAGCAGGCTGAGGGAGGAGGGAGACCAGCTGACAGGCAGAGAGAGCCAGAGAGCTGCTCAGCAAAACACAAAGATTTGCTCTGCCCCTAGATTTATTTACTGTGGGAAGAAAAAAATCCCAAAAGTTTGGAAACTTAAAACAAAGTTGCGATTAAACCCACACTCACCATCATCTGGTCCTTGTAAAATCAGATACTGGGTTGTTTCAGCACCTCCATCTTCTGCACTGGTTACTGCGATGCAACCTGACAGAAATGATAGGAAAAAAGTTTTTTTATGTGATCCAACTCCAGATGAACTTCAAATATCCCGGAAGCTTCCCAGGCTGCTGTGGCTGCACAGACAACAGAGGGCTTCAAACGTACCGTTCATGATGTCGGGGCCGATGGTGGACTCTATGATCTTGTCGATGGCGGACCCCAGGTCTGAGGAGGTGGAGGCCGTCGAGTCAGAAACCATCATGGCGCCCTCTGACACGGCACTGGAGTGGACCAGCACTTGGGCCGACTCGGACACCAGCACAGACTGAGTGACGGTGGACACGCTGGACACACTGGTGGACTGGGCCACTGAGGACGAGTCTGGCAGGTGAACTGATGAGACCCTCACATCAGTACTCGAGCTGGTTTCTGGAATAAACACCTTGACAGACAGTGGGAGGTACACTGTTACTCTCTGGAGATACCTGGAGGACACAACCAGTTACATTGATCTTGTTTGCTCGACTGTTTTGAGGACAACAATTACCACGAGTCCCTCTGAGCTCTGTCCTACGTGGCAGTCTGACTCTGGGGCCGCAGCATGGGAGGCAGCCGCGTCACTGCTGTCAGCAGACATGGCTTCAGAAGATTCCATGCCCATACCGCTCTCAGACGGCTCCTCCATCCCAGACGGTCCAGCATCACTGCTGCTCTCCACCTCGTTCTCCTCCAGGTCCATACCTGCACACAAGGATGACAAAATAAACTCAAAGCTGACATAAACACAACATTCTTCATTCATACTGACCTCTACTGGAAAATTATTGATCTCTGGACTGTGTAAATTTTATCAACTTGTTTAAATGTTAACATTTTGTGCACATCGTAAGTTTTTCCTAGTGTCGGAAAATTGCAATCAAATAAACTGTCAAGCTTTAAGCATTGTCAAAACTACTGACGTCCTGTATGGACGAGCTGGAATTGGCTGTACATCTTTCTAAACTGTGCTGATGCAGCTGCAATGATTTACGCTGAAGAAATATTGCTGAGGGGTAAAAAAAAAACAACTGGGAAACTCGGTACTACATGAAAGGCGGGAGCTCTTAATGAGTGTAGCAAAACTACAAGTGGAAATAAACACGTCTTTTTTCTTCTTGTATTGCACTGAAAAATATATACGAGGCATATATTACTACATATAATAACGTGTTTATAGAATGAACCCAGTCATCTCTATCAAGGTAAAGTAGTTCTCCCAGGACACTTAATTTTAACTATGTTAAATTCTCACCGTAATAAGACTTCGAGACAAGCATCTCATATTGTTTCAATGTTTCTGATGCTTGACAACGTTTCTGTGTGTCTGTCGTGGAGTAAACATCCAGTTAGCTGTTAGCTTGTAGCGGCTAATCGACATTGTTGTTAGCTCGCTGTTGTTTTTGATGATGCTAAAATAATCCACGTAAATACGCCCAATTTGTAAACATCGCTGTTTCGAAGCGTGGGCGACATGTAGTTTAATGTGGGACACGTAAACCGTGTGATCAATGGAAGTTCTCGCTGGAGGGGGCGAGGGGGCGCGAAGGAGCAGCATGCAGTAGCCGATTTCAAGTGGGCCGAGCTGCCCTGCGTCCTGCCTGCGCCGCGTCGCCATTTTCCCCCATCGGGCCGCTTTTACACTCAGGCAATCTGAGAGCTCTACTGGGGACCTGACGGGCCTGAGCTGCGGCAGACCGCCCGAAAACTCTCCCTGAAGAAAATGAAAACAATTTCTCTCTTCGCCGCTGCAATCTCAGCCATTTTTTCTTACCGTGTGTTTTCGAGCTGACGACCGTCGTTGACTGTGGAGGCGTTTAATCCAAGAGAAATTAGTACCGATAATAGTCGCTTCTTTCTAGTCGGGCGCCATGAGTATCTCCTCGCTTCCTGCCCGTGCAACCGGATCTTATTTAGTATTTTTGGTTGTAAATATAAAATAGCGTTTTTCAAGGCTTGAAATTAATCAGTCAGGTTCAACAGTTTATTCACCGATCGTCTCTTAACTTTAAGTGCGTAACTTTTCGTGGAATGACGTGATGTTATAATTCACTTGCTGGACTATTGTTTTAAGAGGAAGGCGCATTACGCAATTGGGTGCGGAGTAATATGCGTCCACTTAGCTGCTGTGGTTGTTCGTTCTTATAGAAAAAATAGTTTATTGTGGACACTTTTATTGGCTTGAAATTCATTATTTTCCCCTCTACAAACATCCAGGCTCAGAATGGCGTAGATGCATGTCTTATTACATTCTTTTTTTAGTGGGGAAATATTGTGGCAAGTTTCTAAACACCAAAAAAGATGACTAACTTCTTTATTATAGATTTTGTAGTATCGGTGTTCACAAATTATAAAAATTTATTAAAGCAATAAAAGTTGTCGTCAAAAATGACAGCGTGAATTAAGAAAAAGGGGGTTTTGTGGTGTTATTAAAGAGGGGAAAGTAGGGGGGGCTTGCCTCACTTATTGTGCATCAATAAATTGCTTTCACTACCATTCTGGTCATATTTTTTGTACTAACAGTTTATGAGTAAAGATTTTTATTGTAAATGGCAGCTGAGTGGTGGAAAAAACCTGCGAGCTCTGATATGACCCACAGGTCATTCTGGGACAGCAGAGGCTCAGTCATTCGTGCTTCACCTCTGAACTCAGCTTAAATCAGAAACAGAAGGCCTTGATAAGCACTTCCTGATGGAATTGTATTCATTTTTTTCTTCATGTTATTTTTTTTCTCTTGTGTTGTGAGACCTAAATTAAGAGGACAAAATACTTGTGACATTTTGTATTATTCACTCCCACGTTTACTTGTGGGAGTGAATGACTTGGACAATGGATGAAGGCTTTTTCGCTGTTCTCATCAAATGTTTATTGCATTAAAAGTTGAAACTTTAATACAAAAAATATTTCAGTCACATAAATAGTTTCAGTGAAGGAGACATGCATTGTCATCCAGTGCAAGTAAAAGGCTTCAGCGCCACTTCATTAAGATAAAACACAGAATTATACACAAAAAAGGGGAAAAAAAGCCTTGACGTGTGGAAAAATAATGTTAATGTTGCTATAAATACCAAAATAATAAGTCTGAACCTGTCAGACGGAAATTGTTCAGCTAATCTGGACCCGGATCCAGAAAACATATAAGTTGTGGTTATGGCTCTTGAATTTCAGGCCGTCGTCAGGCCGTTCACAGATCTTCTGACTGTGGCCAGGGCACTGGGAAAGAATGCAGCTTGCCTTCTTCTGCTGGACATTTGACTTATGTTCAGGCCTATGCTGGATGCTTTCATAACTACCCATCATCAGTGAAGGCCAAATATTTACATCCCAGAAAGCACACATGTCAAAACATAGGCACTACACACAAACACTGCATCACATTCTCCCTGACACCTGCATTTAGACAATGAGATGGGTGCTACCACATGTCATTTCCAGCTCCCTCCGTCCACACACGGGCTCAGTAATGAATGCGTGAGGAATCTGAGCAGCCGAGGAGGTCGTACTTCACGTAGCCAACGCGGTCCACCTGCCTGCGGGAATTCATTCTCCAGTAGAAACGATCGCGGCAGAAATACATGTGGCCTGAAACACAAACGTCAAGTTTTGAGAAAGAGCAGAACGCAGGCAAAGGCCCCGACTTTACTGACTGTGATCTGGTGAATAGATGGTTGGAAATGAAGGGTTTGTTTACCTTTGTAGTGGAAGACATCATGAGCATCATTGGGAACACCACCAAACACGGCGTCGGTGTATCTGGGGTAGCCTTTGTCAATATTCTGGGCCTTCACGTCCAGCCTTTATTGAATGAAGACACAATGAAGCCAGACACTTAAATTAAAGTGGCAAAAGCCTCTCATAAAAAGACAGACAATGGTTTTATTGCCTGGTGTGGATTTACATGACGAGGCACACTTGAACCTCACCTCCAGAAGTTCTCTCCACTGAAGAGCAGCACTTTGCCTTTGCCCCGCTGCAGAGCCCCCTCCACCTTCTGAACACTGCGGGGCAGGCCCAGCTTCTCGATGCTGCGAGGGCCCAGCACACTCTTCCCTGTGTACACCCAGAATCGAGTCCCTGCAGGGCAAAAAACAGTCACTTTAAAGATCATCCCCTCTGTTGGCTTTCATGGAAAAGGTCTAATCAACTCATGTGAGGGCTCAGTACCTGAGAAGAAGTACAACTTATTGGTCAGAAGATCCTGAAAGGACGCGTCGATGATGGCGGGCAGAGTCTGCCACTTCTCAGAAATGTAAAAAGGTCCCTGGAGCTCTGAGTCACTTCTGCTGGACTTCTTCCAGAACAGTCTGTCAATCAACACGAGAGCCGTCAGCTTTTTTTTCTCTTGATTTCAGCAATGCAGCATTGAATTATTTTCAAAGAATGAACAGATGGAAAAGAAGTTGCTCACCCATCTTTGAAGAAGTGAAGTTCTGAATTAATCACAGTGATGGTGTCAAATCTGGTTTGCTTGCAGGCGTCTTTAGTGGGATCCACCGGCACGACAGGGGCCGTGGTAGAGGGGTCCGTGGGCTCAGGCTCGTCCGTGGGGTTTGTTTCGTCGGGTTCTGGGTAGGAAGTCGGGGGGTTGGGCTGAGGGGGAGTGGGATTGGGGCCCGTTTTCCGTCCTGGGAATCAAACAACGTCAGCTCAGAAAAGTTGCTATGGAGCAGTGAACGCATTTCGATCTGGACGCCCTTCGCCACAACTTTACCGTAGAGGTACTGGATGCCCTCAATGTCGTCCTCATGCAGGGAGAAGTCTTCCACATAGCTGTACATGGGGTACATGAGGGCCTCCCGAATGTTGGAGTGGTCCAGGCCGAGAGCATGTCCAAACTCGTGAGCTGCCACCAGGAACAAGCTGTAACCTTTAAAAGTAAGGAAACACGGTTAGCAAATTCAGACTCAAACAAACAAACAAACAAACAAACAAACAAACAAACAAACAAACAAACAAACAAACAAACAAACAAACCCCTCATGGCTTAATGTTTACGTTACTCACCCTGATCACGGCAGAGACCCCATTTCTTGTCGTCGTCATAGTTGTCAGTGGTTGCGCACCACAACTTGCCATCTCCTCGCCCCTCACTGGTGCAAGAGTGATACTCCTTACCCAGAAAGATGAAGGGGAACTGGCAGGGCTCTCCCTCTGAATTTCCACCGATCACAGCAGTGTCTGGAGAAACAAAAGCAGCACAGACAACGGAAACAAAATAAGCTGCTGTTGTGGCAACACTGCGTGTTTTCCGCGCTGTGGTTTGCTGTCACTCACCGCGACTGGGGCAGAATCCATAAGTCTTGTCCTTGTCAAAGTTGTCCGTGGTGGAGCACCAGCGGTAGCCGTCAGTGCGGCCCTCGGTGGTGCAGCTGTCATACTCCTCCCCCTGAAAGATGAAGGGGAAGACGCACTCGGCTCCGTTGGCATTTCCTCCAAATGTGTAGAGAACTGTGGGGGTGAGATGGTGAAAGCAGGGATGAGCGACTCAGCGCATTTCAGAAAAACACACGCTCTGACCCGTGCTGTGCCCTCTTGAGGACAAACGCATCAAGCTTACGTTCACTGGGGCAGAAGCCGTACTGCTTGTCTCTGCCGTAGTCCGCTGTGGTGGCACACCATGGCAGGTTGTCGTTGCGGCCCTCCGTGGTGCACGTGCTGTAAGATTTGTCCTCGAAAATGAAGGGGAAGTGACACTCGGCACCATTTGCGTTCCCAAAACGAGTCTTCACAACTGGAATGAAAAACGTTTAATGTAATCTGGGAAGTGAACACTTGGGGGAGACAACCACATGTGTGAAGCTTAGGCTGGTGGCCTCTTGTTCAGGGCGCATTACCTGATCCTTTTCCCAGGGTCCAGTGCTCGTCATCGTCAAAGTGGGCATCTCCTTGCATACCCTCACCGGGGGGATAGGCGTGGGCCAGCAGGCCATCCTTCCCATCGAATGGGTAAGGGTCTCCGTGGTCTGATAATAAGACACATTGTACATCAGTATGACGCCTGGCGAGAGCAGAGTGCATTCTGGACAGGCATCAAATACAAAAGTAACCATAAAACAAAAAAAAAAAGTTGAGCCTGACCTGCTTTTCCGAACGATATCATGATGTCCGCAGTGCTGTCGAAGAGGCGCTTGAAGGTCAGTGGGGTCACATCACTCCACACTTTGAAGGCTCGGGCGAAGGCATCATCGATCAGGGAGCTCTCCATGTCCGGTGAGTAATTCAGGATCCTGTGGAGGAGAGCATAATTTATACATCAACAATGTCAGCAAGGATACTTGATGACATCACAGCACCCCCCAAAAAAACTTCTGGATACACTCTGTGCGGTGCGAGTCGAAAGCATGGCTGTCTCCCTCACTCTAAAGGTGGATTTTTCCTCTTCTCTTACCTGTAAGTGATATTGTGGTGGTCCCATTTGAGGTCTCCGTCAAAGGTTTTGTAGTTGGCCACATCAGGGACCCCACAGCGGGGACGTTTCATGGCCTCCAGGGTTGGTTCATCCAGCTCTCCGGTCTCCTCCAGCCCCATCTGCCTCTGCATCCTCATCAAAGCTTTGGAGGTGGACACCATGGACTGGAAGCCACTGCGGTGCAGTGTGTTCATGTAGCCAAACTTGTTGAGATAACTCTGGAAAAAAAATGAATCGGTGAGAGCAGGTAGAGGAAAATACACATATAAGTTTATTGACACTCGGATGGCAAATAGATTTTGCTCTTCAAACATTTCTGACATCCTATTGTTTGTCTGCTACACATGTTTTTCTCATGAAAAAGCCTCCCTTCAAGTAATTATTCCCAAGCACAGCTTGATGGCCTCCTGTTTCAGGAAAAATAGCATCGATCAAGCAAAACGAGCCATCTGTTACTCACTTCTGCCAGCTCCGTATCAGTCATGTTCTTGATGATGTCTCCAGGGAAGGTGACAAAGACAGACTTGAGGGGAAGACTCCATGCGTTCTGTGCGCTTATCCCCAAAAGTAAGCACACGACCAAAGAGCAGCATCTCATGGTGAGATCTGGTGTCAACCGGTGAAAAAATACAGCAAAAAGATGCAGCCCCAAGTGCTAGATGAGGATCCTTCTGTCCCAGAGGTTCACAGTGTGTTTTTTCTTCACTCTTTGTTTTGACGGGTTGCTCCTGTTGTTGTTTCCACACTTTCTGCCTCTGGTGGGGTTGATGTACCTTGTATTTATGCAATGTAACGTCTTAGTCACTCGACCTCATCCCCACCCACCACTAACCTCAACCCTCCTACTTACATCTTGACAGAGTGTATGGGCTGAATGGACCTGGGGGATTTCCAAAATATCCACATTTAGCCTACATTGACAACCTAACAGCTGATGAGTGGGTCACTAATTGTCCCTTTTTTGGACATTTGAAGGTGGGACTTTTGTGTTAACAATGGTAGCGGTGAAGCAGGCAAATGATGACTAATTAAGATATGCACTTTGTACTGTGTTGTACAACAACTTCACTGTCTGCAAACTGACAGAAGTACATAACAAATTACTCTAAAATAACCTCAAATTTCCTGTCTTTTTGGGAACTGTTTACACTTTAAATGATCATTCTGATCACCAGAGCCATCAGGATAAAACATCATTCCCTTGTTACTTTGTCTCAGTGCGACATGTGTAAAACCTGAACTCAAAAAATGTATTACTGAGCTAAAGGTGTTGGGGGTGAGGGGAGATATTAGAGGCTCTATGAACTTCTTCTTCTCATAATTTCTGTCTACTTCCATGTTGTCGCGCTTTGACTGGTAAAAACACATTCTTTTTTCATGCTCACATGCACACGTCCATCATGAGACATGGCTAGACTTCTGTTATTTTGATACACAGAATGGTGGTTTATAAAAAAGCGGTTTAGTTCCACTTTTCAGAATATTTTTAGAGGAATATTTCCTCTTACTCTAAATCTGGATGATGAAAACGCAGAAAGAGATGAAGTTGTTGGAAAAACTGGACCAGAAATGTTCTCTGTTGTGTTATCGCACATCATGCGACATGTCAGATCGAAATTTCGGCATTTGAGGTTAGTATTTTTCCTCTGCCAAGCAGAAGTTATTGGAAATAAGCCAAACCTGTGATGAGTTTTTCTCCACCGAGTTACGTTGGTTTGACCAGTCAGACCAGATTTTTGGGGGGAACCGGAGGCTTCAACATCACTGCTAACTGCTGATGATGCAAGACGTGTCCCAACATTAGATGACTCAATTTAATGTGAGGTGTTTCTCCGGTTGGACATCTCACTTCCTATATCTCCTTCAGGTCGATGCAACATCACATTTCAATACTTCCTAATATAGCTAAAGCTTGCCTTCAAACGTCAACGGAAATGCAATTTGTCAATTCAAACTCTTCAGTCTTCTTCCTTGTTGCAGAAGCGCTTGTTTGCACACCGATGTTGATATTTTGGTTGATATGTGGGTATCGAGGTGGGCAGGGTTGTGTGTCAGCCAGTATGTCATGACTCACTTTGCTCCCACATGAATGGTCAAAACTGCAGATGAGGGGCTTTTTTTCCAGGAAAGTCTTTGCTGACATCTCGTCTTCTTGTGAAAACATGTTTACTTAGTTACTCCGCTGGATTTTCAAATCAAGGTTAACAAAAGAATGTAAAATGGAAAAGCCCTGAGGAGTAATGGCTCTATAAATCATCAAGAAAAACACTGCTGCACAAAAAGCAGTTTGCAGCACTGCACAAAATGAGACAGACACACACTTTGGCTCAGACCATATTTGGTCATTGAAACGTTACACAACTGAAACAAAGAGGTGCTAATGATGCATCTTTCTTCATTCTTTTTCAGCTTCCCTGATGTGGTTGATGCTTCACACCTTCTGACACACAACAATAACTTGCAGACTGTAGACTGTGTTTCGGAAATGATGTCAAATCTTCACCCTGTTGTCATGTTTTTGAGAAGTTGCACGTCCTTGTGGAAAAGAACTACAAACAGGATCATCTTGTGTGAATCATGATGGTCCAAACCTGTGCTCCAGTGATCTATCTGCATTGTGACTGAGGAGAGTCAAAGGTTTAACGTTGGCTTACTCTTGGTGGACTTTCGCTCTACATGTACGGTAGTCATTCGGTATTCTTAGCACCGAAGCCAGCATGCCATTCCTGGAAAAAACACTAAACATAATTGCCAGTAAATTGAACAATGTAATTTGCTTTCCATGGGTGTGAATCAGTATTTTTATCAACCCCTATGGTTGGCACAACAGAATATCAGCTGCCAATGTTGCACTCAGTGTTACTGTACTGTATTTGTGGATATATGGATCATATTTCACGGAAACCAAAGCAGCTCTTGCCAAGCATGGCATCAAAAGCTCACACAAACACTCTTACATTCAAGGCCTCGTTCAGCTCCTTCAGACGTGATCGCGGGGTTATTTCTGTTTATGTGTGGCTTCTCCGAGGATCCCCAGACCTCCTTTGAAAACATCTGCCACTGATTTCACTTGGCGTCAAAGGTTTAATGAATAGGGCTCTGTGCATTGTAACAAATGCCACATTTCATTTGGTTGCGCCACTCTGCCCTCTAAAAAGACGTCTGGCACCGAACCCTGAAAAATACACATTTGAGCATGGCAACTTTCCCAAAATTTCCTGCTGGCACACGCCATGCAGGCGTATGAGGCAGCAAACTGCGTCATTGCAGGGCTGGATAATATCAGAGTACGGAAGCGAGACCCTTGCTGCCCACGTGGGTGGGTTTTTCTGTTTTTTTTAATGTCTAGGTTCACCATTCACGTGGCTTGGCAGTGCAACACCAAAAAGTCATCATTTGCGACATCATTGTATTTTTCCTCAGGTTCATAAAACACAGAGGAAGGCAGATGCTCCCAAAATGCTCTCACACATCCCAGACAGGCTCTGAACGTTGGCATTTTAGGGTGAGTCGTAGCTCAAGGGGGGGCTTTTGAGCCCACAAAATACACAACTTTGTGTGTTACACTGAACCTCCGTGTATTTCATGTCCTGATTTCTTTCAGCATTGTTTCTTCATCGCTTACAGTGCGGCGCTGCCGGACAAGTTGTGCAAGTTTGCTCTTAATTGTGTGACAAGCCTCGTTTGGGTTTAAACTGCCTTGTTAAACCAAACTGTTTATGTCTTATGGTATGTTTCTAGCAGGCAGTTATAAATGCAAAAATCGCTTCCTGTCTGCCACAGTTGATGTGGTTCTCTTGCCAGCTTCCTTTTTCAGCTGTGTTGTGTTTTATGACGGCTGGTTTGTTGATCTTGTGGTGGGACTAAGAGACTGTGCAACACACTGTGCTGTCACCATGTTTGATGTGGGGGGGGGATGTTACCCCATCACCATATCCAGGTACTTTACTGAGGCCTGCTGAGTCTGCTGTGCCCTGCATTTATTCTGGGAACAGTTTTGTTTTTATACCCCACTAAACTCTCACAACACTTTATTTTGGTTTTCATCGGCAGACTTTGTGATTCTTTTTCTAATCACTCAATGTCGCTCGCTTCATTATTACAACATGAGTGAAACCAGAGCAGTGAGGACCAGCGTGTCTATTGCATTGTCTCAGAATAGTTGCAACTGTTTTGTAGGGACACTGTGGATGCTTGTGGGTAAAATTCGCACACAAGGAAAACAATCGACAGAACCAAAACAAAAACTGATCACAACAAGCCTTTGCCAGGGTGGAAACCCTGTCCTGTCCTCCAACCGCTCGTGTGTCACTCATCCCATCCTGTCTGTAATGAGCCATAAGTCATAAGCAATAAAAGTAAGACGGACATGTTCCAGTGAGCAAAGCAATGACAGACGCATCAAACTTGTGTACAGTCATTTAAATCGGGACAACGACTCGGCGTTGACTCATGTTTCCCTGGATCAGGAGGCCTGAGGGTTACTTCCACCTTACTGTTTTCTTTGAAGGGATCAAACACATTGGTCAACTTTGGGAATATTTCTGGCTTCTGTGCTGATACCTGTGTACTCAGTGACTAACTGTAGCAACAGAATAACATCTTGTAGAGATTCAAAAGGTAAGAACAACAAAATCCACCTCAGGAAAAGACAAAAGACCAATAAAACAGCTGACAATCAAACAAATCATCATTTTTGAGTCGTTGCTCTGAACATTCAGATGTTGAGAGGAAACTGTAACGAAATGATGATGACTATTATAGTCACAAAGGGTAAAAAAAAAAACTGCAAACTAATACTCAGGGGTCACAATAGGTCCTTCAAATTCCTTCACTCCTTTATCCAACCTAAGGCTGTAGGAGACTGCAGCCCCTCCCAGCTCACACAGAGTGAGTCCACAAAACCGATCACTATCCATCATTGGGCAACATAAACACAGACATAACACAAGCCTATGGACAATTCAGAGTTGCTGTTTGACCTCAGTGTGCTGTCAGGAAACTAACCTGCAAAAGCCCTCTTAAACACAAACTCAGGACCCTCTCACTGTGACTCAAGAGTGGTCACCACTACACCACCATGCGACTCCTAAAGCCAAAGTCAAACTCCCAAAAACAAACCTGATCCGTTTACTTGTTTTAATGTGACATAATTTAGACTTTAGATCAAAGGAAACTGGCAGATGGCAGCAATCTGCGATCTGAGGAGGAGGAAAAAGAGGCTGCACTGCAGCGCCGTGGATCAGAGCGGCTGGACACGTTGATCAAAGCTGCTGAAAGCTGCATCTCATGTGAACCATTACAGCTTATCACTGTTTCTTTTCCCGTTTCACTGGCACACCGTTGTCTGCGGCAACCACTGAACAAAACAGTGCCCCCCCCCCCGTTTCCACTCAGGTAATGCGCAGTATTGGGACACAGTGCTGCAGACGAGTGAAACAGGATGTGACAGCGACTCCTCAGACCTGTGTTTGGGCCACTGATGTTTGCCAATGTTTGTATGGAAGCAATGTTTATTGCAACCTTCTCGCAGCTCATTTTGGGAAATTTCAGGCTTTGGGAGACAAACATATGGTTTTGCTGTCATACAACGCGGTCACTTGTGCAGAGAAGTGTCACAAACAATCGACGATGTCTGTTTGTATTAGTGGGATTTAAAAAAAAAGAAAGGAGTCAGATGGGGAAGAGAGGTGAAGTTGGGACAACGCAGCTCATAATCCACGCCTCACCCCTCGGCCCCGAGCAGCCCCAGGGAACCAACATTTAAAGTGAGCAGCAGGCAATTCGTATTAGTTGGTGTGATTATATAATGTCACTGAAAAGCTACGCTAAGTGCTGGCAGCATGCCAAGCATGAGGAAAGACTGCATCTGCTGCCAGCATTGAAGGAATCGACGCAGGCAGAGCTGTGTTGACTTTATGGACAGCCATGTTTCACCGCTGCCGTTAAAGGCTAATTACTGCCAGTCATAAGCAGTGGTCTTTATGGGTGGGTGCCATCCAAAGCGCAGCCACAAGGAGTGACACCATGAGCCACGCCGGGAACTCTGATTGCACTGAACATTATTATTGGTTGTTTAACTGTGCATAGAACAACGCCTTCATAACTCTTTTAAAGACTTGTTTTCGAAATTTGCCGCAAGCGACAGAAGGCCAGAAACCAAAACACTGAAGGCACTTGTCAGCGATTGCTCTCCAAAGCTCGAAGAGCAAAGAGACTGCAGGTTCACTCGGCAGGGTTCGCTCAAAGGGGAAGAGGAAAATAACCCCTCTCCTGAAAATGGGGAAAGGAGTGGGAATTTCCCCTTCCTGATAAAGGACAAGCGCCTGATAGCAGGCAGGAAATGAGTAAGGCTCAGCACTTCGCCCACCTCACACTTTGGCTCAGACATGTTGAGGCAGCCCATTACACCGCCCTCTGATGTGTGCTCCTGCTTTCTGTTGCCATATGTGGGGTGACTGAGGTTTGAACCCGTACAGCCCGAGATAAATGCAACATTTCCCTCGGAAACAGAACTCCCCCCCCCCCCCCACACACACACACAAGCACACACTGTATCATTTCCCTGTAATGCAGAGCAAAACATTGTGAAGCCTGACATTACTTTTTGTGGGTATACATCTGCTGATGAGTCTGTGTGTGTGTGTGTGTGTGTGTGTGTGTGTGTGTGTGTGTGTGTGTGTGTGTGTGTGTGTGTGTGTGTGT